>JAJLRJ010000007.1:21321533-21569033 GCA_024195265.1 Dendrophyllia cribrosa
TGATCGAGATTGTACACGAGGGGCACCAGGGACAAGTACGGACAAAACAGAGTTTTCATTCCGGGGAACCATACATGTGCCCTCAACAGCTGTTTTGTCCGTACTTGTCCCTGGTGCCCCTCGTGTGCAATCTCGATCATCCTCTGCCAGAGGTTTGCCGGCACGACAATTCTGTCCGCTCTCAGTACGATCCCATCCACCACCGCAAGTTCGTTAAAGACATGTTTGTACGCATGTACGCTCGTAACCGGTTCGTAGTAGGACATTCGGCCTGCACATACAAGTTGTCTCTTCTTCTACATCGGTCATCACACCTTAATACGAATACATTATGTCTTATATAGTCGAGTTCCCCCCCCCCCCCCCCCCTCCCACTAGACCTTGCGGGTATCCCGGATGTTCGATCCAGGCCCTACCTACAGTAACGCCATTACAACATCAAGTGGTGTAAATTTAAGCAAGACTCGACCTCATATAAACACCATGACCTTCCCTATGGGAAAGATTAGTTCGGTGACAAATTAAGATCTGCTCTTGAGAATATATTTAGTGACTACTGTTCTGATGGAGTGGCAGAGCATAGTTAATAGAATAAACTGGTTATGAAACTCAGTAAGTCCTCTGTTATATGTTTTTGTTCTCCATTTCTTTTGTTCGTTTGCCTTGACCCTGCACAAAATACAAAAGGTATTGAAATGCATATGAGCAACTGACCAGTAGAAACATTTGGGCTCACACGTTCAACAAAACAATGTGCAGGGTCACGGTTCGTTCAACATAAAACAAAGCAGCTTTGTACACTCTTTTTGAAATTTGTTGAGCTTCATAACCAGTTTGTTCTATTAACTATGGGCAGAGCAACTGGCCTCCATGACAAATTCACAAAGGAACAAGGCTTTGAACAGTATTATTGGATCAAAAAATCCAAAAAACCGATTCTATGGAGGTAGCGAAAGCAATGACTTTCGTGTAGCTTGTGGAGTTGCACAAACTAATTTGAGATATGGATATATTAACAGAACCCTTGAAGCACTCAATATGGAGCCTGGAAAATACTGCACCCAATATAACAAAACAATGACAAACAAAGTTCTCCAGGATAAAATCAGAAAATCTACTGTGGCTTTTAAATGCAGAAGAGCTCAACTGCATTCTTAAAAATGTGCACAGACAGCCAGAAAGGAAGCTTGAAAGGGAAAAACTTATGAAACAGGTATCGGCCTTAATCTTGACTTCAGTTCTATCAGGTCTTCCATCACTGAATGTCAAGCAAGTGCATTGGCAATGCCACTAAGCCAGTTCAAAGATATTGAAAACTTTGTCCCAAAGTTTACCCCTAGACCAGTGTGGCAAAACAAGTGAATTACAACGAAAACATATTCTACAACTTCTTAATTTTTGACACGGAAACAAATCTGCCGAAATCTGCCAGCTATCAGTGACTGACCAATCTGGTTCACACAAATTATCCGTGTACATAATGCCAACAAAGGACATTAATTTGTATGCTTCAAGGGTACATAAACTCAAAATAGTAAAGGTCAACAGATAACGTAAACTGTTCAAGGACGAGAAAGTAGTTAAAGCTATACCTTTCGATAATGCGATTTCACAATTCAATAGCTATCTCTCACAGTCTGTAAACATAGCCAAGAATATGACAAACAAACAAGTTCGTACAGTTCTCATTGGGCACAATGCCACCACGTTAGACACTCCAGTCCTCTTAAGAAATGCCGGAAAAGAATTCATTCCTGTGCTACAATCTATGGATGTCTGGTTTGCTGACTCTGATGGTACATTTCCGAAAACTAACCAGTCTTCAATCTATGTGACGCTGTTTAATCAGACCTTCAACACACACAATGCCTTGGAAGATGTCCTTGCCCTCAGAAAGATTCTCTTTTTCTCAAAGCTTGAACTGTCAAATAGAGCTATTGTAGAAAACTCGGCACTGGTCAATGCAAATCATGCATTCAAGGACTTGGTTTATCTCGATGGTTGACAAGAAAAATTGCAGTCTTCCCAAAGCAAGCTGTACGATCCAGAAAGAAATGACGATGCTATAAAGAACATAGTAGAAAAAAACTGCTGGGAGTGGTTTGGCATATGAAGATTTGATGAGTGTGTACAGCCATTATGGGAAAGACATTGCAATTTTATCGAGACCGCCACCTTGTTTAACATCAAGCTCACCTAGGTCACTTGCACTGGTCAAATTTTAGCAGCTGTCATCGCTCATTTCTGAGATGCCACCTGTCCATAGGGTAAGAATCACTTCAGCATTTTCCCTTCAGATGTGTCGCAATATTGCCAAAAGCAGCTTTTGCGTAGGACATAAAAGATTATCTTCAATCTTCCAAGTCTGAATTTCAGAACACGAGACAAGGCCTTTATTACGCATGCGCGCGTGGTAGTTTAGAGATTTTATGATGTCACAAACGTGCAAAAGACTAAAAACTGCACCTATTTTTCTCGTGTTTCCCTCGGTGAAAGTTCATGAAAGTTTACATACTTTAAGATACAGATTTTTTGAAAAAATTCTATCTAAGGATTTCTTTTTTACCATTGAAAATATTAAATTTTATGATTTCTACGAAACTACCAGATAAATTTCTGTTTTTTAAAAATTCAACTATTTTCCAACGCAGTTTTTACATGATTGCCATGTTTGAAGAAATTTCACTGAAAAAAACTCAACAAATTGCTGCAAACAGGTGGCAAATAGCAAAAAATATTTATCTTTACGATTGCTTGTTGGCATAGCAACAGTCTTTGATACACACATTTGACCAAAAAAGAAACCCTTGGTTTGTTGCTAATATTCACTGCGAATGACAGGAACATAAACCATAAGGTATAAATAATAGTTTGTCCTTACAGTAGTGCATCATCCTGATATACGTGTATATATCGTTGATACTGTAGGGAGCCACCTTAAGAATCATCAAAAAATCTTTTGTTTTGTTTAATTATACATACTTTAATATTTTTTGGAATGTAAGTGTGCTATTCCAAGGCATTTTGTGTATTCAAGTTTTGCATGTTGCCAGTTTTCACTAGTTTGTAATTGATATTTTGTATTAACATGTGCTAATTTGGCACTGACTTATTTCAATATTTTTTTCTACGTTTTTTTTTTACTTTTCATTATTAATTTTAGTTCATAGATAAGTTCCTTCACCAAAGCAGCATTTCATTGTACCTGCAATTGGTAAATTCAGAGCTGTAACAATGTAAGTATTCAGTCTCATCCTTTTCATTGTTTGTATTTCCTTTTCAATTACAAGGTTTATTTTGCAGTGTATTATTATTAGTAACTTTTTGTTTATTGTACTGTTATAGTTTTAACCTACTATATCTACTAGAGAATAGAGACCTGGGTATCAGTTAGTTAATCAGAAATAAGCCTAAGTATAAATTTGTTATACCATGTTCCTGTTTCGTTCTCTCGTCATTCTGTAACAAGAATTGACAAGAATAAAAGCACGTCCAAGTGAAATGGATGGACTCTTATCTATGATGAGAGAACAATCAGCAAAGGACTCGACAATCAGTGAAAAAATCAGCAACAAACAGTCTCCTTTGTTGTAAGTTGCCCTAAGAACCACAACCTTGGCTGCCATCTTTGTTTTCACCGCACATCAAAAATCCATCACTGGCCAAGATTATAGTGGGAAACAAAACTAAAGCGGTGAGAAAACATTCTGCTGGAGCAAAACAATGATGCCAAAATACAAGTGCCTGTCCCTGACTGCACATATGAAACACAAGACATCACCAACAAACTCGCAACCATACTGATTTCAGTCCACTCTACTGGCACACAGTGCTTCAGCAGCCGCCACTACACCAACCACAGCTAAAGTCGAAAGGGTCAGGCGACCCACAATGTCTACTGCAGGATCAAGTAAAGAATGGACATAATTTTATTTCCTCACTCGCTAGCAGGATTATACCCAGGCAACCCAAGTGAAAGAAAAGGACAAGGTAATGCAACTACTTGAATGATGCAACAATAATTACTTAAAGACCTCACATGTAATGCCAGCAGTTCACTCACCAACAAGACAGTGCTGTGAGAGAGGAAAATACCATGGTCACTATTTGCCAGGACCAAGATGAAACCATACACAGTTTCGGTGCCCGCCTGCATGGCCAAGCTATACCAAGCTATACCTATATGCATTTCAGAATATCGAATGTCTGTGTCGCTAGTGAATGTTTCTTGGGCTAAAATAACCTTAAAGTAATCACTTTTTCATTTAATTTTCTTTTCTACGTTTCGGATACAGAGGGAAAAAATTGGATATATATTTTCATGGTGTCTGATCGCAAGATGTTTTATGAAATAGCTGCGTTATGCGTTACTCAGGGAAAGGTTTCAAATTACTTTTGACATATGCAAATTGCAACATTTTTACCTCAACTGAAAAAATATATTTCAAAGGGCTAAATAATATTATTTGTTTCTCTCCTACTTAATTATCACTTCTGTTGTTAACTTACTCAGTAACTTACTCAGTAAGTTAACCGCTAAGCACGCTAAGCCTGTGAACGGTTAAAATTTGACAGTTGACAAGCTAAGGAATCCACGGGTTCTTGTGGGCGGCAGCGGCGATTTTGAAGGATGCGTGCAGGCTTCCCTTCATCTACAACAATCTACAACAAAACACTTTATTAAATAACAGATATTGATTTAAATAGTACCTACCCACAAATAGTTGAAAAACTAGTCGAGGCGGGTAGGTATAATTAAGTTAGGCTTATTACGAGGGATCAGATTACAGCAGTTCAGATTACAATAAATAGTAGATTAAAATAATAAATTTAAAAAAAAAACAGTAAAGAAAGTAGAAAGAGATTACACTATACTGGTCGTAGTTACAGGATTGATACAGTTTACAAGTTTTTAATTAATTCAAGAATTGAAGATGGTGTAAGATACAAATTTTCTTGTTTAAAAATATTATTAAGTATTTCATGTATTTGTTTCTTAAATAAGTTTCTACTGGCAGATTTTTTAATATTTTCAGGTAAAGCATTCCATAGTCGCACGCCAAATCGGGAAAATTAATGAATTCTTTAGTTGTTCAAGATGAGAAGACACAACATAAAATTTATTAATAGTTGCTGATCTGGTGTTGTAGGAATGTATATCTGAGACATGGGTAAATAGATTTTGAATAGGAAGAGGAGCTAGCTTGTTTTGAACTTCATACATTAAACAAGAAACAGATTCGACATAAAGAAAATGAACAGGCAAAATATTAAGATTAACAAAAAAAGGAATAGCATGTTCACACTTTGGAGAAAAATTTATCAATCGTATGACCCGTTTCTGAAGGAGAAGAAGCTTATCCAAGGTTGACTGTGACGCTTGACCCCACGAGCTAATTCCATAGGTGAGGTAAGGAAAAATAAGAGACTGATATAACTTGACAATAATAGAAAAGGGTACAAAATTAAGTGTCTCAGTTTAGCTATCATACCAATGGTCTTGCTAATTTTTAGAGCAATTACATCAATATGAGCTTTCCAGTTAAGATTCTTGTCAATAAGTATGCCAAGATATTTTACATAATCTTTACACTCTAATGGTGAATATGACATTTTATCGTTGTCAAAAATATTTATCGTTGGTTGGAAAGATAGCTTCTTTCTATAATTTCGAAATATTACATAATTAGATTTCTTAGCATTTAGGGTTAATTTGTTTACTGTCAACCATTCGCAGAGTTTATTTAACTCAACATTTATTTCTAATTCTAAGGATTTAAGATTTTTATTACTATACAAGATACTGGTGTCATCAGCAAATAAATAAAACTTGAACTTATCTGAACAGTTTGTGATATCATTTATATACAACAAAAAGAGTAAAGGCCCCAGAACAGAACCTTGAGGAACGCCGCAATCCGTGGGAACCTTTTCAGAAATATGGGGGCCAATGTTAGTTGTCTGTGAACGAGATTTAAGATAAGAAGAAAACCAGTCGTTGACTATCCCTCTTATTCCATAATGATATAATTTCTGGAGAAGAATTTCATGATTTACTGTATTGAACGCCTTCTTTAAGTCAATAAAGATGCCACAGGTATACAACTTATTGTCCATATTGTTTTGAATAGTGTTAATAATATCTAGCATTGCATGCTGAGTGGAATGTTTCTCTCTAAAGCCATATTGAGATGGCACAAGAATATCTGCCTTACTCAAATAAGATTTTAGACGTACATACATCAGTCTTTCAAAGATTCTATTAAAATTTGAGAGAAGTGAAATGGGTCGGTAATTACTAGGGTCTGTCTCGTCACCATCTTTGTATATCGGAATCACTTTTGCGTGTTTAAGTTTGGTAGGATAACTTCCATACTTTCTTCTTCATATGACTTCGCCATCCGACTGGCAGCCTGTCCGCAGGCTAGCTTATGGCACAATCTGTGATCATTGCAGGCGACCCGAACATTTAAAGACTGTCTGTCGTAGCAAGGACAACCAAAGAAACCAAAAGCCTATTCCCTCAGGTGGTACTGCAGAAGAAGCAGAGTGTGCTGTCTAATGCTTTCTGTACTGCAACCAGTCTCAGCCAAGATCAAGGCCAGTGCAAGATCTCCTTAGATCACCACCTGTACAACCACCTTAATGCTCGCTGGGTCCAACAAGCATTCAAGCCTCGGCCATTCCCTACCCTCACAGCCACAGCCTACCCCGATGACTACACAGCCCTGGGATTCAGGCTCATTACCTCTTAGCCAAAGGCAATACAACTCTCCGCCATGGCCAAAACAAGCTGCCAAAGCTGCCCAGCTAGTATTCAAGTTGTCCGACACCTCGGCCTATGTAAGGATGATCTGATTCAGTTACAATGCACATGCATACAGCAAACAACAATGGCATCAAGGTCCTCAGTGCTGTCATCTTGTACTGCATCTAACACTATTACTTCTTAGAGTTGGAATAAAATTGTAGCATTGGAAATTTCAATTTACAAATACAGCTGTAGTCATTTTTGACATTTTATTGAACCATTTTCAAGCTCATTTTCAAGCTAAGCTGTAATAATAATACTGAACTTTACAAACATGTTACAGCAAACATCAGCCATCACAGGGCTGTGGAAAAGTCAGGAGATCAAACATCTGTGGAGAAAATCAGAAAAGATGGCGTGGTACCCACCTACATGTACATGTACCATACAAAGAACCAGGACGTTAAGATATTGTTTCTAAAGGAACTTTGGTATCTGGCCTGATGATCCTCGTACAGAGGATATTTTCAAGACCACACCTGTTTATTGGCAGGATCTATTGAGACATCCTGGTTCACAGCACCTTTTCTTCGCATCCCAAACAAGAGCAGGTTGGAAAATTTCTTTGGCAACGAACAAGGTTGAGTTATGGAGTAGTCTACCGTTTGAAATAAAGAGGAAATCCACTGTAGTGTCTGTTCATTTAAGAAAGTTGACTGAGAAATTATTTTATTGAATCTTTTAAAAACATTGACTCTTTTGAAGTGCTATTATAAAGTGTTCTTATGCATAATTTATACATGCATATCCATTACATTTATTTGTAAGTTTTTACATTTTTATAATATAACACTCTACTGTACATGTATTTACTTGCTCATTATTTTAAATTATTCATTTAATTTGAGGGCCACTGGTTTGTCAGTGCAAGCTGTTATGTGTTTACCCTCTGTAAATAGTTATTATTTTTATAAGATGTGCATTCACTGGAAGGACAACCAACATTAACTATGCAAACAGAGGAGTGCACCTCAAAGGAATATATAGCTGTATCACGACTGGTGTATTTTGCATGTATCTGTTGTCAAGCTATGTACAATGAGGAAACTGGTTGTCATCTCATGGACAGATTCAGCAAGCACCTACGCCCTGTGGAAGGCTACCATCAACACCAAATAATATTGTAAATTCAACCAATTTTGCAAGTGGTTTAATCTTTAAAAAGATCCACTAAGAAATATTAAAAAGTAGTTGATTTGTTTGCCAAAATAACTGCAAAAGTTAATGTATATAAGCTTATATATTTCCATGAAATAAACAGGAAGGATAATTTTAACTAAGGATTGCTACATGTAAGAATAAGTTTTTAACAAAGATACAGTCGAACCTCCGGTTGCGACCACCTCTCCTCAGCGACCAGTTTTCCAAAATACCAAAAGTTTCCAAGTCAAATCACTATATTTGGAACCTCTTGTAAGCGACCACCTCTCATAAGCGACCACGACCACTTTTAGAGCTAAAAGTTTGAAATTTTCTTTTGTTTTTAACCTCCCGTAAGCGACCACTTGAAGCTACTTGACAGATAATAGAGCATTCCTCTCGTTCAAAACCTATGCCGAACTCAAATTCTCAAATTCTTCTACAAATGGTAGGAGGGTTTAGTTTCTGAGCTGTAAACGATGTTTTTGACTGTTCGGCCTCAATTTGGTTAGATAATGGCCATAAAATGGCATTTGTAGCCTGAAAAAGGGTCTTTTTGGTGAAAATTTGGGTGTTAAAGGGTTAATGTACAGTTTTTTACGGTTGTTAACATGTAAATCACCAGTAATATAAAAGGGCTGTCAAATTTAAAGCTAGGTAATCCAATCCTTATTAGTTCATGTTCAGTTCCCCTTAACGTTTAGACAACATTAAAGATTCAACTTGTAACTATCGTGAGACTTGTTCCATTCGCCTTATTAGGTAAATTAACAGAAGCGAACCATGAAACTCTGAATAAATATTTTGGAAAGCTTAAATATTTTTGTGACTACTAAAAGTTATTACATGGGTTATTTAGATGGGCATTGGCACATGGGATAAGTCTCTGCAGTTACCATATGCTAATAAGGCAAAATTTTGACCCAAAATGGTCAGAACTCTCGTAAGCGACCACCTCCCGTAAGCGACCACCTAGGCTTGACATTTTGGGTGGTCGCTTACGGGAGGTTCGACTGTATTTAAACTTAATAGCAAGCTTGTAACAGTGAAGCAGTTAGAAAAATCATGTTGGAAGATGTAAATTAAAGAAATTTTTTTTTTTTGAAGATGACTCTTTACTGTATAAAGGTTTCTGCCTTCACCGTTTTTGTAAACTATAGACCAGTAGTTTTTGAGAATTATGTAGAAAACTCAGCCACATTTGGTCGAGCAACTATGCAAGAAATTTGCCACATGCTAACCAAATTTGCTGACGTGGACAGTTTCCTTGATGCAATAATTTAACATGTTTTGCTTCTGAGAGTAATCTAATGGATAAATTATTTAAATAAAACTTCATCTTAGAGAATTTGTTGACCTTTTTCCTGTGTTTGTTATTTTAATTGGTCTGGAAAGTGATCTTTTCTAAACAAAACCAGATTTGCAATTGATTTTCACAGGTCTAATTTCCCTGAAGTCGGTGTTCCCTCTTATTTTCTTAGTGCATATTGTCCACTTTATAATTGTTCCTTGATTCACATTGATTTGTTTAAAATTTAAGAAATTGCACAAGAGTCAATCAAAAATTGATAGACTTCGTTGTGAGGAGCAAACAAAGTTGAAGTTTTTTTGCTTACTGGTATAATATTCATCCCTTGTAAAAATAAAATATTACCCTTCAACAGTTTTTTATTCATTAATGAGTTATTTGCAATTTTGGTCTTCAAAAGTTAATTAATTTTCAGAGCAGATCACAATGCAGTCTGACAAACACATTTAAAGTTATATGCAAATAAAATTTAAGCCGACGACTGCATTTCACAATTTTTGTAACAGCTTTGCACCATTATGCGCATGAGCAGAATTATTTGTTGGCAGTTATTCGCAAGTCACATGGTGAGCTCGCGGCCAATGAAAATGGCAAAAAAACTGTGTCTCCGATTTTAATCTTTTCATTTTGTTCCAATGTTACAGACAGTTAATTGCAGAGGAATGGAATTAATGTCTTTCGAACTTAAAAATTTAACTGCGTGTACAAAAAAAAAACCAGACCAGTCATCAAAATTCCCTTTCCCTGACACATTTTTTTAGACAAAGGTGTTAGGTACTGGGCGCAATGCGATGTTCATCTCCTTTAGTTCATTTTGGGCTGGAGCAGAACTTAATTTTGTGAAGGATTTGCTTTTGGAAATTACTCGCTATATTCTAAAGGCTAATTTACACACTGTGATTTGTCGGGACCGATATCTCGGGCCAACGTGTCGGGGAGCGAATTGGAGCGTGCACATTGTAAATGCTATTCCGATCTGCACACAATACGAATCCGACACGGCGGTCCGACACAAGAAAATCTGTTCATGCCGGACAGATTTTTGCGTGTCGGCCCGATTTCCCCCACCAACAAAAAAAACATGGCGGCCAACATAGAAAACGTGACGCCAGAAAAACGAAAAAAACTCAGGTCTTTTGAGGAAAAGGAGATTGAGGCGATAATAAGTGAATGGATTAAGTATCCATGTTTGTATGAAAAAGCAGATGGCGATTATCACAACAAAGATAAACGAGGAATTGCAAGAAAACAAATCGCTGAATTCCTTAATAGCTCCTTTGAATACACGGAAAGTTCAGAAAAGTTTATCACAGGTCAGTTCTTGTTTTCTTTATTTCTTGCTTTTGCTTCCAAGTCTTTGCTTGGCAAAACTTAAAGCAAATCACCTACTTTTTTTTTTCGTATGTCGAATTATTGTTATTTTTGTCGTCGCAAAGGAGCACAAGTCAGTGGAGCACAGTGTTATGACTGAAGCTTTTATTAAGCTAAAGTACTTTATCAATGCATGTAAAGTTTAATTTTTTGTTTGTTTTAGCATTTGATGTACAGAAAAAGTTAGAGAACTTGAGGACATACTT
This sequence comes from Dendrophyllia cribrosa, assembly GCA_024195265.1. Classification (NCBI taxonomy): domain Eukaryota; kingdom Metazoa; phylum Cnidaria; class Anthozoa; order Scleractinia; family Dendrophylliidae; genus Dendrophyllia; species Dendrophyllia cribrosa. The sequence continues at coordinate 21,332,371 of JAJLRJ010000007.1, forward strand.
TGGTAAAGAATATGGCAAAGAGAAGGAATCAAAGCCCCGATCCGGTTCCTCCGCAAAAAAGCCATTTCGCTCATCCTGGCCATTTTATAATTCGCTGGCTTTTTTAAGTGATCACATTGTGGGGCCAAGAGACACAGTCTCGAATCTACCCGAAGTAACCATTGATGAAGATGACAGTGAAGACAGCTGAAAAAAAGAGAACGAAATTCCGAAGTTCATGAGCACGCCCAGCGTCAAGAAAACCTCCGGGAAAAAAATGTCAGCAGAAGAATCTTTGATTAAAGTAGCTGAGTAAATTGTCGAGAAAATTCCATCTGCAAGCACACCTTCACCAAAAAAGCAAAAGCTAACAGACGATGAACATTTTGGTCAAACTATTTCGAGGCAGTTAGCAAAACTAAATGAAGGCGAGGCGAAAGAAAGTCTGAAAATACAAATACAGATCATGATACATCAAGCACTGTATGGACAACACCCACAGGGACAATATTCAGCCAGCTATCAAGCCTTTCCCTTTTCAAAAAATTGATAACCATTTGAAATCAAGTACCATTTATGCATACTCTTAACTTAAAAATGCATAGCTTTGTATCCTTTTATGGCTTTTTCATAATACAGTGAATGTTCGTATGCATGATAATTTCAGTCACTTTGAAACTGCATGAGCATGAGAAAAGCCAAGATATTTGACTATTTTCTAATAATGTATCCCTCTGTGTATGGTAAGGTATTAATAATTCCTAGAAATACACAGCTTTTCAAAATACTAATGAGAAAATAGTCATGAATTACTTTTAGTGCTATATTAGTCCTTGGAGATTACATTTGGCTTTATGTTCCATTGTTTGCAATGTCAAAGGGGGATGTGTCGGCAGCCAGTGCCCCTCCCCTGGATCCGCCACTGTTTTAAATAAACTCAGAACATGACTTCACACCCCAGGAATAATATGGCCAAGATCTACAAGCTGTGATTTGGTGCCTCTTTTTGCTCAGAGAATTTAGTTTTATCGACTGAGTCGATAAGGTAAATTGACCACCGTAAAAAGATTCAAATAGCTGACGTTTCGAGCGCTAGCCCTTCGTCGGAGCGAATCAAGGAATTGTGGGTAGTGTGTGGTTTTATATAGTAAGCGGTGGAGCTACGCTATTGGTGGAAATTTGGTGACGTGAAAAACAAATGTAGATTAGTTGAATGAAAAGCGTTCGTTGATTCCGTGGGGTTTGAGAGTGCCGATTTGAAAGATGATTTTTTGTTCTAGGTTTTTACGGCTTTCTGTGTTACCCTGGTGTAGGGAAAGGCCGCAGATTGTCATGTGTTGTTTAGAATGGTTAGTAAGATTAAAATGGCGCGCGACTGGTTTGGATGCGTCTTTGTCATTTTTTTCAACGTCTCGGAGATGTTCACGAAAACGGTCGCCCAGTCTCCTCCCTGTTTCGCCAATGTATATCTTTTTGCAAAAAGTACATGTTATGCAGTAGATAACATTTACGGAGGTGCATGTAAAACGATCAGTGATTTTAATAGATCGTTTGGGTCCTGTTATTTTGTCCGCGTTGTGAATGAAAGGACAAGTGTTACATCGTGTGCGTGTGCATTTGAAAGTTCCCGGTACATCGTCAGATTTCAGTGCGCTCGTAACTAGAAAGTTGCCTATGTTTTTGTCACGTTTGAATGAAATTAGTGGGGGTTGTGAAAAAATTCTGCCAGTTTCGGGGTCGTTTTGGAGTAATTTGAAATTTTTTAAAATGATGCTTTTGACTGTGTTGTTGTGTGGGTGGAAAGTGAGGGTGAATGGAATTCTCTCGTTCTCTTCCATCTGTGGCATTTGTAGTGCTGATTGTCTGTCGATCTGTTGTGCACGTTGTTGGCCCGTATTAACAACAGAGTCAGGGTACCCACGTTTCTTGAAAAACTGGCACATTTCTTCTGATTTGTTGGAAAAATCAGAGTCATCACTACATAGACGTCGAAGTCTGAGAAATTGAGAATACGGAATGGCGTTTTTAACGTGCGATGGATGTGAGGATGAATGTAACAGATAACTGTGGGAATCTGTAGGTTTGTAGTGCACACTTGTGGATAAACTGTTACCGTTGATTGAAATATTAATGTCAAGGAAAGCGACTGAGGTTTCGGAAATTTCCCAGGTATATTTTAGAGCTGGATGAAAAGTATTGACAGAAGTTATGAATTGATTAAGTTCCTCTTTACTGGAAGAGGTAGCGCCAATGCAATCATCGATGTAGCGGCCGTAGAGTTCGGGTTTGGTTCCATGGTACTGATTAAAAAATTTGTCTTCGATGTGGCCTACAAAAAGGTTAGCGTAGCTTGGTCCCATTTTGGTGCCCATGGCGACTCCATTTACTTGTTTGTAGTAGTTTTGGGAAAATGAAAAACAGTTAAGTGTCAAAACTAATTCGGCCAAGCGGAGCAGTGTTTCTGAGCTTGGGTTTTGAATGGAGCGCTGGTCGAAAAAATATTTTAGTGCTTGAAGTCCTTCGTCATTGGGGATGACGGTATATAAAGAGGTAATGTCCATAGTGAAAATTAATTTGTTTTCGCTGGGAAAACTGAAATCCCGGAAAATTTCGAGTGCGTGATTGGTGTCCTTAATGTACGAGGGTAGTGATTTGACAATGGGGGCCATGATTTTGTCTAAATAGCTAGAAATTAGTTCGGTAGGACAGCTACAAGCGGAAACAATTGGTCGGCCCGGATTGTTTGGTTTATGAATTTTAGGTTTGAAATAAACGCGTGAGGTTCTAGGAGTAGTGATGATGAGATTGTTGGCGGTAACTGGTAATTGTTGTTTAGTAATGAGGTCTTGGATAGTTTCTTTGACAATTTTTTGGTTGGTAGAAGTGAGATCTTTATCAACTTTGGCATAGAAAGCGGTGTCAGAAAGTTGCCGAAAAGCCTCTTGTCGGTAAAGGTCGGTCCGCCAAACAACTACCGCCCCGCCTTTGTCGGCCGCTTTGATAACAATGTCGCGTCGTTTGCTAAGACTTTTGAGCGCTGCCCATTCTCCTGTTGAAAGGTTGGAAATTTTGGTGTGGCGGTTAAATTTAAGTTTTTGGACATCGTGACGACATTTTTTGATGAAAAAATCTAGAGAAGAAAACTGGCCCTCTGGGGGAGTCCATTTTGATTTGCGAACGTTGAGTGTTTCAAAAACATCTTTTTCCGAGGTGTTAGAATTGTCTTCTTTGTCGTGGAAAAAAGCTCTTAATTGCACGCGGCGAAGGAATTTTTCAACATCTTGTTTGACTGAAAATTCGTCGGTTTGTTTCGCTATAGGAACAAAGTTTAAACCTTTACTAAGAACAGACCTCTCTGGGTTAGAAAGCGGCAAACTTTCCGGAATGGTAACGACGCCATTGTGACTATCGAATGAATGGTCGCCGGATAATTGAGGACCTATTAACTGTTCAAGTTTTTGGGTCTTGATTTGGTTAAGGCTGTTGAACAGTTTAGCATTGAGTTCTTGAATTTTAGCGCGAATTGATTGTACTAAGACAGCTGGACAAATTTTGGAAAGTTCGGAACGTCAGCTATTTGAATCTTTTTACGGTGGTCAATTTACCTTATCGACTCAGTCGATAAAACTAAATTCTCGTGTTTCATCCCCCCACCGACGCAGCACCACAGTTCCTCTAGAAACTAACCCCATTCTTTTTGCTCAGGTTTATTTTGTGTCAAAGCCACTTTTTCAAAAATTCTTTGATGATGAAACTGAATTGGGAAATTTCAGAAAATATATGTACTCCTAAGACAGGTGGCATTGGATCTTCCACCCACCCCGGGGGGGGGGGGGGGGGGGGGGGAACTCCCATATTTACCGGGTTGGGATGCTCGCCGGAGAAAAGAAAATTCACCCATAAAAGATACCAAAATGGGTATAGCCCATCCATTTTTTAACCCCTAAAAGATACCATTAAAAACAATATAAAGCTTAGCACTGGCCAGTTAAGCTAAGCTAGCAATTTTCGCACTCTGTTGTCCTGAGCCGCATAATTTTTTGCACTCTTCTCAAAAAGGAGTAAGTAAAAATATGAGGCACTTGGGTTAAGAAGCATCCTAAGAGATACCATTTTCTAACAAAAACAAGGATTTTGCATGTCAACCCCTAAAAGATACCTCGGGTCACAATTTTAAACCCTAAAAAGATACGATGAGCAACCCCACCCGGTCAATATGGGAGTACCCACCCCCCCAGGGAAATCCCCCTGTATGCAGACCTCCTCTCCCAACTATTAAGCAGCAACTTTTCAGATTCATTTGTCAGTTAGATAGTTTCTTTTCTTCTGAACCTCCATTAGAGGACCAACCTCTATTCTTGGCTTTCACTTACGTCATATCAAAATTCAGAAGCATTTTAAACTATAGATTTCAAATCCAAAATGTTTATGGAATTGTAGAGAGTTTAAAACTACACATCTTGGCCAAATTTTGAAGTGCCAAAGCATTTCATTCAAGAGTTATAGGCGAACGAGTATTAGACATTTTTAGTAAGAAATGTATGGAGCGGCCATGTTTGTACCTCACTCAGGGGCACAAAGATGGCGGCCAAAAATTCAAAGTCTTAATTACACCAATAATTATATCATCTCTCTATAATCCCAATACAAGCCACCTTTGGTATTTTTTTTATATTTTTCAAATGAAAGGTTAATTTGGATGGTTTTCGAATGGACTTTTCTTAAGAAAATCGAAACTATCCAATTACTCAGAAATTGGATAGTTTCTTTTAGCCAATCAAAGCTCAAGAAAAACAATAGAAATGTAATTTTAACCAATCAGCGCGCAGCTTACGCATAGTAGGCTGCCGGCTTTGTTTGTCCTCGTTTCGAAATGGCAGGCGATGGGCCAGATTGATCTTTGTTTGACGACGTTTTCAGTTAAAAATTAGATCGGTTTAGTTGACAAGGAACTACACGAAGGCATTTACAGATTTCCAGAAGTATCTAGAGAAAATTTAACTCATGCGAAAATAGGATGTCAACAATAGGACAGCATGTAGTCCTACTACCTATACAAATCAAATCAAAACATATTGTATTTGTTGTAAGCTACATTAACTCGGCTTATAAGCACTTATAATGCAAACAATAACTTTCAGCTGATTCAATTTTGTTTATTTTCACGGCTTATCTGTAACAGCATGACGAATTGCATGACACATTTAAAACCTTTGTAAATCGGAAGCAAAACATCGTGAAAACCTGAAACTTTCTGTGAAAGATTATTAATAATTGTATCCACATACCATGTTAGAAACAGCTTTGTAGGATGTATAGTTTAGATTTTTTTAAATTTATGACGTCATGTGAAAACCAAGAATTAAGAGGCCACTTTTCATAAAGGAATTTAAACAACTAAAGCCTTCCATTGCCATGGTACAACACCAGGCCCATTGACATAGTCACAGATGAAATTTCGCATTTCATCTGCATTCTTGGGGTAGCGCTCCTTGCATTTAGGTAGAGATTTCAAATTCCCAGATTTCTCAACTTCCTCTCTCCAGGATCCTGGTACAATACCGCCTGTATCATCCTCAAAGTCGATGCTTCCAGGGGGGCAATAAACTTGAGATGATTTGGAAATTAACATGTTGTGCAACACACAGCAAGCCAACACTACATCCCTTGCCTTATCCGGGCTCAAACACATCATGGTATGCAAAACCCTGAAACGTGCTGCAAGTATACCAAAGGCATTTTCACTAACTCTACGAGCACGTGACAGTCGATAATTGAAGATTCTTCTCTCTTCTGTCAGCTTAGCCTTTGAGTATGGCTTCATTAGATTCATTCCCATAGGAAATGCTTCATCACACACAAAGTAATGTTCAATGTTGTAATCTGAAATGTCCTTAAAGATAGGATCTGAATTACTAGGAAAGGGTCTTGCAGGGGGGAGATACAGTTCGTTTTGTTCAAGTGCTTTATGCAATGTAGTATCTCGATACACCCCACCATCACTTGCACTTCCCTGGCAGCCAACATCAACAAACAGAAACTCATATTTGGGCCAAACAAATGCCATGAGTACAACACTGAAATATCCTTTGTAATTAAAGAAAACAGAGCCACTGTTTCTAGGGCACCGAATGCGGATATGCTTCCCATCACCAGCACCAATGCAATTCGGTAGCTGCCATCGTGCTTGAAACTCTTCTGCAATTGCCAACCATTCATACTCAATTTGCAGACTGGACATAAATTCATCTTGGAGAACACGGAAGATTACATTGCAAACATTTGGTATCATCTGGCAAAGAAAACTTCTACTCATGCGGAACTGGAATTCCAGACGTGCATATGTCTCTCCAGTTGCCAGAAAGCGCAGAGTGACAGCAAGACATTCTGCTGGGGTAATAGCCTCCCTCATGAAAGTAGATTTCTTACTGATGTAAGGTGCCACCTTTTTCAGTAGCCACTTGGAAAAAAAAACAGAATTACATCAACAGTGTTGTTAGATACATTTCAAATCCAATAAGTTTCTCTTACGGGTACTTCATAAGCTGACCTGACAGAGATGCTAGGTTTAATGTAAATATCTTAAAAACACCGCTAAGAAAAATAAAGGACTTAATCTCACTGCATAAAAAGAGCAAATGTGATTTATTTTATCTTTTTACGAATCATATATTTTTTGGGGGATCTATATAACCCGGCATAGCCAATCGATAAAAATCGGTACCGGTAAAAATTGAAAGAAATCGAGTGATTTTTATCGATTGGTAACGCAAACCGGTAGAAATCAATAAAACAATTCAGTGTGTCAAATCGATATTATCAATTTTGTTTCATTTTATCGATTTCTAACAGAAAATGTTCTTTGTTTGTTTTTGGTATAAAATTAGCTGATACACAATTAACAAAATGTACTTATTCAATTAAACATGTTCACTTCACCATTTGTAACGCAAAGGAGTTGATTTTCACGTTCACGAGAAATACGAAACGATGTAAACAAAACAAGGCAAACGATAAATGCAGAAAAAAATTACATTGTCAGCAACATAGAAATAACAAAACAGCAACTACTATTATTCACAGGTAAATAAAATATGATGGGAAATATTTTTCTAGTTCTTCAAATAAAATGTATATATGAATAATTATATGAATATAAAAATTGCTTGTACTTGTGGTAAGATTCGGACAGCTCCCTTTATTTTCCTTGGCCAGTCAAAGTGAAGCTGGGCAGTAAACGTTTGTTGTGTTCAATAAAAGACAATTCTATTCACTTGTTGTCTCTTGATTTTAATAAATAAGGCGATTATAATCGATTTTAAAGGCCAAAAATTCACTCGTTAAAAATCGATAACAATAGGTGAAAATCAAGAAAAATTGATAAAACAAATGAGTGCATGTGTCATCGATTTTTACCGATTGATCGATACAATCGATATCAATCAAATCAAATTTAACGATTTTTAACGATTCTCGGTACCGATTTTTATCGATTGGCTACGCAGGGATATAATTATATTAGTTCAAATAAAGTAGAAAATAGAAGGACGGAAAGCCGATATTCAGGTTTTTAAAGGGCACTCGTAAAATGCCTATAATTATACATTGCAGGCTTGCGTGATCTATAAAATTATAGTTAAAATTAAGTCAAAATTCCTACAAAACCATCACTGAACGCACCTCAAATGTTTCCACGTCCATCCTCACATAGCTTTTGTAGGAACGAGGGTCAGACGCTCGTAATTCAGACATCAGCTGGAAGTAGGCGCCATTTTGTGTCCTCCGTTGTAGCCAGTCTCTTGTCCATACGGACTTTTTCTTTCGCTTCTTCTTCGCAATTTTCCCAGCCGCAGCAACAACTATCGCAGCAGCAGCGCTAAGACCCACTGCCAAGGTTTGATGCCCTTTATCTGCCATATTTTTGTGTTTTTACAATTTTTTTGACTGCAAATCAACTTAGATCCTTGTAGCGAATTGTATCAACAAACTGTTGCAATGTTGCAATCTTGTTGCTAACGAAGGTTCGTTGCTAAGTAAATCTACGTGTGCGTATCGAAAACCCGCTTACATAACATACAACTGGCTCAGAAAATTGCATCACACTTCCACAGTCGCGCCGATATGTCGTACGTGTTATTTACACTCTCTGATTCGCTCCCCGACACGTCGGCCCGAGATATCGGTCCCGACAAATCGCAGTGTGTAAATTAGCCTTAAATGTATTACTAATAGTTTTTCTTAAAACCAACACGCTTTCATAATCTTTTTTTATAGGGCTCAAAATAGAAAACAAATATTTATAGCCTGCCATTTTTGGGGGGGGGGGGGGGGGGGCAGGCCAAACAAATAAATGAATTTTGACCTCCCATTTATTTTTTTGGCCTACCACATATTTTTTGAGATGCCTCATGTGAATAAATTCTAGACTCCGATCAGAGACGTGCGCACGTGAAAATTCTTAATACTTTAACTTTTATTTGTTTACATCAAACCTTTAGCTAGAGTGAAAAAACAGTGAAGCATTTTTTGTTTTGTTTTTATGTTTCGTACTTTTAAAATTCCAACTTTCATGCCGATATGTAAGGATGTCGAAATTTCCTTACTGATAACATGTTTGGTTGAAGAAAATTTGTTAGGTGACATCGCTAATTCGCTATTTATAACTCGAAACTCCATCAAATTGAAACACATGGTTAATAGAACAATTCTTAGTTCTTTTAGATGTTGTACAAAGTGTCGTTATTTTGAATTGCATTACTGCCTGACTCCAAAGTTAGAAAGTTTTTTTGAAGCGAAATAACATTTTATTCCAGACAGTAAACAAACAAAGTCAGAAACCGACAAACCGTAAATATTTAATTTGCACACTTGCAAATATCAGATTACATATATACACTGTAATGCGTGTAAAAGCAAAGTGAACAGGCACGGGATGTCAAGGCATCTCAAGTTTCATTATAAAAGCTTTTATTTCTGTTTTTGTTTTTTAATTGGCTGATTTTTTCTCGCTTTTCCCGGCAATTTTCAACCGGCGAAAACCTTGAAGTAGCTGGCGATATCACCAGTCACTATCGTTACCCTGCTTTAACAGGTAATAAATTATTCTTCATCGGGGACAATTGATTCGTAGAACGGAATAGTACATAAAGGAGCATGGTAAGAGGATGATTGTAGTGAAAGATAGAAGTAATTTTTCTCTTTGTATATATGTATAGCAGAAACAGCATTTTTTTGTAAATAATAAACACAAAAAAGTCAGGGATTTTTGCAGAATATCAGCATTTGAATTTGGACAATAACAAAAATGACTGTTTTTTAACGTCATAGAAAAACAACAAAAATCACGTTTTTGCCTTTTTTTTTTTTATTCAAATCATTGTGGCAAACCCAAAAGCCAACATTCACAGCAAAATTCAGTCCTAGTCCTAGCTTGGCAGCAAATTTTTTTGCTCTTATTCGTTGTTGGGCCGAGCTACAGCTGTACAGCCTCTCGTTCTAGTGCATACTGACCTTGCCTCAATTTTCAACATCACCACCGAACTGCATGCTGGGAAATGAGATTTTTTTTGACAGCTTTCCTTCCGTCCTCCACACATTTCATATATACACTAAGTCCACAGCCACTCCGACCCACCGCCGAAATTTTGCGCTTGTTATGTTCTCCTGTGGTCGCAACTTCCAAAATATGCCACGGTAGGTCGAGAAATTCATCCAGAGTTGAGTCCCAAAGCTATTTTGTTTCCTGGCAGCCATTTTTCCAGTTCAACGAGCAACGAGCCAAATTTGTAAACGAAGTAGAACACCTAACTCGCTTCATTGAGAAAGTGGACTCTGAACTACATGTACCTTCAAGCTTAATGATGCTCATCAGGAAGCTACTAAAGATGAAAAATGGCTGTGAACTTACCAAAAATCGTAGATAATTCATATTGGACCCTTTATTGCAAATGGAAACGTCACAATGACGTTTCCAGTAAACTCGAGCCTTCAGTGTTTTAGAACAGCAGCACTTTCAATGGTAACTTTAAATATGGAGTCACAAAATCCTTTGGGGCATGTGAATGCAGGAAATCGCTCAAAAACGTAAAAATTCTCAGGTGTCAATGGGTTAAAACAGGTATTTTGACAATTTGAGGCTATTAAAAATTAAAAAAAAATTAATTACAATTTACAAGGCTGTGCTCTCAGTAGAACAGGGCTCGAAATTGCGCCCGTATTGAGCGCATTTGCGACTAAGATTTTGCTTTTGCGACTAAAATCTGTCTATTAGTCGCGATTTTGCGATCGTTTTACGGTCTAGTTAATTAAGGAATTATATTCAACAGTCGTGTGTTTTATTTGTAACTGGTAGTTGTATTTTTATCCGAAAAATCCTGCAAAATTCACGTTGAATGTTGCGTGACTTAATTGTCGATTTTATGCTCCATTAATGCGGTTTCCAAGTGGTGTATCACAGGCACTTTTTCAGACTTTCTCAGAAATTTCTCGTCTCTCATTTTTAGTTCCGATAGTAGTATTTAGTTTTCTTTTGCAACTAAAATTTTCGAAAATTGCGATTGAGAATTTTTTTTAATTTCGAGCCCTGTAGAATCACAGGGCACCCGAAGGCTACCAACTATGAAATCTGGGGAGCCCAGCACTTAAGCTTTGCGCAAAAGTAAGTTTTTCTAGTCGCTCGAAGATAAAAGTAAGGAGCCCGAGGCCCCTGGGCACTGCTAGAGCACAGCCTTGATTTATAAACACAACACTGGCGTTCATGCATTACACGTTCAATGCAGATTGTTCAATTTGATTTTTGGTCTCAGAGGTGCTGTGGCTGCACTGTACACAGACAGACACACAAGACCCACTTTTCTACATCATCTAAAGTTAAAGAACTTTTGTTCCACGTTATACATCTCTAATAAATAAAATCTTACTTTCGAGGCTAAAATAGTCTGGTCAACTTACAGTATGTATATCACCGGAAAGTACGATAACCTTTTGCAGATGTTCCCATAGATAAGTCGCACCCTCCATTTTGAGCAAAAATTTTGGGCAAAAAAGTGCGGCTTTGGGACGGGTCGCATTACAGCCGATTTTGCAGAGAATTGTTTACTCTAGGGACTAAAATCTGTTAACACACCTCTTTTCTAATGCGACCCCTCATTTGTGCTTTTTCAAAAATTTCAAAATCGGAGAAAAACATCAAAGACGCCGGTGTGCTTGGGTGGGGCTGACCGTTTTTTTCCAAATTTCGGATAAACAAAGGAACCCGCCGTCAAAGCTGTCAACGGTTGTCAATGTTGAGCTTGCGATGTATGTTGCCGAGGTCACGAAATGAAAAAGAGCGCAAAATTTCATCATTCACGCTTACGTTTTCATTGTGTACAGTAGCGAAGCTATGGACAGGCGAGATTTTTCTTCCCATATGGATATTTACCTGGATTCTACGGCCGTCAACTGCCAACAGACGACTCGTATTCTCTCCATCAGGACGTAGGGAGCACACCTCCATTTTGGCAACAAGGAACCCCTGAAAGCCACTCACCAATTCACTATAGAAGCTCTCCGAGTGCAAGTACTTCTGGCGACTCTCCGTGCACAAGCAACCCTAGTGGCTCTCCCGATGCCGCTTCAACTTCCCGAAGTGAACAGCAAGGGAAAACATCGTACGAGAAGTGGAGCGGGCAGGAAAAGAAGCTGCTAGTCCGACTTTGGGCAGACAACTTCGATTATCTGGAGAGCAAGTATTCTCGAAAAGCATGGGAGCTAATAGCTCCTGAGCTGAGCGACAAATGTAGCACCAAGAAAATGGCTGACAAATGCAAAAAAGATGAAGTATTGGATTGGCCGTTACAAGGCTGCCAAAGACTGGAGCAGATCACAGAGCAGGGGAAACCGAAAACAGTCCATCTTCTACAAAGAAATTGATCACGTTCTTGGTTGCAGAGATGGCGTGACACTCCATCACGTTGCTGAAGCAGGCTCCAGCTCTGGTGGTACTACTATTGATGTAGAGGAGGGCAGCCAGGAAGAAGAGATTGTTGCTGGACAAGAGGGCAAGAAAGAGAAGAGAACGCAAAGGAAACTGAGCAGGAAGAGAGCAAGAGAGGAGGTAAAAGACGAAGAGGAAAAGGAGATGTTTAAAACTGCTTTCTCAGGCATGGAAGAGCTGAGTGCAAAGAAATGAGTTCATTTATGGCAAATTTTAACAGGATGCAAGAGCAGCAGACTAATACCATGAACGTGTTAGTAGGGGCACTGACCAATTTTTTGCAAAACAATAACAATTGAAAAATATTTTCTGACCTCAAGTGACGTTATTTCGAACTAGATAAGAAATTAGATAAATGCAAGTCAATTTTTAAAAACAAAAACAACAAATATAGAAAATATAATTAAACATTTATTGCTGTGGAACGAGCGTAGCGAGTGAGCAGCAACATAATCAGGATTTAAGAGAAATATATGAGAAAATACTATAAGCTAGGAAAAATCTCGATTTGATCGCTTTTTACCAGAATTCACTGCACCACGCACACATTTTGGGCCAGAATTCACTGCGCCACGCACACATTTTGGGCCAGAATTCACTGCGCCACAAACAATAGCGTCACTTGCTGCTTCAAGCTGTTGGCTGCGAGATTTGTAATATTTTGGTCCAACATGTGCCAGTCGTAATCGGAACTGAAGTGTCGAAGACTACTGCGAGTTGAGCGAGGACTGTGAGGCATGGTGATATGACCGTTGGATAGCAAAGATTTTCGAAGATTGTACGGAATAAAAGACAAATTTATTTTGAAATCACTCCGACAGCGGTCGATGAGACTGAGCTGAGCGCGTGGGGACACGAAACCTGAGCTGAGCGCGTGGAGACGCGAACACGATACGGCTAGCTAGTAACGCAATTTATTCATTATCAATAATTAAGTAAAACCTAAATTTTCACACCTTCCTCGTGGTGAACGCGTCCTTTGCTCAACAATATTCTACAGACATTGCAAGAACTTAATGCGTGAATTACAAAACAAAATTAGTCTTATCAGCTGGAGTTTTCGTCGATTCATCCCGGTTACATTTGCTTTGCTTCCCCTCAAAAAACGAAAGAGAAAATTCTGTAATACCAGTGAGGCGATAAAACAGCATTATTACAACAAATTTACCGCAGCAATTACTATCTTTTGGATACACTAGTTTTAATTGTAATTATGATTATGTATTATTATCCACATAATTGGATAGTACTGACTAAAGGAAATCAATTATAATCTGATGATATGCAATATTTTTTGTAATGTGAATTCACTATATTGGCATTGGTCCTGACATTTTACTAAACCTAAATCAAAATTAAACTCGAAAAATCATACAGAAGACTGTTTTAGCTTGACACGAAGTCCTTGAGGATATTCCTTATATCACCCCCATCTCGTATTGCATTTGGTGGTATATTTCATCCTCGACCTATGCATCATTATTTCGGATACAAATGTTGTGCAGTACTACACAGGCTATGGTTGCTTTTATCGCGAATTCGATATTGCTATCAAAGCGTTTGTGTAGAACCCTCCATCGATTTTTCAACATGCCAAAAGCACATTCCACTTGTACTCTGGCAAAAGAGAGCTCATTGTTGAAAGCAATTTTCGTTGGGATCTCTAGTTCCCTCAGGGTAAGGCTTCATTAACCAAGGGCTTAGAGGGTATGCACTGTCCCCAACAAGATAAGGGGTAATTTCTCTACCAACCACATGTACTGTAGGTGCAGTGAGAATTTCCCCTTGATCTGCTCTTCTGAAAATCGCACTTCCTCACAGTACACGAGCATCGTGCATGCTTCCAGGAAATCCACGAGCAAAATCTGTGAACAAGTTGTTCCCATTCACAACAGCTTGCATTATAAAATCATGCTGCTGGTACCTACTGAAGTAGTCAGCTGCGCTGTCTGGTGGCGCTTTAACCCTGACATGGGTGCCATCAATTGCGTCTACAATGTTGGGTAGGGCAGACAGTCCTTCAAATGATTGTAGCGATGCTGTTATTTCCGCAAGGTTCTCGGGAAATTTAATGTGGTCATCCCGAAGTTCATAAAGAGATCCTACCACATCTTGTACGGCTTCTATAACTGTTGACTTTCCAACATTGAAAGTTGGGCCAATTGTTAGATAAGAGTTGCCATGAGCTAAACGATACAATCCAATAGCAAGTATTTTTCCAGGAGATAAACAAGTTCTGAATCGTGAGTTTTCTCTAACAATTCTAGGGCCCAATATGTTCAAAACCGCATCGAAGGTAGCTCTATTCATTCTAAGCTGCTGCCGGAAAAAATTCTCCGGGATGGTACGATCGTTGTAGTGTATCTCAAACCACGATCCATTCGCACGTGGAAGTGACCATGCATATGGTGCTTGTCGCAGTCGTCGAAGCCGACGATTTCGTGCTAGCAACAGAGTAGCTGCAAGTAATCTGCTGCGTTCATTTAACCATCTTTCGGTCAGTAAAACAAAAGCCAGCAACTGGGCTCGCTGACGCTGAATAGCAAGCAACAACAGAAGTACAGTCGTAATGCAAAATGCCCTGCTCGGTCGCATGATAAAGTTTCGTGACTGAGAAAAATTTTGCCACTAAAAATTTACCTATATGATTGGTGTTTCCATTTTAACCTCATTTAAATGCGACCTTTGTAAACTCAAATTAATTTTTATTTCCGGTCTGATGCAATTTGATTTTCAGCCGATTTTTCCGAGCTAAAATAAAAATTAGTCTGTACTGCGACCCAGCCCTTATACACTAGTGTTTACGGTAATTAATTTATCATGGGGTTAGACGGAAATCTCACCAGGCACATACTTGGGGTAACTCATTCTAAAGCCGGCCTGAAATGCTTTTTTGCAACAACCAGGATTTGAAATAGGCCTGTTGCCTTTTATAACGATATTTTTAAATATTTTGCCTCTGACCTTTCGCGGCGATTTCCTTACTTTTGGTCACGCCCCATGTGTAATGTTATACCGAAACTCCAGTCTGTAAACAAAAACAAAGGTGTGGCTGACTCAGGTCCTTTTAAAGCAATTTTAAAGATACAAAATACGTCAGATATTGAATTATACTGGAAGTACACTGAAATTGTAATCGGATTTCCATTCAAACAATGTATTTTGCACCATGGTGGCCACGAACCTGAAACTTTCTACCATGACACCATGCCACGTACAAAACATAATACAACTTAACTTTTTCCTGTCACGCCTGCAAAGTTTTAGTCACCCATGAACGATGACAAAAAAAATCGCAAAATTTTGAACCTAGCGTGGCATTATTCTAAGCCAATTACCTGCCAGGTTTGAACTAGGACCGACGAATGTGGCTTACATGACAAGTTTTTCAAAATGACTGTTTGCTTCCATAATGGTGTCCTCATCTGAGAGACCACGAACTCAAAATTTTGAGAAGTTGGATGACCACAAATGACCCAGAAACGACAGCAAACAATTCAGAAGGAATTTCAGGTGCCAAGAAAAGTGATTTTGATCGCCAGATTGAAACTAGAAGAGAAGAATCGAGGTAAGATGATGGTAAGTAGTACGCGTCGGTTTTGGTTAGAGTGATGTGGCCGTGAATAGCTACGCAATGATATTTAGATTTGTTTTTCTCATTCGAAACCTTGCTTATTGCTTCAAATAAGTGTCTGAGGTTATATTTAAGAGTGTGAAGATCGATATTTTTGGAGCCGATTTGGAAATCCGACCTTACTAGGAATCTCAAGCTAAGATTCTTCAGGGCAACTGTCGAAAGTGTTCTTCTGTACAGTGCCGAGAGTTGGACACTGACTAAAGCTCTTGAACAGCGATTAGATGGTTGTTACACAAAGATGCTCAGGGCTGCACTAAATGTCAGTTGGAGAGACCATATCACAAACAAGCAGCTCTATGGCGATATTCCACCTGTATCGACTACACTACGCATGAGAAGGCTGAGATTTAGCGGACATTGTTGGAGGAGTAAGAAAGAGGTAGTTTCCCAACTGCTATTCTCGGAGCCATCACATGGTAAGAGATCTAGGGGACGTCCAGCCAAGACCTATATTGACCAGCTAGAGGATGATTCAGGACTAGCGAGAGAGGCGCTCCCCGAAGTGATGGAGGACACCAATGGTTGGAGGAGGGTCATTTCTGGAATCCGAGTGCGCTCGACATGATGATGATGATGAGTGTTTTGGAGCGACAGACAGAATGAAAACAAAACACATACCTGAATAAATTAAGATCAAATTTCTTCTCTGCATGTTGCTATTAAATTCTAATAAATTCTGTATTTGTTTATTTTCAGCCAAAATTGTTGGATATGTTGCCAATATCACAAGGAACATTTTTGCTTTCAAATTTTTCTTATAACTTACACCATTTTGAAGTGTTCTGCTTTTTGTCAAAAATTTATGGTCAATTTATGCTAATGTATGTAAATCAATATTGTTTATTTAAAAATATTATGCTTTTTTGTAAATCAATTTATTTTTTCTTGAAAGTTTTTTCACTGCCCTTTCAAAAGGAATATAGATCGTATTCACATGACGTCACAACAGATCCGCCGCCATATTGGTGTACCACTTTTGATTGCGTTATAGCAGTAATAGCAGTGTGTACATGCAAGTGGATGATCATTTTTAATGATCAGTTTAAAAGATAGACTACTGGGCAGCACTTGCGAACTATAAGCTGCAAAAGTTCTTGATTTCTCCTACATACTTTGTTTAACTATTGTAGACATCATCAAGGACTTTTAGGTCTGTATTGAAGCCATAAAAACAGAAATCGGACCAGCGCAAACAGCCGAGAATGTTTTGGTCGAATTTGCGTAAAAGAAACGGCCATATTATGAAATACTTTCAGTAAGGCAAGGCATGAAATATTCTTGGAGACTTCGGTTTTAGCTTTTGGAGATACGTTGTTGAACACAATATCAGACATTTCCCTCCGGGTTCATTTTGTTCGCATTTCTTTACTGCAATTTTTTTGGCTACAATTGCTTTGGCTTTTTTTGTTCCTTTTGACTCCTCTCTCTGTTCTCGCTGTGATGCTTGTTTGACGTTTCTTTCATCTTGTTCTTTTTTTGTCGTTTCCAAGTATTAATGAAACCCAGTCAACATTATCTATCCCTATTATAGCCGCTTGTCCAGAAACAAAATATCTGGCATGGCTTACACACTATCATTCAAACCTCGTCCATAAGAATTCCACCTGACTAATAGCAGAAATCCATCGTGATCACCTCTCTTGTGGCAATTTGTCGGTTTCTTTACTTTGATTCATAACTGCAGAACATACTCAAGTGAAATAAATACCCCTATCTCGACCGCTTTTGCTTCCGCATCAAAAAACAGATCACAACACCTGTATAATTATAGGAGGCGACTAGGGTTTCTTTATAATTTGGTACACCAATATGGCAGCATAGCAACAGTTGTCAAGATTTTTGTCACGTGAGTGAAAACGATCTATAGCTTTCCACCCTACTGTAAATACTTTATGAGAAAATTAATAAACAACAAAGGTGTCAAAAATCACTGTTTATTGACAGTACAGGAAAGAGTTAAATCACTCACCATTTCAGTAGCATTCAGGCTGCTTTTCATTGAACACGGTTTCAACCAAGCCAAGCAGTTTGTCGATAAAATTCGCCACTAGAAGAAAAAAAATAGAAAGATTTAAACGAGTAAAATTCGAGCATTACTGCATGCTACGTATGGGAAGTTCATTATGAGCATGACTATGTTGTGGTTCAAATTTTTCTTTGGTTTAAAAATTTTCAAACCAGTTTATTTTTATTTTCCTTTGTCCTTGATTAATTATCATAATCTGAGACAAAGGAAAACAAAAATCAAACTGGTTTGAAAAGTTTCAAACCAAAGAAAAATTTGAACCACAACAAACGCGTCCTGTGGGGCTGAGATAGGCCCAGTAGCAAATTTACCACTCAGCAGATTTCATGCGAGCCTAGAGTGGAATCGGGTGTCGCCATTTTATTTTGTACATTTCCCGCGCGGGAAATCTCCGTGAAACTGAATTATATTCCTAGTGCATTTTAAGCAACGAAACAAACAAATTTTAACCTATAAAACCTTTATGCAACGTATAAAAACGGTAACTTTAAAGCCTCAGTAATATTTTTACAATTTCATTAGCTTTTAGACTGGTTTCCATTCAAAAAGGTTTTCAACCAAGTTTGAGTTGCCGTCGATCGAGCTTGTGAGAATTGAACGTTTTATGGAACCGAACGCCTACAATAAATACTTTTCAGACGACTGTAACTGGTATATAACTTCATTTTCCCACGTAAAAAACGTTTATAACAACATGTCAGCAATTTTCTTACCATTTCATTCCATTTTATTGGCTTTTAGGCCAGTTTTCGTTAATTGTGTTTGCAGCCAAGTTGTCACACTTGCAGAGATCGTTCGGTTATGCACATTTAAAATTTACCGCACCGTAAACAAAGTATTCGAAATAACTGAAACTAGCAGCTAACATCCATTATTCCACGTAGAAAATGTTTATGTAAGAAATTTAAAACATTACTCACCATTTGAGCACGTTTTAGGCTGCTTTTCTTCCCACAGGCTTTGCACCCGGCCAAGCTGGCAGCGTTGTGCGTTGTTCAAAGAGCTGTCACTCGCTGTCACTTCAGTTGTCACACCATTCCTTCACACGCCATCACTTCCTTTTTATGGAAATATAACCTGAAAGTCAGGAATCTGGAATATCTCGACGGACTCCGGGCGGATCAACGAAGCTTCAAATACCATGAACGATCTATTGCGTCACATTGGATCAATACAAACAGTGATAAGCAAAAATAGACCACTGCAAGGACCGATAAAACAATGTGTAAAGGAATTCTCTCGAAATGGCACTACGGTTGGCCGAACCTGACATGATCAGCGCTCAAAACTAGAAAGCAGACGCAGACAGCTGTTTCGGGCTTTTTGGCCCTCGTCAGTGCTCCGTACTTTTCTCAGTTTATAAATAACTTACGAAATTGAATGTATCGACAAACAAAATCGCGGGTAAAATTTTCGCGATTTTCTTTCTCTTTTTTTTTTCTTTCTTCTTTCCTTTTATTTATTGATTTTTTTTTTTTGTGGGGGGGGGGAGAGTGATGGTGCATTAATGACCAAAGTGCCGGAATGTAACTTTTGCTACCTATTTTCAGACTTAGCCCTTTTTCTTCCAAAATGGAAACCATCAATACACAATTTCAAACCCACTTTGTCAGAATTTATACCCATTTTCGGAGGGCCCACTTATTTCTTTGAAAATTCAACTAACCGTTTACATGACGATCGCGAGCGTACTCGTCTCCGGGGACGAGATAACTCCGGGAATGGCGAGTTGACGAAATGGCTCAATCTCGTCCCATATTTTAGTAAACCATAGTTCTGATAAGAAGGAAGACTACAGGCGAAGTTCTACAAATTTGCCAATTATTAAATATGCTTGCCACTATAATATGCAAAAAGACTAGATGAACCATTTAAAATGCAAGGCTAGTACAACGGAAATTAAAGGCAGGTTAGCCTTGCATTTTAAATGGTTTATCTACACTTTGGGTGACGTCTAGTACTCGCATCCCTTTATAAAGCAGATCCGGAAAGAAAGTTACCACTATTTATCGTAGTGTTGAGTGGTCCTCTGCATTTAAACGTTTTATGCAAAAAAAAATTGTATACGTCTTTTGAGCTGTTTTTTTCTTTTATTTTTCTTTTTGTTTTTTAATTTGTTCTCCTGAAAGAAAATAACTTCGCTACTTTATCAGAATATGTGTTTGGTGACCAAGGACGTAGCCAGACCTTTTTTCCGTTTAAGCCCGAGATCCTTTATTTGGGGTACAAAATAGGAGCGCCGAAGGCGCGAGCCTCTGGGGGGGTCTGGAGGCATGCCCAAGCCCCCCCCCCCCCCCCCCCCCCCCCCAGGAAATTTTGAAATCTAGAGGTTCGGAAATGCTACTTTTAGCATTCTCCACGACGATATGTTTCGTCCAAAAATCGATCTTGATTCAGTGAAAAATGACAGGTATTTCTCGTGCTTATGCAATATGTCCGAGGTTTTGTTAACTTGATATATATCCTAGCCTTAGTACACTAAACAACGTTTTACAAAAGCTCGACGTGTGCAGAGAGGAATATCGGCGCAAGTACGAAATCTGGTAAGGAATTGATCATCGATTGCAATATATGAGGAATTCCTCTAGCGGCGCGCCATCTTGTAATAGCGTAGAAATCGTGCGCGCGCAATGTTCAGGGTTTTTTTTACGTTTTATTAATTTTCATTATGTACAGCGAAAAATGAGTATATCAACTTTTGAACTACAGGTGGTCATACTAGTTTTATCGCTGACAGTCAAAAATCTAATCTTTTGCTTTATACAAAGGCACAGCTGATTCATTGTCCGACTTTATGAATTATAAAGATAATTAAGGGTTATTAACGAGCTTCTGGCGTCGATGAACAGATCATAGTCATGACCGCGACTGTTATTGACTATCTGTCACTCAATTCAAATGCACGCCTTCTTGGCTTGCTCGCACAGAAATCTCTGATGTCTCTTTCCGGATCAATAGGCATCTCTCTGTATGCGTGCATAAGAGCAAGGGACGATAGCCGCTCTGTAAGCATAGTAGATCGCATGTATGTTTTCACTCTTCTCATGGTGCTGAATGATCTCTCTGGTGTCGCAGTCAACACTGGCATGGTTAGGAGAATGGACATACTGACTAGATGAGACAGTTCACATGAATGCATGAAACACTAAGACTGGCTCCATTATTGACGGATTCCTCTATTGGGTCATTTTCTTTGACACCTCACTTCTACGCCTTCAATGCTGCTATTTTAAACGCTCAAAATGGCGACTGTTGGACAATATAAACCAATCGCTGCTGACCTGTTTCTGACTAGCCTGCGAGCAAGCTCTCAGGCTCAGGTTTGGGGGAGGGGGAGGGGGCAGGGGGGAGGGGGCAGGGGGAAGGGATCGTCGCTCTCCGTTCCCCCAAACCTGAAACCCCGAGCCCGAGAGCTTGCTCGCAGGTTAGTTTCTGACTTTCTAGGTTTCAATTTATAACAAAAAAAAAACGGAATTAAAAACAAAAATTGTGAATTCTGCAGATGAGCAATATAATACATGTTAATAGTATGTTTTGTAACAACTTTTCTCCATCATCATGAACCCTTGGCTCGGCCGGGAGATTGGGCAACCACTCCCTGTGAAAACGACGTTAAATAAATTATCGCGTTCGAAGAACGCAATCCTAATTTCGTGTTGGTTTTCCTGTGGTTTATGTGCAGTAAAATTTGAGATTTTTTGGTAGACTAGAGCTTCATAACTAGTTTCTAAAAGTTCTGTATAACCTCCACCCACTTGTAACCGCTCTATGGTAACCAACTGTATGGTATGCCAACTCGAAAGCTTGGCTCCTTTGGCTGCTACACGCTTTTTCCTTTGTTATGTTTAATTCAATGTGTAGTTAGCTCTGTTCTTACTTCTTTTTTTCCTTATTGTTGGTGTATTGTAATTGAATACTGAAGTGTGAATAAATAAACTTGAAACTTGAAACACATGGTACCCACGCAAACTGTGTGACGCTATAGGAATATCAAAAGGTTCATATTATCGTAATATACTACGATGAATATTTATACATATATATAAGTCCAGAATAAAACTAATCTTACCTTGAATGCTGTCGTTCTTGCAGCTGAAAACGGCGTTAACGATTTGAAGGGTTTTGCGTTGGACGTTTACCTAAGCGTATAGTACAGAGACGCTCAGGTAAACGTCCAACGCCAAACTCTTATCGCCAAAATTCGCCGTTTTCATCTACAAGAACGACAACACACAATACTTCAGGTAAAAAGGCGTTTATTTTGATATTATATGTACAATGTAAACATTCATCACAGTGTATTACTATGAACCTTGTCGATATTACCATCCATGATATCATACATTTCCTCTAAATTTAAAAAACACGGTCACACAGTCTGTGTGGGCGTCCTGTGCCTCAACTCGCGTGCCGAGCTTCCGCACCCCATAAAGTGTCGTACAGACTAAGTGTTTGTCGGTCACGCATCGCAGCCGTTATTTGTCTCGTCACGCTACAGACAAAATAATGGCTGCGTGGGACACTAGTCGGTTACGGGATTACCTTCTACTTTTAAAAGCGTGTTTCCAGTAATTAAATAATTCAACACGATACGGCCAGATGCGCAAGGGTTTATGAATTAAAATGTAATGGAATGAGGGTATAATAAATGTGGAGATATTAGACGGTCATTGCACAATATATCGGAAGGTCACTATATCAGAGTTTACGGAGAATTGATCAGTTTTTGGCCACTTGCCACACGTAATGTGTTGCTGATTACCAATCCCCTCTCTTAGCTCTCTTCTAGAATGACTCGCGCTGTTGAGATACAGTACGTGCAAGTGTTGCTATGTTTCATTGTGTTTCAGCTAGGATGCGCTGACGAACCCTCATAAAGGCGAAACAGCTGTACGCGTCTGCTTTTTAGTTTTGAGCGCTCATCATGTCAGGACAGAAACGGTCTTGCTAAACCGCGGTGAGGTGTTGAAAAGAACTGCTTTTTTTCATGACAACAATGCCTCAAATTTCGATTTGGAAATACCGGTACTTGTAAACGGCCTGTGATTGGTGTATTTCGGGGACAGGAACATTCGCGTGACTAGCCGGTAATGAGATCTGCGTCGCCGGCCGGGAGGCCAGTAAAATTACAGTCGCGACCAAATAAACAATTTCAGTTGCTTTTGTACTATTGCACCTAGCCAGCACACGAGAAGAAAGACTACCGTCTCATTGCGCACTTTGGTTCCTTTGGGTAAGAAGAGGTAAGTTACTTTCACAATTTTACCGCTTCCAGAATCGACTCTCTGACGAGTCTCTCGTCTTGCAGTATGGTTCTATTAAACTTCTAGTCTGTGGATGAAACCCCAAAGTGTGACCATTCAAATCAAAGCTCTTCATCAGTACTTTCACTAGGTACTGTTTGTTTATCGTTATGACATTTAGATGTTTTTATTGATTTTGTTACCAAAACACCCGGGGGAGAGATAAGATAACATAAGATACCTAAGGTGTAAGGGAAACTCTTCAAGCATTAAATATCACTAGATATCTCGAGGCCCTATGTAGTAATAATGGTTAGGAGGAGGTACTTCTTAAATAGTCTATTTTCGTGGGGTTGTGCGGCGCGCTCCTTGAAACCGTTGCCCATTTTCAGACCTTACTCAGTGCAAGCTCTCGCGCTCCGGGACAGGGGCTTAGAGGGGGGAGGAGAGAGAGCTTGCCCGCAGGCTAAGCCGTTTTTAACAATTTTAGAGACCGAATCGGGCCTGATCTTTTTTTGCAAGATGAGTAGGGGGTCTGACTCCCCCCCCCCCCCCCCCCCCCCCCGGGTCCCTCCGTCGTGTTCGTCGTTTGCTTCTAATTCTATAAATAGCCAGTAATCTAAGCCTCGTCTATTTCGTCTTCGAAAAGGAATCAAGCACCATTGAATCCCGGGGGGTGGGCCCGCCCGCATGACCCCGGGGCATTGAACAACAATGAATATTTTGAGCTGCATTAACTAAACAACAAATACAAGGTGGGAAGTGAAGGAAACATGTATATTATTCTCGTACTTATTTTAGAATGTCAGCACGTGCAAACAGGGAAACAATCCGACATCGTGAAAACACAGCCAATGATGTTGACCTCATGTCGACTTGTCAGATATTTGTTTACGTTGTAGGGCATTGTCCAGACCTATGGCCCATATTCGCTACTGTATTTTTGTAGATACGCATCATGTTTTATAGCCAAGCGTGCTTCAAACTCACAGTCAGATCACGGTTGTCGGGTATAATATAGCCCGCAAAGCTGGAAGTATTGTATGATATGCACTAAATACCCGGGGGGGAGGGGCGGGTAATCCCGTCAATTTAGGATAGGTGTGTGCATGCCGCGAAGGTAACCCTATTTTAAGGGTAGGAAATCGAAAATTGACACCCTATTTCAGAGTAAGGGAATTGTGTGAACAGGTCGTTTTTATTTCTATTCTGCACGTGTAAAATTTAGCATCAACATCCAAATCATCCCATTAGAACTCATCAATTCTAATAGAGACATGATCCGTAAAGCGAGAGAATCATATTTAATCAATACACTTGAACCTAATGGCATGAACAGACGGGACGAAATTTAATCTTCCACATATTTATTGTTATAATATTAACTAGTCGTTTTCAGTTTTTAACCGTACT
The DNA here is from genome assembly GCA_024195265.1 of Dendrophyllia cribrosa. Taxonomy (NCBI): domain Eukaryota; kingdom Metazoa; phylum Cnidaria; class Anthozoa; order Scleractinia; family Dendrophylliidae; genus Dendrophyllia; species Dendrophyllia cribrosa. The sequence continues at coordinate 21,356,646 of JAJLRJ010000007.1, forward strand.
TGTTAATTAGCATATCATGTGTCAGCATGGGGCTAAAAACATGAACCAGTTTTCCAAAAAAATTGCCTACCTTAGTTTGTTGTGTGTTGTGTTTTTCATGTCTCCTATGTGGTTTCTGGGCCATTTAAGCAGGACTCCAGTGAATTTTAGTTCCACTCTCTCCACTAACTAAAACTCACTGGAATCCTGCTTGAATGGTCCAGAAACCACATAGGAGATAGGGGAACACTTACACAATCATTATTAAAGAGTATAAGGTTAAAAAATTAAAGCGACGTAAACAAGGAGAAAGTGGAATTTTGGTAAGGTTTAAAGTGCGAGGTTCGCCTCTGGCTCTGACTCTGGGGCTCTGGGGGACCCTGGGGTGGGGAAGTGTTGGTGAACCAGGCAATTTGTCAAAAGCTTGTCAAGAACTTCTGCTTTGAGATATACTTAGAAGAGGTAGCTTGTAACTCCGCCGCCAGAACTATGCCCTCACGAGAACAATACCACAAATATGCAGGTTGTGTTCTTCCAGGTAGCCTGCATGCAGGCTATCTTCCAGGAAGCCTGGGGGAGGGGGAATATTCAATATTGGGAGAACTTAAAATTTGTGGTTTGGTACTACTTAAAGTGCTTTAATCGAAAATGACCACTGTCAAAGTTATTTTGATACCTTATTGTATATAGTATGTTGAGTGTGATCCTCCGGGTTAGTGTAGCTCTGAAAAGAACTGTTGTTGTTGACAATAGCGAACTTTAGATCGGACTACGAGTACGAGATTGAGTACGAGTACGACTTTTTAAACCTAGTTCGCGTGCTCTAGATAATCATTTATCAACACAATTTTATACCTAGAGTCTCCTTATCTTCTGTTAAGCAAGAGGACGAACCGACAGCTTTGGGGACGTGACTAGCTTGAAATTCGCAAGTCGTACTCGTACTCAATCTCGTACTCGTACTGAAATCTAAAGTTCACTATTGACTGACGTTTCGACAACCTGAGCGGAAGTCATCTTCAGTGCCATGTGAATTTTGAACCAATTAAAAAGTGAAAGACGTTTCTGGTCAAAAATTTTAAAAAACTATGAGCTTTCGACAACCGTCCTGTTGTCTTCAACGGATAGAATAAGTGAAGAAAGCGAATGTGCATACATAATTAAAAAAGTTAAAAAAACACAAGAGCTAAAAAATGACAAAAGCGAAAGAATGTAAAAACTAACAAGATGAATGCGATATTGATTGGGAAGCGGGCATGAGTTATTGTCAATGTGCCGGACTGGGGCGCGGTATAAAAGGAGACCTTCCTTTGGAAGATTTTGATTTATAGTTGTCGATTAACCAGAAAAGATGGCGGAGGACATTTTGAATTCTCCTGCGTGTCGCGAGAAGAAATTGGGATAGTACGATATATTGTACCTTACCATTGGTCAAAAGAAACAATGCTTATAAAAAGGTTGTTTCTATTGGTCCTTGATTAAACTAATGCCTAACTAAACACGAGGATTACGCGAAACACGCGAACAGCGAGCCGTTTGACCTTCGAGCAACCGTCCCCATGAATGTCCTCCTTGTATTTAAGAAATTATATTTGTTTTTCGTTTCAAAACCGTTGAGCCGCTGCAAATTACATATATTGTATGATTTTATACGATCGAAGAACCCGAAACAGCCGAAAGCGAAGACTGTGATCGAGTTTTGTAGACACCCCGTAATGATATTGTGGATAAGAGAAGAATGTCGATAGATTTTAGACACAAACGTGTTCCGTCCGATCCTCGGCGTTCGCATTCTGGTGAGCTTTGTCTAAGAAATAATTTGGGAATATAAATTTAAAGCAACTCTTCAGTTTGCTGTACAGTGCGCTCTCGAGATTACTGTAATGCAACATAATGTTCCTGAACAATAGATAATTTTCCCAGATTCCGTTTAGTTCGACCGAACACATGTCATTCCACAGGCAACCCAACCTCACGTCACGAGAAAGCGAAGGATTAATTATTAGCGGTGCGGGAGACGGGACGTGACCCTTTGAAGAAAGCGGTATTGGGTTACACGGCGGCCGTTTTTAAAATTTGAGCGCTTTATAAGACTTTGTAGAGGGGAAAAAATAACGTAGATTTCAAACGCTTAATAAAGCAAAATTTAGGCATTAATTCAATAAAGTGACTCTATTGAACTCACCTCTGGTGTATTCTTTTGTCCCTTGGGGGTATTTCAAGCCGTTTTGGTGATTTCTTTGTTCCCCGTGCTCTCTCTTTATGAGTGGAAACACGGGGAACAAAGAAAATAAAGCGCTCAAATTTTATAAACGGCCGCCGTGTAACCCAATACCGCTTTCTTCAAAAGGTCACGTCCCGTCTCCTGCACCGCTAATAATTAATCCTTCGCTTTCTCGTGACGTGAGCTTGGGCTGCCTGTGGTCATTCGAGTATATATTACTGCTCATATTAATTAGATCGCCGAAATAAAGCTTAATTGTGGCTTATGCGGATTTTAATTTCTTTTCACCGTGTAACTCTAGCAATAATGTTTGTATTTATATTTGGCTTTCTTTATAGTACAAGCCTCGCCGAACGGTTTACCGCGGGCGGTTATGTTTTAGTAGGTTACTAACAAAGCCCTAATTACAAAGCTCCTTTTATCAAACTAAAGATACAATTTAACAGGATGTTGCTAAAGAAAAGAGCAAGTTTAAAACCTGGGAAAGAGCGGGTATATTCAAACATAAGCAAACATAATTATTTGGCTTCCGACCATGATCGAATATTGGGAAGCATCGGCACTAAAATAAACCGACTGTTTTACGATGAAGAACACAAGATCACAGCGTAGATTAAGATTATATTTGTCATTGATATGCAATGATTGAACTTATAGAAGAACAGGAGCAAAATGGATTCTCAACTCGCGACGGCTCAAACGGCTAACGGCCGCCATGTCTCAAATGTCTCTTATCAGTTTAATTGGGCCGGGGGACCCTTTTTATACCGCGCCCCCGCGGTTAAGGTCGCTCACAACAGTTCCCATAATTCCCATCACCTATACTTTGATGGATCAATACTATAATTCTTTTTCAGTTGATGCTTCAATAATGGTATCAAACAAATGCCCAATCATTGGTGTACAAGTTGTGGTCTCTTTTATGACGTAACAGATTACCATAGTAACAGTATAACCTGTTAAAGACACCCTTAATTTTAGCTTTACGTGCTTATAACAAAAAAATGAGCTGGATGACCCCCATTTCTTACCCGTGAATACGCGCATGCGTAATGAACGGGTTATCGGTAACGGAGGCAGATATGCAAATGAGCACTCACTCGCTCACTCGCTCGCTCGCTCGCTCCTTCCATCAGCTGTAAACTTAGCGACGTAATGGTTTGTTACGAATACGTTTCGTAACAAGAATAACGTGAATCCAACCGGATAACAATAACTAAATTGTTGTAAACGAATATAAACAACAATAAGCTTAAAGATGTTTCGCATTTGGAGTCTTTAATGCACATTAAAATCGATCTAAAAGGATTTTTCGGTAGTTTCTTGGTGTTGCGGATGGTGTGATCACCAAATGACCTAAAACAAAAGATTCAAAAGACACTGAACAATACCCACACCACAACACAAAAGCTAATGAACAATGGCTACCGAAACACCAAGAAACACCCGATCTTTCAACCGAGACACGCGTTTTGATGCGTATCTACCTTGAAGTTATTAAATTTATCCTGACCTGAGTCAGTGATCACGGTGGCCGAGTGGTTTAAAGCGCGGGATGACAGCCGAAAGGCACTAGTTTTAGCCTCGCTCGGGACGTTGTATTTTTCTTTTCTCGCTTCTTCGGACTGAAAATTATGAAAGTGATGTACCGTATTTTTTTTGCGTTTATCAAAAATCCTTACGTTTAATTTAAAAAAATATGTTCTACCGTATCAGTGTGAAAACATACGCTTACCGCAATATTACGTTACGCATTAGCATTTTTTATCCACGGGTTGGCTCTTTGGAACCTTTGATTTATTATCGAATTGTAATAGACCATTTTACAGTTGTGTGCTTAGTACCCTGGCCTTTAAGTGAAAGTGAGGCTGGAGTTGACTTTGTTTTAATACAAACCTTCCTGCTTTTCATGTGTAAATCATGTTAGTTAGCATAAGAACAACATGATTTACATATGAAAAGAAGGAGGGTTTCTATCAAAACAAAGTCAACTCCAGCCTCATTTCCACACAAAGGCCAGGTTACAAAGTAGACAACTGTAAATTGGTCTATTGGCATGTTAAGATACAACGTTTTGCAAAGTTTAAAACAATTCTGTACATAGGGTTCACAGCCACTTTAAATTTTCCGAAAATTAGAATCTATTGGCTACCCTATGAACTTCATTGCCGACATCGAAAGGACGAAGAGATTTCCACCATCAGTTCCCACACCTGAAGAACTTGTCGGAATGTTTTTCAAATGGGTTGACCCACCGTGTCCTCGAAAATTCGCAAGCCTTCCGTACATTAAAGGCCTCACAGAACCTTTAACGCGCTTGCCAAGAAGTCACGACATACAAGTCACCAATAGACCGGTAAAAAACACTCCAACAAGAATTTCCTGCTCCCAAATTTCGTCCGAGAAAAGAGGACCAGTGCAATGTTGTCTACAAAATTCCCTGCACCACATGTTCGTGGAGTTATATTGGTGAAACTGAAAGGTCTTTTAACACCAGAAAGAAAGAACACACCAGAAATGTCAAAATGCACACCAAAGGCTCCAATGTTGCAAATCATGCCTGGTCCAAGAATCACCACATTGACTTTGAAAATGCATTAATTATTGACAAAGGCAGTTATCGCCATCTTAAGACCCTAAAGTCCTGGCACACCGAAAAACTGTTGACGCTGACAATAACTCATGCCCGCTTCCCAATCAATATCGCATTCTTCTAAATAAACATTGACTTTCACACGTCCAAATTTTTTTGTTAGTTTTTACATTCTTTTGCTTTTGTCATGTTTTAGCTTTCGTACTTTTTAACTTTTTTAATTATGTATGCACATTCGCTTTTTTCACTTATTCTATCCGTTGAAGACAACAGGACGGTTGTCGAAAGCTCATAGTTTTTTAAACATTTTTAACCAGAAACGTCTTTCACTTTTCAATTTTTATGAATCCTGGGGCCGGATTCACGAAACCCTCCTGAGTTAAGACATATACTAAGTATTGTTTCTTAACAATAGTCTATTGTCATTCCAACAATGGGCTATTTGTTAAGAAACAATCTTAACTTAGGAGGGCTTCGTGAATCCGGTCCCTGGTTACGGATCTTCAATTTTCCCACGAAATGTGAACCGTCAGTAGATCGCATTAATGTCTGGTTTTTGCTGTCATTGGTCAGAAAGGGTTTCTGGTACCTTTAAGGGGCCCCTTTCAAACTTTCCGACGACCACCCCCGTCAATTTTACATGGGAGATCCCCCCCCCCTCTCCTCAGGCCAGGAAGACGTTACAATAAGTTGAAATATTCTTATATTTTCCTCTTACGACAGTTTCTATTTACTACAACTGGAAATTTAAAATGGTCGAAGTTGTCAAGGAACGAGAAACTTGGTCTTCAAAATTTGATTTTATTCTGGCTTTGATGGGCTTCTCCATCGGTTTTGGTAACATATGGCGGTTTCCATACTTGTGTTTTAAAAATGGCGGAGGTGAGTGCTTAACTAAATATTCTAAGACCTATTTACACAAGTCAGTGTATATTTTTGGTTGCACCTTGATACATCTCACATTATGTCAACATTGATTGACTGAATCGTATCTCCATTTACATAGTTCAAAGCAAACTCCAATAGCCTGAGCGCAGACGCCATAGGAGACGTCTGTGCGCAGGTTAATTCATGACCGATCATATTATTCATAGTTGACAACACCAAAACGATAACGTTTATATGAAATCAATTCATCTGAACTGCGAAAAAAAAGAATTAATGAGAAAGAGATAATCACAGTTTATAGCATCTGAAGGAGTTGTAATTTGATCCTGAAAGAAATTGCCCGGCCTCGACGGGATGACGCCTGCTACACTCCTAGTGAATCGAGTAAGTACCACACAAACTGCAAAACTGTGGACGTTTGTTTAAATCTTTCGCTTGAACTTGACAGGTTGTTTTCTCATTCCCTACTTGATTTGTTTGTTCGTGGCTGGAGTACCAGTTTTAGTTATGGAGATTGGTTTGGGGCAATACACGAGTCAAGGTGGAATCACTGCTTGGAAAATCTGTCCACTTTTCCAAGGTAAGAACCAGTTACGGCAATCTTCCTAGCTATCGTACTTTCTAATGGCCACATTTCTCTACTTATTAGTGACAAAATTTACTAAGGGTGATATTTGCTGGGATTGGTTATGTCCTTAGAGGTTCTTTAACGTCTCCAGTGTGGAAAAGGAACTACCATACTATTATTTTTACAAAGAAAAAATAAGAGAACATAGACTGAGAAAGTTAGGACGTTGGCTAGTTTCTCGAGACGTCCGTAAACGGAACTTCTGAGTGCATGCAATGCCAACATGGCATTATGCAATGGCGGATGTTAAATACAGTAAAAACCCGCATATAAGAACCTGCATTTTTCCAAGTTAGCCTCAAAAGGTTCTTATATAACTGGTGTTTACTGGGAAATTAGGCTATTTAGGTTCTTAAATGTTTTTGTTGCTGGAAGAATATTGTTTATATTAAATATGCATATAATCAGGTATAAATGACTGCAATCTAAACAAATACAAACCCTACTTTTTGATTTGATTTATGAATTCTAAGTTTTAAATGAATTCTATAAAACAAGAATCTGTTTCACATTTTAGGCTAAAACAGGTTCTTATGTAAGGGGAGTCTAAACGGAAATCTGAGCCCGTTGTTGTTAAAAATTAGGTTCTTATATGCGGGTTTTTACTGTATTCAGTTTGGCTTTCCCCAGTAAAATCTACAGGCGTTTGCGCACGTCTCGGGAAACAGACTTCTATATCCAAGACCTCTATAAATAACTTGAGTGAAATTCACATACCCCAAAGGCTAGACTGCGCGTCTCTTTTTCTGTCCCACTGTCTTCTCTTTTTTTTATGATCAAAATGTTTTTTTTTTTATAAAAATTATAGTCACAATTGCTTCGATGTGCATGAGACCAATTCCGATATATTAAAATTCATACTTGGCTCCGAGGCTTAGGGGAATAAAACAAAAGAAATCACATCGAGGTTCAGGTATGAATAATTTATTTCTTTTGTTTTATTCCCCTAAGCCTCGGAGCCAAGTATGAATTTTAATATATCGGAATTGGTCTATTAAATGCGGCTTGTAAAATGAAAGGTTTTAACAACAACAACATTTAGCTTTATTTGCATGACTGTAGATTTTACAATATTGCAAAGCTTACAACTAACTAACAAAAGGAAAGAAAACAAAAGTGAATAATTAAATTACATTGGTGACAATTTTATCTCGAGAATCAAAACAAGATGAAATAAATTTAATTAATTGCATGTTTAGAAAGTAAATGAATTCATTAATTCTATGATCAATTCAGTTACAGGTAAATGGCTAATATTTGGTATAAAAGTTTGTATTTTATTGTAAAAATTATCTCTTATTGTTGCGTATTTTGAACAATAGAAAAGAAAATGGATTTCGTCTTCGATTTCATTTGAACCACAAACTGGGAAAAGCCTTTTGTCTCTTGGAATTTTGTTGTATCTGCCCAGTTCGATCATAAGTTTATGATTACTTATACGTAATTTAGTTAATGCCCTCCTATCAGATGCTCGTCTTGTCAGACCTAGATAATTTGAGGGGGTATATTCGTTCTTGAAAGTCTTATAAAATTCTAGTTTTTGAGAATGCTGAAGTATATGTTGCCAATAAGAAATATATTTCTGTTTCATTAAATTTGTACAGTGTTTGACTTCAGCGGTGTTTAATAAATCGAGGTTAAAATTTCTGAAATTAAAATATTCGGATATTTTCATAAGATTAGAGTGAAAGCTAATTTTACCATTCGAGTGAAGATCTAATGATATTAAGAAAGATTGTTTAACAAAAGAGTCTTGGGGTTTATTTTGAAGGTATAACAAGTAGTTGAGGATTGTTAGATTAATGGCAATATTTAGAGGAAATCGACCAAGTTCAGCTCTGCACGCAATATTAGAAGCCTTATTACTCACTTGAAGGTAGCGTTTACAAAACTGAAGATGCGTTCTTTCAATTTGTGAGCTATCCCAAGCCTTAAAATCAGATTTGGTATATCCACCCCAAATTTCACTATTACATAGAGCAAAATTGAGGATATCATTGTATCAAAAATTTTACAGGCAAGGGACGGATTTAGCTTACTAAAATCTGTGTGTCGCCTCAGACTGAAAAGAGCGTGAAGTGCTTTCTCTTTTAGATGATCTAGTGAGACTTTAAAATTTCCTGAAGAGGAAATTTTAGTTCCTAAATAAGTATAATCTTGTACAACATCAATAATTTGATTATTCATATAAAATCTATATTCAGAGCATTTTCTTGGGCGTTTTTGAAAAACCATAATCTTGTTTTTTTTGGGATTTATGCTTAACATCCACGTGTTGCAGTATGATGATAATGCATTAAGACAATTTTGTAGACCTGTTTTAGAACGTGATAAAATGATTAAATTGTCCGCATATAAAAGAGAGTTTAATTTTGTGCCGTTTGGTAGAACAAAAGGATCAGACAAAATATTTTCAAATGAAAAAGGTAAATCGTTGATGTAAAGGTTGAAAAGTAGTGGACTTAAAATACAACCTTGTCGTACACCTCTCGCGTATTGAAAGGGTCGTGTTTGGCTTTGGCCAATTTTTATTGAACAAGAAGACTCGGAATAGAGGCTTTTAATTAAATTGTAAAAGCAGCCTCCTACATTAATTTGCAATAACTTATTCAAGAGCCCATTGTGCCAAACTGAGTCAAAAGCTTTTCTAAAATCTACAAAACAAGCATAAATTTTTTCATTGTGATTATGAACGTATTTGTCTATCAAGGTTCGAAGTGTAAAGACATGGTCTGCTGTACGATTATTTGGCAAGAAGCCAATCTGTGATTTGTAAAGTAGATTATTTGAGGCAACATATTCGAGAAGCCTTTCGTTTAAAATGGAACAAAATAGTTTTCCCAAACAGCTTGAAACACAGATACCACGGTAGTTTGACGGATCGCTTCTTCCGCCTGATTTATAAATTGGTGTAATGAGACCACCACACCATGTCTGGGGCATGGTACCTGACTTAGAACTGCATTAAACCGTTTGTAGTAAACAGGTATTAGGTCATTAAGACTAGCTTTGATCATTTCATTTCTAATTTTATCTGAATAAGAAGATTTGTTGTTCTTTACCTTTTTGGCAGCTTTTCGTATTTCATTTTCGGTAATCAAATAATCTAACGGACGAAATTGTTGTTTACGATCTTCTTCTACTTTTAGTTCATCATGGATTATCTGCTGGGTGGGATTAAGCGGTTCATTAGAGTGAAGAGATTGAAAGTGTAGCAGCCAACTTTCTTCCGACACAAAAGGAATATCTTCCGCTTTAATGGTGTCATCCATTGATTTTAGACATTTCCAAAAATTTGTCGCATCTGAGTTTTCAATAGTTTCCTCCAATCTATGAAGCTTGCTATTGTAGTATTCGTTCTTTTTAGAGTTCAATAATCTTTTGTATTGCATTAAAATGACATGGTATTTCTCACGCAAAACGGGCTTCAACGGATCTCTATGTTTTTGGTTCGCCATTTTCCTCAATTCATATCTTTTTAATCGACATTTCCGGTCAAACCATTTTTTGTTTGATGATGACTTGATACGCTTATGCTTTTTTGTGGTTTTAATCTTTAAACATTGTCTAGCAGTTGTAGTTTAAAGAATATTTTCTACTTTTTCAAGAGAAGTGTTAACATCGTGAAATTGTGTTCCCTCGTCTATATACTCTTGTATTAGTGTTTGGAGAACTGGAGAACGCAAAACATCTTTGAATTTCTGTGTAGAATCATTTTCCCAAACAAACTGTTTTGGTACACGCCTTGAACAATTATTTTGTGATCCTTTAAGAATACCAGAATTGTCTGTATTAATATTTAGCCAAGTTATGATAGGACTATGATCTGATAAAGGAGTGGGCTGTTTTACTATGAAATTTGAAACATTTAAAAATAGATCTTGATCACAAATTGCGTAATCAATAACACTTATACCATTTCTCCCATGAAAGGTAGCTCTCCCTAAAGAATCGCCGCTAACTCTGCCATTTAAGATTCTGAGATCGGCACTTTTACAAATATCAAGGAGCCTTTTACCATGATTGTTAACTTCGTTGTCAAAACTATTTCGCTGAGTGGGGAGTAACGAGAATTCAGATCGATCATTTGGAATAACGTTCAGCCCTTCTTGACAAATATTATCCGCATATTTCCCTGTTCTAGAATTGAAGTCACCCATGAGGAGTATTGATCCATGAGTGGAAAAAAGTTCAATGTCCTTTTCAAGTTCTTCAAACAATTCATCGTTAAAATACTGCGAGTTGTATGGAGGAATGTATAGACCACATGTGTAAAAACTGCATTTTAGGTTACCATGACTTATGTTTACTCCCAAGTACGGCCATGGTGGCAACTGAAAAAAACCGTCCGAGAAGCAAAACAACTCCGAAGGAAAACGTTGCTCAACAGGCCGTGCATTAGCGCCACAACATTGTTCATCGACATGCCAAAAAGTCCTTTTGCCGAGGCTGGGCGGCATGTTCGGTGACTCGATTTTCCATGTTCACCGCCACAGGCCAATTTGTTTAGGAGAATCTTGATAACTCAAACCGCCAGGGGACACACTTAAGTGTTATCGAGGGTTAAATTCTATAAGTAAGTAAAGCAGGGGAAACTGTATATGATAATTAACAATTGGTTCATGCTTTAGCGTGCACTATCGAGTTATGGAGCACGTGGGAAGTTTGGAGAGCACGAAAGAAGCGTAAGAGTTGCCCGAGGCGATAGCCGAGGGCAACTCTAGCTTCTTGATTGCTCTCCAACTTCCCACGTACTCCATAACTCGATAGTGCACAGCTAAAAGCATGAACCAATTGTTTTATAACATAGCCGGTGGAATTGTGCATCAAATCCGACGCGAATTTGCTCACGCTATCAGCGTGCACTATCGGGATTTTGAGCACGCTTACGTATACTGAATTTGATTGCGCGGCTCTGCTAGCTATTTTATAATTTTCCTTATCAACTCAGTTTTAGGCCATAAAACCAAATGTTCGTGTTTCACATCCCAGTCCCCCGGACGCAGCACCACATATTCTTTCGAATCGAAACTAACCTTTTATTCATATGAAGCTGTGTATACTGTTCGAGGTTTTTAGTTAACACAGATTCTATTGCATTTGCCAACGCAATGTTTACACAATAGGTGTTTTAACTCGCAATAGTGCCAAAAATCAAAATTCTAGAAAACCCCAAATCTCCTCTTGTAAAATATAGAAAAACAAATGATACCATGCAAAAGTACTGCTGAAGAGATTTCATTTGAATGGTTACAACATAGGATTTCGTTGACAGACTCAAAAGTTAGAACTACACTACATGTCTCCATAATTGACTCTGGGAGTGAAAGGATCGAATGATTACACCATGATTAGAAAAACGTTTTGAAATGTTTTTCCTCTACAAGGCATCGGCTATGCAGGTGTGCTTGTGATGCAGTACATCAATATTTACTACACGGTGATTCTCGGCTGGTCCTTGTATTACATGTTTGCCTCATTCCAATCAACACTTCCATGGTCACATTGTGGCAATGAATGGAACACGCCAAACTGCGTGGATTACAGTAAACCGGGAAGTCATCGCGGAATGCAAGTAAACGACACCATCAGAAATGTCACCCTCCTCGCTAACAAAGCAATGATGGATGCGTCCAAGCCGGTGTCAGCAAGCCAGGAATATTGGGAGTAAGTGTTGCCATTTATTTACTAGTCTAATTAGTAACCAGTTTGTCGTTGATTAATCAGTTTTGCTTTAATGTTAGAGCAGTCTACAGTGTTGAGAGTCGCGCGGTTGCCACTTGACAGAGGTTTTTACAAGAGCTTGACAACACTTTAACACCATTTTAGATGGCCAAATGTGTCAACAACAGTCTTAATCGGTACTGGCATTCCGTATTCTGATATTCCGGATTTAAAACTCAGCTCTTTCTTTGATTACTCGATTTCCTGATTCCTGAATGGTTGTGAAATTGTGTTTCATTATTTATCCTGAACGTTCTTTTCACTTAGCTACAGGGTGTTACGCGTTTCTAGCGGTTTGGACGAACCAGGAGCGGTGAACTGGGACCTCGCTTTGTGCCTCCTGTTAGCTTGGATCATTTGTTATCTGTGCGTGTGTAAAGGAGTCAAGTCTAGTGGTAAGGTGAGAAGCCATTTTGTGCATCTAGTGGCGCCAAACCGACCTGGATATGTTTTCAGCACGTTCTTAAGATTTTGGTCAAATCTCAGCCTCCACGTTCTTATAAAAAAGGTTCTTACAAGGAGTGTAGTATTTTATCTATTACTTTCTTATATATTTCAAATTAGAACATCCAATTTTGAAGTAGAATTTCTGTCAAGTTTTCTCTTAGTAAGTTTGTTGTTATAGATTGTTCAAGTTTTTTAGGTGTCCGAAAAAGCAACGGCCACCCAAAACTAGCTGTAAACCGAAAGTTTTCGCCTCTTATGACTGCTAATTCCGGAAATAACGGCGACCGTTACCTTTATGGCATATTGATTATGTCATCCACTGAATATGCTCTCTTTTTTCAGGTTGTGTACTTCACTGCAACAGCTCCCTATTTTTTACTGACAGCAATCTTGATTCGTGGCCTTACTCTACCGGGAGCTGGTGAAGGAATCAAGTTTTATCTCACCCCTGACCTGTCAAGACTTAACGATGGCCAGGTAAGTAAGTTAACTGTCATTTTAGAATTTATTTTTGTCCTGCTGATGGAAACGACTATTTTGCAGAATGCAGGCTACCATTACCCAGGAAATAACTTGTGTTGCTGTACAGCTAATCGTACTCAGGCCCGTAACCAGGGGGGTGCACGGGGTGCGTTCGCCCCCCCCCCCCCCCCCCCCCCCCCCGCAGGCCCCAAAGGTCCGCATTGTGATACTCAATATCCAAGTTAAGGAGTGCAGTCGGTTAAACTGAAGTTTAAAATTTAACAGTGATATTTAAACAAAACCAAAGAGTGGAAAAAGCAGTAATGTATTCACTGGGAAACTAAAACCAGCTGCACTTTAGTACCCCGAGCCATTCAGAACATTTAAATGAGCGATGTCCGAGCTTATTAAGGCCCCGTCCACACAAATGCGTTTTCGTTTGAAAACGCATTATTTTTTATGCGTTTTTACCGATCGTCCACACTAAAATGATCAAAAACGGAGAATGAAATCGATGAAAACGGAGGCTTTCGAAAACGCTTTTCAAAGTGGAGACTTTTGAAAACGCAGGTCTATCGTTTTAGTGTGGACGGCAAAAACGGAGCTTTTCAAAAACGCTGGAGCTCGGGACAATTCTGAGGGATTAGTTCCGCAGTATTTTGATGTATCATTTTACATCGTAAAATTAGTCCTTTATAACTTTATTCAAACAATTGTATTCGACAAACGTAATATTCAGTTCCCACCGTGTACTTTGCCGTTACAATTTCTCATGTATTGCTACTTTCCTAAATAAACGGATCAGACAATAAAAAATACATTTCTGTAGTTTGGTCCACTTTGGCCTCATTAGCACCCCCCCACATAAAATCCTGGTTACGGGCCTGCGTACAATACAGTTTTGTACGCTTTGGCTTCAATGCCAGCAGCCCGGCCTCTCTGGAGAGTTAAGCGTCTTAAGCGGATGAGCTAGTCACTCCCCTATTCAACCAGCGTAGACTACAAATAGTTGCAAAAAGACTTCAGATACCATTTGTGGGCCAGTTTAGAGAATTAAAAAAATTAGCATCGTTTTCGCCCTTTCCGAACGATCAAAGTTGTGTGGATGTCGAGATAGGTTATTAACATTGAAGTGGAGAGGGAGTCGGCAAAATTTAAATTAATTTCGTTCTATAGGGCGTAATTTATTACAAAGCTCTCTATTCTTGCAAGAGTATCTCTAGTTAAATCAGTATACAGACATAGCAGGAGAGCTTCATCGAGCCATAAATCGTGTTTTTGGAAAGGCCAAACGATTAATTGTTTATGTGTTATAACCCTTTATGGTTGTACTTTTGTGTTATCTTACCTTAATATTCTTCTTCATTCCTCAAAGTGCGACTCCGTTCTTATCGAGTTTTACCGAGATTCTTGTAACGCCGCCATTCACCCAATATAAATGTTTTATCTTTCTAGGTGTGGATCGATGCTGGTACCCAAGTGTTTTTCTCGTACTCTATTGGAATGGGAACCATGCCGGCACTGGGAAGCTATAACAAATTCAAGAACAATTTTTACAGGTACATGAGAACAACTTGTTTTTTTTATTAAGCTAGAATCCTGTTACCTTGTTCTTAGCCTGCGAATACAGCCGCTCTTATCGCTCTTACGCCGGGTGAGGCGGCTGTATTCTCAGGCTATCTTCTTCTCTCCCATGATGATATACTTGTAATGATAGAACCGATCTGCTTTCACTTGTACGTGTGTAACTTAGTTCTGTGGCGCTTCTGGCAATTCTACTCCAATAAAAAGTACTGAAGACCGTACAAGAAATGTTTTCTTGATGGTGCCGATACTCGTCTCTCTAGTGTAGTAGTAGGTCAGCATTTTACGCCGTTTTACGGCCTTGCAAGTGCCTAGCAAGTGCCTAGTCAATGACGTCACAATATGCCTGCCTGCATACTAATAAACGGAATGCCTTTTCATGACGTCAACTACCTATTCCTTTTGTGTTATTCTGAAACAATAGAAACAATAGGTTTGCCCAAACGTGCTCGCTTTATTCCAATTCACTTCAAAACAAAACACAACTGACACAGATATCCTTTTACAACATGCCTTGACTAGGACTCGAACCTGGGTTACTGCGGCCACAACGCAGTGTCTTAACCACTAGACCATCAAAGCTGTGATCGATATCATAGCTGAATAAACTAATTCGAGGGTTCCGAAACATTCAAGTATAGGAGCAATAAAATTGCACAATATAAAAATACCGCTTCTTATTCGTATTTTCCGCAACGTTCTTATTGCCGCTTCATCGCTAGACTCTATATCGATTTTCAGTTTCCCAGCCATCACCTTCAAGTTTTTTGAAGCTACCGGGAAAGAAATTTTAATTTCTTTCCCGGTAGCTTCAAAGTTCAAACTTTTAATTATGCGAACACTGAACTATGAATTTGCATGGAAAATTAGCACCTCGGAAAAATTAACAAAGCAGACAATTTCATGCGCGTGCTAAAACAATAAACCCACACTTTGTTTAAGTTCAAACTATATTTATTGATAACAAACAATTTCATAATTATACAGACAATTTAAAAGCTCAGATGGAAAGGAACAGACAGAGTTGATTTATTCTTTTTCATCGGGTTTATACAAAGTACTCTTTGATTCCCTTAGTTTTCTGTGTCTCATCGCAACGAGCAAGGGTCTCTTTCACGTGTTTAGTTTTGTCCAAAGGAATCTTGTGCTCGGACATGGAATTTGACCTTTTGTTTGAATTATGCTTTCAGAAGCGCTTTCCTCCTCTTCGTTGTCGGTTGAATTTCCTTCATCCTCTTCATCACTTTTAATTTCTTGGCCGCTCTCTTCAGACTCATCGGCCGGACTGTTCTCAGAAGCGCTTTCCTCCCCTTCGTTGTCGGTTGAATCTCCTTCATAAGTCTCGTTGTCGGATTCTTTTTGTTCTTGATAGATCTTTTCTTTCTCTAAAAGATCGCTCAACAGTTTTTTATTCTCGATTAAACGCTTATCAATTCCCAACTCTGCGGGTCCATCTAAAAAGGTATTAAGCGCACGGGGTCGGGCAACATCATCGTTATGGAGAAGTAGCACATACTCAACCAGCTCTGCGAGTTTGTCACGGGTATTATGCGTTGATTTCGGAGTAATTGGCCTCTAGGTGCCCAAAACAGGATATGTTTGGAAGCGGCCATGCTATGCAACAAATCAGAAGGACGTTTTTTTGACACCGCTTTGGAAAGATTGCTTAAAACATCTTTAATTCTTGGCTCCTCGTTGTCTTCCTCGTCATCGTTGTCCTCATCGGAAGTTATAGTGTCTTCCATTCCGTTCTCCATTTCTTCTTCATCTCAGTCTACTTTTCTCTTCATATCGTTCCGTACTCTTTAAAGACAAGCTTCAAATAATCAGTGCAACGATGCATAGTTTCTTTTATAGCATCAAAACGCCCAAGCTTGTAACAACGGGGGCCAATAAGTCTTGTATAAAGCCACCACCCTCTTGTACAAGTATTTGCTTCTTTGTCTTGTAGTGAACGTTTTGGTTGGCCAGATTAATAAGAGCATCCTTATGTGGGATCAAAACACGCTTATTTGTTTCAGGACAGGGAATGTTTTCCGTAAGAACATTATAAAGAATATGTAACAAGGCGTGAACCTGTTGTGGAGAAGCTGTTCTTAAGAGAAATTGGCGCTGATGATCCCGGTTGTTCTTTACTACTTGAGACATGACTGTAGAATGAGCTAAGAATACTGAGTTGTTGTCTTATATCGTGGAATAGAAGGAAAAAACAATAGAATTGTGGTGGTGGTGGTGAAAACAATAGAATCGTGGTGGTGGTGGTGGTGGTGAAAACAATAGAATTGTGGTGGTGGTGGTGGTGGTGGTGGTGGTGGTGGTGGTGGTGAAAACAATAGAATTGTGGTGGCGGTGGTGGTGGTGAAAACAATAGAATTGTGGTGGTGGTGGAAACAATAGAATTGTGGTGGTGGTGGTGGTGGAAACAATAGAATTGTGGTGGTGGTGGTGGTGGTGAAAACAATAGAATTGTGGTGGTGGAAACAATAGAATTGTGGTGGTGGTGGTGGTGAAAACAATAGAATTGTGGTGGTGGTGAAAACAATAGAATTGTGGCGGTGGTGGTGAAAACAATAGAGCTGTGGTGGTGGTGGTGGTGAAAACAATAGAATTGAGGAGGAACTAGCCTATATAAGTGAGCAACAATCGTATTTTCTCAGTTCACATTGAGCTTTCATTGAGTTGACATGAATTTGTCCTGTCCCGTTTGTGAGAAGACATTTAGCAGGAAAGATAGTATGCAAAGACATATGACCAACGAACACACCAGTCCTACTTTCACTCAATTTAAAGTAATGCCGATTTCTACACAAAAGTGTCAGCGGTTTCACTTCGAGCACCCATTTACTTGTATGGTTGCAGGGATGACCGGTTCGGGGACAACGTTTTGGGTTCAATCACTGTTACAACAGGCCTCAGACGTGATAAACCCACCACCCGAGAAGATTGTCTGGTGTTATTCACAATGGCAGCCCACGTACATACAAATGCTAGTCACAATACCACAAATTGAATTTGTCAAGGGTATTCCTCCGCGTTGGAACACGATTCCTATTTCGATGTCATCAAACGGAACTTAATCGTCTTTGACGATCAGATGATTGACGCCGGTAAAGACAGACGAATAGCAAACATTTTTATACGAGGTTCTCATCACCGCAACCTGAGTGTCATTTATATCGTACAGAATCTATTTCATCAGGGAAATGAAAGCCGAAGCATCAGTTTAAACAGTCACTACTTGGTCCTTTTCAAGAATCCCAGAGACAAACTGCAAATTTTGACTCTAGCCAAGCAAATGCATCCTGGGCAGACGGCTTTCTTCATAAACCAGTACGAAGAGGCTGTACGAAGACCCTATGGTTATCTCCTGGTGGATTTAAAAACAACCACACAAGATAATTGTAGACTGCGAACGAATGTACTTCCCGGTGAAGAACAATTTAATCAAACAGGGGTACAAGACAATATTTCTCAGGAGCTACTAAAGTATCTCAGACTACAGAACCTTTCGACGTCTCCAGTTGTCTCAGCCATGCAGGGACTACAGGAGAGAATAGACAACCTTCTTTCTCTTACAGACCTTGGAGAATATGACAAAGCCAAACAGTACCTTGAGCTGCAAAACAGATATCTGACATTTAAACATCAATTGAATGGAAGACCTCAACAGTCTGATGAAATGAAAAGAAGATTTGCAAGTCATCCGAACGATAATTTACCCACCATTATCCAAAAACCCACAGCAGTAACAGCGGTGACAACCTCTACACCCTTAAATCCATTTATCGCGACACCCTCCCCAGCGCCCACCATACACTGAGAAACTTCCGCAGTAACGCCACCACCTTTAAATCCAACTGTCTTGACCCCTCCCCCCACAGTACAAACACCGTCGCCAGCACCGAAGCGCAAACGACCTCAAATCCAATCAGTAAATTACTTAGATGTTGGTGACGATAAACCTAAAGGGCGATTACAGATATAGAGCTGAACCTTACAAGTATTCTGAGAATCAAGAGGATTAATAACACCCGAAACGATGATTGCAGTGCGGTGAGACACAGAAAACTAAGGGGGAATCAAAGAGTACTTTGTATAAACCCGATGAAAAAGAATAAATCAACTCTGTCTGTTCCTTTCCATCTGAGCTTTTAAATTGTCTGTATAATTATGAAATTGTTTGTTATCAATAAATATAGTTTGAACTTAAACAAAGTGTGGGTTTATTGTTTTAGCACGCGCATGAAATTGTCTGCTTTGTTAATTTTTCCGAGGTGCTAATTTTCCAAGCAAATTCATAGTTCAGTGTTCGCATAATTAAAAGTTTGAACTTTGAAACTACCGGGAAAGAAATTAAAACTTGAAGGTGATGGCTGGGAAACTGAAAATTGATATAGAGTCTAGCGATGAAGCGGCAATAAGAACGTTGCGGAAAATACGAATAAGAAGCGGTTTTCTTACACTGTGCAATTTTATTGCTCCTAAACTTGAATGTTTCGGAACCCTCGAATTAGTTTATTCAGCTATAATATCGATCACAGCTTTGATGTTCTAGTGGTTAAGACACTGCGTTGTGGCGGCAGTAACCCAGGTTCGAGTCCTGGTCAAGGCATGTTGTTTTGCTCTGTGTCTGTAAAGTATATCTGTGTTAGTAGTGTTTTGTTTTGAAGTGAATTGAAATAGAGCGGGCAAGTTTGGGCCGGTCTATTGTTTCTATTGTTTCAGAATAACACAAAAGGAATAGGTAGTTGACGTCATGAAAAGGCATTCCGTTTATTAGTATGCAAGAAGGCATATTGTGACGTCATTGACTAGGCACTTACTAGGCACTTGCTAGGCACTTGCTGGGCCGTAAAACGGCGTAAAATGCTGACCTACACTACTCTCTTGCTAGTGTTGGCTAGCTGAAGATGATGTTTTTATCTTTTTAGGGATTCCATATTGTTCACGTTGTTCAACAGTGGAACAAGTTTCTATGGCGGATTTCTGATTTTCTCTGTGTTGGGTTTTATGGCCCAAAATCAGGGAGTGGAAGTAGGGGACGTAGTTAAGTCAGGTGAGAAAAGTATTTATCTTCACTTTGCCATTGTTGCCTCGCTACAGTGATTACGAAATAAAAAAAAGTTGAACTTCTATCAAACGACGATGGTTACGGCGTGGATACATACACATAAAAAGTGCAAATTCAGCAATAATGACTTGCAGCAATGATCCAGCCTTCAGCCTTCCGTAGGAAAAACGACTAATGTAAGAAGTCAATTTCCATCTTTGTAGCGGAGCACTCGCCGGGCCGAAGGCCCGGCTGCGCAGTCCCATACTCATAGAACCTAGCCCGTCATTTTTCATGGTCATGGCTAGCGCAATGTTTCGCGGGCGCGCGTGTGCCCGCCGCCCTCCGCCCTCCGCCCTCCGCCGTCGCGCAGGTAACTCCGTCGCGCAGGACTAGCTCGCGGGCGCGTATGACGTCGCAAAACATGCGCGTACGACGTCATGTTGAAACCAAAGCGAAGCTTTTTTTTTCGCGCGGTTACACGGCCGAATGTCACGTCAGCTGGAAAAACACTTTGATGTTTTGTTATGTTTACTGAGCGGAGAAAACGGTTTAAATTAAAGTCGTTATTTTCCGGCATTTTTTCGTGGTTTGCTACTCAAGACAGGGATACTAATTAAGGGATACTCAGAAGCCGCTTTAGTGGAAAAAGAAGAGCTTTCAGGGATAAAATCTTGCTTCGAGGAACTATATACGTTTTTAGCAATGCGAGAGATGGGTTCGTTTTACTGATTTCAGCACCAAAGCGGAGATTTAAAGAATTTCCAAGCACAGTAGTCGCCGGAGGGACTTAAAGGTAAAACAAATTACATTTTTCGATGGGAATTTATCTTGATATCAATCTGTGATTGACTTTTTTTGTGTTCTCGTTAGTTTTGGAGAATTGTTTTTAAACGTGTAGCTTAAATTCAGTTGTATTAATTTCTTGAATCTCATCGAAGACACGGCTCGGCCTCGATGCGCGTTTTGCGTTTTGCTTTTAAACATAAACTAATGGAGATTTGAATAAAAATTTTCGAAAGAAGATTGTGTTGTCCATTTTTATGTGTTTGTTCATTCATTACATAGATTGAAAAGCGATTTTATGTGAACAAAACAAGACTTAGATTTTATACTCGCGTCGCCTTATGCAAATATTATGTTTGTGTAGTTTTGCAATTTTGGTTTCCAAATCAGTTTCGAGTGTATTTTATTCGGAAAATAGTCATAATAGTTATTCTTGACGGAGAAAAAGTTGTTTTTGTGAACTTTTGTACGGTCTAAATGTACTGTGCAGACGGTCGGGTAACAAGCTTAAGCTTACTGTTTTTGAGAATTGCTAAAATTGAAAAATAGCCCGGTCGTCAATCTTAATTCCGACCTTTCACCTAAGTTAAGTTTCATCTTAGTTAAGCTTGTTCAGAGGGTCTTCAGAGGGCAACGCTGTTAGGCCAAGCCTAACTATATATATTAGTTCTTTCACCAATCATGCTTGAGATGTATTGGAGCGGTTTTCAATCAAGTGTCGAAAGTAATTTCACACTTGCTTTGTTTTGCATTGGTGCGCTTTGCGATTGGCTACAAAAACTCGCGCTACTTTACAAACCAATTAGAAGTAAAACCAAAACCAATCGTGCTGACTTGTTAGCACGCGTTTTCGCGCACTTGGCGCCGGCTACCGGTATTTGCTTCGAGTTCTGATTAGTCCATTGGATTGTCAGCGACTGTTGTGATTGGTCAGAGTAATTACTTTGGTTTGGGTTTTACGACACTCAATAGACCGTTTTCATAATTACGTCACATACTACAACTACCAGCATTCCTTGCGCTTAGCGTGGGAGTCTCTCGCGACGTTTGTGCGAACCTTCGCGCAAAACACGAACACTTCAAAATAAACATGGCGGCCACGTCCGATACGAAAGTAGAAATGGAAAATTAAAATTTAAAATTAAAAACCAATCCACGAACCACTATGAATAAAAAAAAGGAAGAAAGAGTAAGAGAAGAAAAGAAAAATATACTTGATCACACGACTTGAACGAAAAAAGGCGCGAAAAATGTTGCCGTGTGTCGCTGTTCACCTTGGCAAAGCTGTTTAAACGCACGGTGAAACCGCTCGATCTGGAGAAAACGAACGAGCACATTTTTAATTTGTGAAAATTTCGTCTTATAATTGGCTTTGAAACATGGTATCAGATGCTTTATACTTCCTCGAAATTGTTCCTAAACATTGTTTGAAGCGGATTGAAATCGAAAGATCTCACCATTACGGCCGTAGGAGCTAAAATGAGCAAGTTTGTAAGCTTATCTTTTCGCACCGCGGAATGTTTAAGTTTAATATGTGCGAGTTTTGTCGAACTCAGTGGAGAAATTATTTATGAACTGGAACAGAGACTCTCTGTGTAGCTCAAAAGCCGTTGTTTTTGATTGATTGATTTGATTGATTGGTTGTTAATTGAGGAAAGAACGGCTTATGTGTGGTCTAAAGATGCGAGTTCTTTATAGCGAATGGTCGATGTCAAAACAACAACAAGAACAATTCAACGTTTGAAAAACATGGTGTTTTGGAAAGCTTGGTGATAAAGTAGACTGAAAAGCCACATCGAGTGTAGGTAAGGATTTCTTTAACGTTTTTTTTGTGTCAGCTTTTCGCTCCGTTCAGTCGCATACTTGTTCAGTTTGTTTTTCAATTCTGAATTGAACTCCACGATTGTCTGCCATTTTATAGCTGTATTTTATGTAAGTCTGTCGCTGTTTTATAATAGGTAGACTTTTCGTAGAAAACCTCGGTTTGTGAAATACTGTTGTATAAATACTGTTAGCCATTATTTAAGAAATTGTAAACACATTGCGCGGGTGTGCGGAAAACTCAGACCCGGAAAACTCAGACCTCAGACCCGGCGGAAAACTCAGACCCGGCGGAAAACTCAGACCCAGCGGAAAACTCAGACCCCTCGAAATTTCAAAACTTAGACCCGGCGGAAAACTCAGACCCCTCGAAATTACAAAAGAAATAAACTTCACTCATGATTAATTTTAGTCACCTCGCGTAAAATGTTTTGTTGTCACGCAATCACCCCAGGAGATCGCTTAGAATATACAGCGAGATGTTTATCTTGCCCGGTTCATCGCTGTTTATCAAACAGGGAAAAACTATAAACATGGTTTAAAATAGCAACCGACAAGAGATATTTAGCATTTTTCATTTTTCTTGCGAGACATTACTAAACTCCGATAAGCATCGAAACGGTATTCTTTTTTTCTTGATTTAGATAACTCGAATTACATGTACATGTGTCGCATACTTGTAAGGACTGCCATCGTTGCCTACCACGTGACCAAATTCTCCCTGAAATAAAATTTTACTTTCTTCCTAGAAACCTTGAAATAATATTAAAAAACTGATTGTTGGAGACATCGCATGCTTTGAACTGCTAAAATAATATCCGCCTCAGAATCTTCATCTAAATTAACGTGTTTTGTTGCGATTCCTGAATGCGGCACTCTCTTCAGGTGTTTGCTCAAGCGTAAAATATGCAACTCTGAGCGCTTCTACACTCGCAAACACGGGAAATCCGTTCTGTCTAGCACTATAAAGAACTATGAATGTATACAAAACTGACTTAATTTGACTAACATTTTCGCGACTCTGTTTTTTTTTTTTTAATTTTTTTCAGTGAAAAGTGATCGAAGTGTCGACTGCTATTTTAAACCGTGTTTATAGTTTTTCCCTGTTTGATCGACAGCGATGAACCGGTCAAGAAAAACATCTCGCTGTATTCTAAGCGATCTCCTGGGGTGATTGCGTGACAATAAAACATTTTACGCGAGGTGACTAAAATTGATCATGAGTGGAGTTTATTTCTTTTGTAATTTCGAGGGGTCTGAGTTTTCCGCCGGGTCTAAGTTTTGAAATTTCGAGGGGTCTGAGTTTTCCGCTTGGTCTGAGTTTTCCGCTGGGTCTGAGTTTTCCGCCGGGTCTGAGTTTTCCGCCGGGTCTGAGGTCCGAGGTCTGAGTTTTCCGGGTCTGAGTTTTCCGCACACCCCACATTGCGCCGCAATAAGCTTATTATAAGCTTAGGTTTTTGACATTCAGTCACAGTTTTTACCTTACATACTATGGCTTGAAATTCTTTATAAAAGTTCTTACAAATCTTATTGAAAACCATGTCATTTGAAGGTAAAACTAATACGTCCCAGTATATAAAAATTATAAGCCACACGATTCGTGAAACTATAAACACGTACGCGTCATGCACAACACGAAAGCGTGAAAGACGTAAAACGTATCTTGAAAACTAGGCTTTTCAATCAACTCAGCTTATCTAAAAAACAACAAAGTACTTTTCTTCTGATTCTTTACCTTTAAATGACGCCCCAGGCACGTCTTCTTCAGAAAGTCTAAGAGACAATCCGCGAGACTCCCACGCTATGCGCAAGGAATGCTGGTAGTTGTAGTATGTGACGTAATTATGAAAACTGATCTATTACTAACGTCGCATACTTATCTGACTTCTCGTGGGCGTTTTATATTCTCTGCATGCCAGCCTCGTGATTTATCTTTCTAGGTCCAGGACTTGCTTTCATAGTTTATCCTGAAGCAGTTGCTCAGATGCCTTTATCTCCACTGTGGTCCGCGCTGTTTTTCTTCATGTTGATCTTGCTTGGACTGGACAGTGAGGTACAAAAATGTAACAGATAGAAGTTACGTTCCTTTTTATTCCAAAGAAATCGATAACGAACATCCTACTCCTCTTTGCAGTATCTTACAGAAAACAAGTGAGAAAAATAAAAACGTTTATCATCCAGGAACTAGGCCGACGATATCTTTTTAGTGGCATGTATCACCGAATTCATCTTTCACTCCATGGATTTTCATCATTCCTCGTATCGTTTCGTATCGTATCGTAGGTTATTCATTACAGTAGCAGATTGTCGACCTCCAACGAACGACAGTTTTAATCCCAATTACATTTCCTAGGGCCACTTCTTACTTATTAGCTTAAAATAATTATCCATATATCACTTTTATCAAGTTTGTAGGTATCGAGGGCTTTGTGACGGCCATCGTTGATTTGTTTCCACAACATCTGAGACGTGGTTATCGCAAGGAAATCTTCACGGCCTCTGTGTGTGCTGTCTGGTTCCTTATTGGACTGTGCATGGTTACTGAGGTAGATACAGACTGGATCGAAAGGCGAAAGTGAAAACTAGAAATAACAATAGATAACAATAGCTAGAAACGCCATCCAGTGTGGTCAGGATTATTAAATTCATGTTAAGCCATGTTTTTTTAGAAATACGTGCTAAATCGTATCTTTCATTTAAGAGAGTCTGTTGGAAACCAATTTGTAGTTCAGTTATAGTCATCTGAGTCTGATTATGTCTAAATCAAAAATTCAAAGTTTAATATTCTGCAAAATGCATCACTGTAAAAACTTCAAAAAAATGCTGCGAAAATGCTTGATTTTGTTAAATGATATCTTCTTCGTCAGAAAATGTTTTCACTTCAGGGAATTGTCAGTTTGGACGTTCATTAGATTAGAGAAGAACAGCCTCCCCCCTTTTTTATCCCGCATACATGTACTGCTTTCTCAAACTAAACAAGGCAAGTTTGAATACAAGCCTCAGAGACACATGAAGTGAGTCTTCATGTCCACAAACGTCTCCTAAAAGAGACGAAATCAATTGAATTGTTACAACTGGCCAAACATTTTATCGTCATGTTTTATTGTCACCTGTTTTTGTCCACGGTCGTCAAGTGCCAACAAATTTCCTAATTATTTGTTTTAAGGGTGGAATGTACGTGTTCCAGTTGTTCGACACCTATTCTGGCAGCGGATCAGTTCTTTTGTTGGTGGTCATTTGCGAAAGTTTGGCCATGGGATGGTTTTATGGTGAGCGCGAAAAAACTGTAACAGGCTCTTTTTACTTATAGGATGAGGAGGAAGCTTTTATTTTCCATTATAAGCCTTAACCATGAGCCTTCGCCTCATTGGCCATTTGGGGGTCTTTGGGGGAGCCACAGTCTAAAGGACGGCGATGAAACCAAGGCATGAGCATTCCTTATCATCATTAACGTCCAACTCTGCTTGTCGAAAATCGGACTAAGCTTCATTTCCCTTATAACCACAGGGTAAACCATAACTCAAGGTCTTGGAAAACTAAAGAGTAGCTGCCTTTTTACTCAGAAGTTTCGATGAAACAAACGACTACTTAACATCATGAACCAACCAAAAGCTTTTCCTCTCAATGAAATTTCAGTCATTTCAGACATTATTTGTCTTAGCCAAACATATCTAGGAGGACTTCTCGTCACAGAATACATTACGTTTTATTCTTGGCCTGATTTCCGCATCTTTCTCGACACATTATTCCTTCCCGACAAAAGATTTCGTGAAAATAAAAGGGGACACGTTTTCCCGAAAGCGGCTGGTAATGGAACCTGACCTTTTCCCTGAGGCTTGTTTCTCTGATTGAATGGCTAAACATTGATAATATATGTACATTATTTTCTGCTCTAATATCATTAGGTCGTCATCGCTTCTATGACAACATGGAAACTATGCTGGGATTTCGTATCAATCCTTGGATTGGCTGGTGTTGGTGTTTTTTGGCACCAATATTTTGTTCGGTGAGTTTACAAATTTCCCGTATTGCCATAGACTTGAATTTGTTAGGTAATTTTAACCTTATTTTTGCTAACTTGGCAGTGATTATTTTGTATGGTCGTCTTACTTGCTGTTACTAGTATTTTTTTGTTTACCTAATGACAATATAGGTACACAGTTTGTCTGAATACCGAAAATCCAAGAAATTGTATACCTAATATAGATATATGTTATTGACCAAGCGCGAGGGCCGTACTGGGAGAATATCGGCCCGAGGTCTTGACAATACGGATCGAGCGCAGCGAGGTCCGCACAGAAAAGACCGAGGGCCGATATTCTCTCAGTACGGTGCCGAGCAAGCTTGGTTAATAAGAGATTTATTACACGACTCCTGCCGGCGGGAGGATCGCGCGGGATCATTTAGGGACAATGCCCGGTCCAATACTTAGAGAATATTGGACCGGCAATCGAGCATTTTGATTGGTTGATTTTAGTTATTGGCCCTCTGACTGTCTTAGTCGTGTAATAAAATGTGTTATTGAAGAGGAGACGTGTTTCGTCCGTATTCAGTTTTACCCATATTTCGTCCTTTGCTAGGCGAAGACATGATTGTAATACAATTTATCATGTGCCCATAGCCTCAACCAGTGTATTCAAAATAGGAAATAAAAATTGCACTGGCAGGTAATTCAGATAATTAAGAGTAAATCATATTTTAAAATAATTCTCCAAAACACCCATTTTAACTGAGTAATGATGATGATGTTGAATGGGAAATTTTCATTCTGCAGTTTATCTTCATTTTCAACCTTGTGACGTATTCCCCACTCAAGTACGGCAATTATGAGTATCCTGGCTGGGGACAGGCGATTGGCTGGCTTTTAACAGCATCATCAGTATGGTTAATTCCTGCTGTGATGATATACAAACTGATGAACACTACTGGAAGTATTAAGGAGGTAAATATTTGATGACATAGTCATAATTCTATCTATTACAGTATTTAGCGATCACCATGTATTAATTACTGTGAACCTGACCTCTATTAAGTCGTCAACAATATTTAGCGGTCGCGGTAACCAATTCCTATGTTCCAACGAATTGTCTGTAACAAGGAGATGACATTTGCGGTAACGTGTTTCGTCTGGCTTTTATCGAAACTACCTCGTTAGGTGGTTTCAATCATGCTCAGAATGAACAGTGTTTCGATCATGATTCGCGCAATGCGCCGCCTGATATGAACATTTTTCATAAACAATCATGTTTCATTAATGATCAAACTAAATCGCCCTAGTGTGAACACAGCATCATACGAACATTGAAATTACAAACATGTTTACTCTAAACATGTTTTGGTGCTGACGTGAACACAGCATTACACTAGTAGGCGGACAGCTTAGTAGAGCTGGTGCCAAGGATAATCTGGTTTAGAGAGAATTCACTTTATTTTAATATTCATATTTTTGTAATTAACCCTTTTAACTCCCAAAAGTGTCAAACATAAAAATTCAAGAAAAATCCCAAATTCTTTTTCTTAAAATATTGAAACACAAATGGTACCATGCAAAAGTACTTGTGAAGAGGTTTTATTTAAATGATCACACCATAGGATTTCGTCCACAGACTCAAAAGTTAGAACTCAGTAATGGTACCATGCAAACGTACTGGCGAAGAGGTTTCATTTGAATGGTCACACCATATGATTTCGTCAACATACTCAAAAGTTAGAACAAATGGTACCATGCAAAAGTACTGCTGAAGAGGTTTCATTTGAATGGTCACACCATGGGATTTCGTCTACAGAATCAAAAGTTAGAACCGCATCACATGTCTCCATAATTGGCTCTGGAAGTGCAAGGGCTTAAAGATGAATTACAGTCCGTACTGCGCAATCTCAGCTCGGCAATGTTTGTGAGACTCACAAACAAAGAACGTTTACTGCGAAAATGAAAATTACTGGACAAACTTACCTTTTCCTTCATTATTAACGTCAGATGTCTTTGCCAAACAATAATAACAAGTAAACTGAGAACCTCAAAGTTTCCCCAAACCGACGTTTCAGCTCATCGAGCATTCGTAAACACAACTGCCGTAATGGCGGACTGACGGTTTATTCCCATTTACTCCATGTATGCTATTACCGAAGTGTAATATATCAACAAATCAAAACAAATAATGAAAACAAACCCCGAAATTGCGCAGTACGGACTGTAATTCAGCTTTAAGCCCGGTAATCAACTTATAAGCTGAAGACATAGCTCGCTCTACCTCTTCCACAGGCTTCTCTTTGTACCCCGGCAATTAAATAGTAAATCCTGTGACCACAGCATTAAACAAAAGCGAACCTAGTGCCATCTTAAATGAATTAAATTTTTCAAGATATTTGAAAATTTAAAGTTCGTGTCATCTGCTAAAACTAATATCAGAGCCGCCTCTCGCCGCCATTTTAAATATTGATTGCATAAATTATTAAATAATGATTAATACTTTAGAAAAAAATGAGATGGGAGGCTATTTATTATAATTTTTTTAATGACCCTTTTGCATGCTTTTGTTTTGCAGCGTTTGAACACGTTGATAATTCCCGAGATAGAGAAGAAAAAAGGCGATGACGAGCTTTCATCGAAAAATGATCGTGAAAAATATGCATCAAATGGCAGTATTACGATCGCTACTAGTGCGCTTTAAATTGTTTCAAACTCTCCTAAAGGGAGAAATATTACCCAACTGGCGATATAATCTTTACATATATGATTGCTTGAAATAAAGAAAGAAAGAAAGAAAGAAAGAAAGAAAGAAAGAAAGAAAGAAAGAAAGAAAGAAAGAAAGAAAGAAAGAAAGAAAAAGATTGCTGTGATCTGTTTACTTATTCAACTGAGTTGATAGCAAAGTTTATTTTCCACATGGCTCGTTTTCTTTTTTTCTCTCCGATGATTACATTGAATAAACTTCGCCAATTACCAACTGTCTTTTTGTTGTAAAAGCGTAAAAAGCAATAAAATACAAAAAAAAAACTGTCTAAAATCTGGGGTGGCTTTGATTGTTCCAGGGCAGAGCGGAGCTGATATTTCCCTCTGTCCTGAGAAATTCATTAGAATATTTGTTTGTGCCTGGGCCAAACAGCGAAGCTGGCAAAAACAGCTATCAATATAGATGCTCTGTTCTTTGGAACAGCATTTCCAGTAACATTAAAAATCAGCCGAACGTTACAGCTTTAAGAAACATAATTAAATGATACTTTTTGAGAAAATGTTTTTAGTACATTTATATATATAATTAATTTAGTGACCTTATTTTTTATATTCTTATTATTTTAGTTAATTTATCAATTTTATTTTGTATTTTTCATTAAATTAGGTAATTTATAAGCACGGCTCTCAGGAAGAGCATTATTTGTATGAAGGAGAAACCGTGGATAAATAAAGATTATGTCTGTCTGTCTGTATGTATGTATGTATGTATGTATGTATGTATGTATGTATGTCTGTCTGTATGTATGTCTGTCATGGTCTGTACATGATCAGGTCAAACTACTGGTGAGGTCAAACTAACCACGTTACAGATACCTTTTTAACTGAAGGGAGAGCCGAAATTCTTAGGCAGTCATAGAGTTAGTTGAAGAAATGACTCGGTTGCAAAAACAGAGAAAGAAATTTTCAGATAACATTGAGGTCAATTACAAGGTGTCGCCTTACTTTTGCTCCCGTACTTTTGTCGTTTATCTCACTTTTTCGTCACAAAGCGATGATACACTCTATTCATAGTTAATAGAACAAACTGGTTATGAAGCTCATACATTCCGTATTTTACTCGAAGCAGTATAGATATACAGCATCACATGATTAGTTATGACTATAAACAATTCAGCATCTACATCTACATCTACATCTGGTTTTCACTAACGACGCAAGCACAAGCACAAGCATAAGTAGTTTATGCCAAGTGAAAACGAACGTTGACATATTAAGCATTAGCACAAGCATAAGAACACGATGTTTACTAGTTACAAGGCTCCGTTTTCGACTCGGACAATATGGCGGCAGAAACTCTCAAGCGTCGAGTGTTGCTGTTTCTTTTACTCTTGCGACGAAGAAAGCGAAAGCGACTACAAAAAGGAGGAAAACGAAACGTTTTTGGATGAGGGATATTTTTAAAGAAAGAAAGAAGCCAAGGTGATTTTTACAAAGTGTCTTTAATTCCCTACACTCTTTGTCAAATAAAGTAATATTCTGTAGTTCCGAACAACCTCGGAAAACGTTTCATCAAAATCAATCGCGGCCTCCGCCATTTTGTTCAAATGCTCAGACGCAGGGGAATCTGGAACGACTACTGTAATTAACCAGACACGGCCAGACGAAATAAATTTCCTTGTGATTATGCGGTGTTTCGTTTTCACACAGCATAAAGCGAACGCAGGCACAAGCGCAAGCACAAGAAAAGGAAACATTTTGATCCTCGTGCTTGTGCTTGCGCTTGTGCTTATGCTCGTGTCGAGGCTGTTTTTTACGGTGAAATAATTAACTATTATAGCGCGAAAGCGCGCGTGATATCGCCTAATTCTTAGCTGATGAGGCTGTACGTCGAGTCGGCTAAAATTAGACGATATCACGCAAGCTTGAGCGCAATGATAGTTTTATAATTCAACACATTGATAACAAAGCACGGTTTGAAGAAAAAATATCGAGGCCGGTCCGTCATTT
This sequence comes from Dendrophyllia cribrosa, assembly GCA_024195265.1. NCBI lineage: Eukaryota > Metazoa > Cnidaria > Anthozoa > Scleractinia > Dendrophylliidae > Dendrophyllia > Dendrophyllia cribrosa. Next base: position 21,387,515 of record JAJLRJ010000007.1, read on the forward strand.
TGGCATTCTCTTGTCAAAATGGACAATTTACCTCCATCGTCGGATATACGTCATGTAGACATAGCGTATATCGATAACTTTTTGACCATATTTGGGCAGTGTATCAATATGTTGAATTATAAGAGCTGTTATGCTTGCGTTTGTGCTTGCGTCGCTAGTGAAAACCAGGCTTTATTGGATGCGTTTTTTTTGCGATATCCAAAATAGTCAAGGTCAAGGCTGATAACCCTTACCGAGACCTTGATTATTCCGGATATCACAAAAACCGAATCTAATAATTATTTTATTATTCATTGTTTTAAAGGAAATAACGACAAACGCACTGTCGCACGGAACATAGCTTATTATTTTCCAAAAAGAATAGAATTCACATTGCTCTTGGAAATCATGCATTGCGCGCGCACTCTACATATCATTCACTAGTCTGCTGGCAGATTAGTAAAAAATCGTTAGGGTGAGGTGTTTTCCAGAATTAACTTTAGGCTCTCAGCCAACAGATAGTGACTGCAATGTATAATAAAAATAAATATCGGTTATAAACTGGATAGATTCATTTATTATTTTCTTCGTGAAGAAAAGGACAAGTAAAGACGAGTACCCTATACAGTAAATAGAGGTTATTCAGCTTTAAGTTGTGTAATACGGCTGGGTATTTTAACGAGTCAGTTTTTATTTTTTCGAGCCTTTGGGCGAGGAAAAAATAAATGCTGACGAGTAAAAATGCCCAGCCGTATTATACAACTTTTTGCTGAATAAATTGTTTATTACACGACAGTAATCTTCTCCTAAAACTAAGTTTTTGAATTTTTTTTTCCTAGCGCGCGATCAGAAGAGTGTAAAAACGTGTCATATTTGTACTCGTTTTGATGCGTATTTGCACTGATCCTAGAATGCTATGTCGAATAATAAATCAAATTAATAAGACCTAGTGTAAACGACAGTGTTTCATTCAGAAAAAAATTAATTTGACAAAATACATATCAAATCATTCTGTGGCTGTTGATCTACATGTATGGATATAGAACAACGGCGGAGATCCCAAAATTATAAAATACTCATTTGTGCTGTGTTTGTATGTTCAGAGTAAGCACGTTAACATTTTTGCAATTTTATCCTTAGTTCTTAATTCTAAGTTCAAGTTCATTGTTCACATTAGTTGTTATTTTCAAAACACGTTTCACGCCGGGTTATATAATTTATGCTGTTTTATGAAGCAGGCATAAGCTCGCATGAAATCTCTATAATTTACACACACGAACCGATAAAATAAAGCTCCAACTTCTGTTACATGCGGTTTAATCTCACTTTTCAAGTTCTTCGGGGACGAAGGACAATTCATTGTTTGACAAGGAGACGATATTTGCGCTAACGTGTTTCGTCTGGCTTAGATCGAAATTACCTCGTGAAGTAGTTTCAATCATGTTCAGAGTAAACATGTTTCCTGATCACGATTCGTGCAATGCGCCGAGATTCTGAAGTGATCAGGGGATGAAACCCATTCGCGGCAATAATAGTAGATTAATTTGTAGACTAGGAACATTGTCTTTAGGATCTCCACTCTCTTATGTAAACTTACAGGTGGCGCGTCCAAGCTTCTGAGGTGATGAGATTCATTTGAGGCAGTAGATTAACATTAATTATAACTTTGTTTGCCAAACTACTAGCCTAGAGTAGACTACGGTAGACTAGGAAAATTTTTGTAAATTAGTGTTTAGAATATAGCGGTCTCCGCTCCCTCATGTAAGCTTACGGGCGGCGCACCCAAGCTTCTTAGGTGATGAGTTCCATTAGTGGCAGTGGACAAATATTAACTGTAACTTTGTTCGTAGACTAGGTAAATTTTTGAATATTGACAGTTATTTGGTTTTCCGGGTTTTCGTAAGTTCTACCGACTAGTTTCTTCCACTGTTGTTCCACTTCCACTGTGTTTTGAACGATAACTAAATTAATTGCTGTTTATTCGTCTTTTTTATTTGTTAAGTATTTTGAACGATGATATCACTTTTATTAATTTATGAAGTATCAATGTACCGGATAAATATAGCAGGTTAATTTTTTCAGCTCAGCGAAAACGTATATGTAAATGCATAAAATTTTACAGAATCACATAAACGCTTAAAGTGCCCTTGTGATCAAATTTTTGATTTTCATTTTTTTTTTACATTTTCGTGTACAATTAGACTTTCTTACTTATCTTGCCAAATTTCAATTCATTACGAACATCAGAAGTCATTTTATTTTAACATTTATCTCCGAGAATTTACGGCCGCCATTAATCAACCTTGTTCCAAGGCTTGGTTGCGAATGGGAGAAAGTGACGTCAAAGACTCAAACATACCTCACGGGTTGAAATTATAATAGCAATAAGTATTGAAAATCACGCGAAAAGCAAAAAAACTTTGGACTTGTTCTTCGTGCAATTTTCTATGCTGATTTTTATTATAATTTCAACCCGTGAGGTATGTTTGAATCTTTGACGTCACTTTCTCCCATTCGCAACCAAGCCTTATCAAGATATGTTCCCGGTTTCCGGTAGCTCAAATATTCGGCTTAGAATATGAAGGCTCATTGTTCGTGGCGTGGCCAAAGAGTCAAGGTTTGCCCTCTGAGTTTTCTTTTTTGTGACATTAGTGCGTGTAAAACACTCAAAACACTCGGGAATCAATACTGCAATGGGTTAAAGACGCTACGGCTTCAAGCTATGCACAGCTTCTTGTTAAATTTAACATTCATGACTGCTACAAAAAAGCCGCTATTTGTACACCACCAATCTGCTCTACCTAGAAATTCGAAGAACAACTTCATCCGGAACGAACGAAAGGTATCCAAAAGAGATGCTCTACTCAAACAGCATCCGAAGAACGCAACCGCGCTTTGATGGCATCTTGCGCCTTATTATCGATAGATACCCAGAAAACGTCATCGATGAAACCAGACGCCCTTAGAACCCGGGGTATCACATCGAACGAAATCGAACGAAATTTCCATCGAACTAAATCGAACTAAATCTTTCGATTTTGTTCGATTTTGTTCGGATATCAAACTTTGAGCTAAAAGTACAAAATAAAGGGTGGTTTCTTGGTGTTGCGGATGGTGTGATCACTAAATGACGTAAAACAAAAGATTCAAAAGACACTGAACAATACCCACACCACAACACAAAAGCTAACCAACAATGGCTTCCGCAACACCAAGGAACACCTAAATAAAGACTAGAGTGTCTGGTCCAGTGAACGTGTGTAACTAGAAACGCTCAATTATTGCAATGGTAGCATTACACATGACCGAGAAGATGTTCGCCTTGACAAAACCGTAACTTTATTGGTGTTCAATCGCTGAGTCATTTCCTGGGAGTTATTTCTCTATTTTCTAGCTCAGTTACCGCCCTGAGTTAGCCCGCCGCGTCCACTTTCGGGAAACATTCGTTAAAATACCTAGGCCCTACTCTTTGGTATGATTCGACTTGCAGACTTTCTGTGAACAAGAAAACTCTTTCTCTAAGCTTGAACAATCAACGAACTCCCGGCGAACTGTAAAATGTAATTTGGAATATGAAAATGAAAATGAAGTAAACAGATGGCTTTTACGTACTGTCTCAACTCTGACTCATTTTACGTATCTGGAGTTGGAAAGCCAAACATTCGATGTTGTTCGATAATTTTTGCTCTGCGTTCGATTTTGTTCGATGTCTGAACAAAATCGAACTTTATCGAACGTTCGATTTTGTTCGATGCGCAATTTTTTTTGTGAGCTCGATTTCTTTCGATGACCGAACAAAATCGAACCCAATCGAACGATCGAGTTCGATTTAGTTCGAAAACCGAACGATCGATGTGATACCCCGGGCTAGAACCACCAACGGTACTCCTAAATCCGTAACACAGAATGGTCATACTTCAAAATTCCATTCATCTCATAACGATTGGACCATAAAATCACCAAGATCTTTCGCAGAGAAGGTCCCCTAGTACGTGCCGCCCACAAATCCTACACACTAAGGCGAGCTCTCTCTAACCACACTACAGAGCAGACATACACCAGAGCCAACTGTCCCAGCTCAAGCACCAACTTATGCCTACGGAGAAACGCCGTATACCAAATCACATGCAATAGATGTAAACAACTATATCGGAAATACCACACCATTTATTTATGATCGCTCAAGAGAATACCAGAACAATGACAATTCCTTCGTAAAGAAACACATCCGAAGGTGCCAACGGACAATTAACAATGGAAGCATCGATGTCAAAATATATAATTATACAAGAAAACGACACCGTCAACTTGCGATTGTTTGAAGCATTTCAGACATTCGAAAATACAGACCTGAACTCAATTCCCGAGAGGAACGCATTGATCTTTTGTTTTAGTCAGAATTATCTACAGAACTCAGAGATCTTTTGTTCTCATCAGAACTCATCATTTATTGTTTATTACTTTCGCCATTATTTGTACAGCTAATAATCTATTGTTCATTACTATCGCCTACTTATTATTTGTGTCACCCAAGCCACAACTTCATTTTATAATCCTGTACTGTAGAATATTTTATTGATCCCTGATGATGCCTTGTATCGGCGAAAGCTCGGAATAAAACAAAATACAGTAGCTTAAGGCCTCACTTGACCCGTTTACTCGTTATTCAAGATGCTATTGAAGGACAACTTCAAACCTTTTATATACTGTTTCATGTTTCTTATATGTTCTTTTCTTTGGTTGAAAAACATCAGCCCGTTTCTCTTATGTTGATAAACTGCAGAATACCCCGCCACTTATTTGCATCTCGTTAAATAACAATAGTGCCTATGTGTTATGCCTCGTTCTACAAAGTATTTCGACATATTTCAGGGGTGGCGGGGTATTCTATGTAACTCCAGGAGCGGTCAGCGCAAGAAAGCTTGTAAACAACGTTATAGTCTACAGAGTTAATACGGTAAGTTTGACTTTTTGTCTAGTTGCATTTCCGTAGACCTTTTTATAGAGTATGTTGTGTTTCGTTTAATGCTACCACATCAGTCACACAAAAGAAACCGACTTTTCTGGATTAGAGTGTTTCGGTACGCCCTCTACACTTTGAGTGTAAGCCGCGTAGAACTCGTATAAAGTGAAATGAAATTATAAAGAAAGAGTAGGGATGGCGCAGTGGTGAACTCGCCTCCCACCAATGTGGCCCGGGTTCAATTCTTGGAGGCGACGTCATATGTGGCTTGAGTTTGTTGTTGGTTCTCGGCCTTGCTGCGAGGGTTTTTCTTCGGGTACTCCGGTTTTCCTCCCTCCATAAAACCCAACATTTCCAAATTCCAATTCGATCTGGAAACAGTCGATATTTAGTAACACTGTGTTACATCTATGTAAGGGGAAACTGTTATAGATTTAAAAATTTGTAGATGTAGATAAGTGTCACCTCGTGGCTCATCCTCGGTGTAAAAACCTGCCAACTCACGAGTGACGTAAAACAAAGAAAACAAAAGGTACTGAAACAATAGAGTGCAAGACAACAAAGGTAGAAAACAAAGGAAAATATCACAGGTTTTTACACCGAGGTAAACCCCATCTCGTGGATTCCACTGAAATTCCCTTACTATTATCAGCCATGGTTTTCCTTCAGTATAGCCCTGGCCTGAGGAATATTATGTTGGCTGCTAAATAAATCAGCCCATTGCCGTAGAGCCAGCCTTGTATTTAGTTTGACTTACAAAGAATATGTTATGATTGTCGAGAAGGGATAAATGCAAGTATTGGTGGTTATCACAGCAGCCATGTTGCTTGACAGAACAATGGCATTTCTCTCCTTTGGGAAACAGGCCTGAATTAATTTTAAGAAATGTTGAAAACGGATCGATCCTTCGAGGGTAGATAAAATATTTTTTACAAAGTTCAAAAAAACTTTCCTATATTAAAATAGATAGATAGATAAATTTCCTATATAAAAAAAGTGATATAGGGCCGGTTATTTAAACGAAGTTTAGACAGTGTTTAACCGAGGCCAACCCTAATATTTAGACCCCGTCCACAGTTATCCGGATATTTTTGAATCCGCAACTTTTTTTGTTGCGGATTGACCTTCCATCCACACGCATCCGGCGAATTTGGCTTACAATCCGCAACTTTTTGAATCCGCTCTCCTGAGTAGAAATTTTTGAATACACTACGAGTACGGCATCGTGTGGACGGTCGAATCCGGATATTTTTTATACGCTGACGTAACAGTATCGGATCCAGTCTTTGACCGCGCGAATAGTCAACATGGCCGACCGAAATGTTATTGCTTCACTTCTACTTGGGCTTATTTCAAATCTAATAACGTGTTTTCAGTTGAACTTGGCTTTGAACTTAGTTTTGCGCATGCTCTTTTGACAACATTTAAAGAGGAGCCTATTTTCCGGATTCACGAAACCCTCCTAATAAGTTAAGACATATCCTAAGTACTGTTTCTTAACAATAGTCAAGAGAACACTTTATTGTCATTCCAACAATAGGCCCCTGGGTACTAAAGCGAATCCGGACGTGTGCACAGGTAAATACCAGAGGAGGTTGGACACGGGTCGAAAGGCATTATGGGATGAATTTTCGTTTTGAGCGACTCTCGTTCAGTTTCCAATGAACCTTCGAGCTGTGAGGACCTCGAGGAACTACAAATTTTCAGACTTTTAGCCGCTATGGAAGCACAAATCGGCCTAAATTGAAGGTTATGCGATTACTCTTGTATTGATACCATTGATTTTTACAACTGAATAACTTGAGGTATCATTCTACGCCGATCGAAAGACTTACTCGTGCACCGACTACAAATATTTGAGCCACAACAAGCACAAATCGAAGTTGATAAGATTCCTCTTGTTACTAAGCGGGGTTTAAGCCCGTTGATCGATCGAAAGACTTATTAAAGCAAGGCTGCATGAGGATTTCCAACCGAGGAATATTTTGTAACGAAAACTATAAGCTTAAATCACGGAATTACCAAGGTTGGTAACCACAACAATCGATCGTTGCATTTTATAGTCCTCTTGAGTTTTAGAATGTTATAATTTTGAAATACACGAAGGCAATTTTGTTGTACTTGATGCTGGATTTGTGTTGTTACGAAGTATAAATACATAAATAAATAATAAAACTGTAAAATCATGTGAAACAACAATAAATCAATGAAATCAATAATATAAGTTTTAATACAAAAACAGATTTCGGTCCCATCGACCAATACAAATCTGACAACTGTTGACTTTTTTATATAATATCACAGATTATTCCTTGTTAAAACTTCAGGAGGAAAACATGATTTGAAAACCTAATGGAAATAAAGCAGTGACTAACATACATTTTTGCATCTGAACAACATCTGAACAAGAACCATCCTTCTAGAAAGAAATCTAATTCTGGCCATAAAGACCTGGTAGAAAATTGTGATCAGAAGGACCTCAGGCAAAAAGGAATTCAAACTTCTGGGCTTGAAAATGAAAATGCAGAGTGTTTTGGCACTCTACTCTGAGTTTGTGGCAAAACAATTCAAGGTACTAAGGAACTATTTTTTCTTTGGACCCGTCTGACTTGGAATGTAATTAGAGCACAACAATCAGGACTGTGCACATGAGAACAACTATATGTTCTTTCACTTGAGCACAAGTCTTAGGTAATTTATAACAAATGTGCAATTGCCTATGTCATAAGCAACCAGGAATTGGAAAGGTGGTTGCTTAGGAAGGATGGTTGCTTATGAGAGTCAAAGTACAACAATAGAGAATGGTTGCTGAAAGGGAGCAAACTGTAGTCCCAATAATTTAAACTAACAACTTTCCTAACAGACAGATAATTCTTAATGAGGTATTTATGTAAACCATTAAACAATTCCCTCAAAATTTAAATGCCAATTAGTGGTGGAGCAAGGAAAGAAGTGTTGAAATGTTTCTATTTTGAAGCAGAACTATTTTTACTACAAGCTCCCCCATATACTTCATGGTTTTATTGGTTAATTAAAAAAGTAAATGAAGCCTTTTGAGAAGTCGGTACAGAAATGGGAAACAGAAACAGAAATTTCACCTGCTGGCTTATAGCCCCCCACCCCCCCCTCCACCCTTGCCATCCTTGATAATCAAGGAATACCCAGGGGCATAGCTAGGGGGGTCCTGGGGTGCCCGTGACCCCCACTTTGTGAGATAATTTTAGTAAAACACAGCGTGGATGTCGACATGACAATCTGGTAAGTACCCTGGGTGTGACACAGTGTGACACCCCCTTTGAAAAATCCTAGCTATGCCTTTGCACACCATAGTTAAATGGAGTTGATCAGGAGCCCATTGATATTATAATAGAAAACAATTAATAGTAATCAAAATAATTATAGCAATTCATAAGTGATACAAAAGCTCCAACAAATATCCAGTTAGCCAAAATTTCCCCCAACTATGAAGGTTATTTGAAATTTTCTTTGTCGTGCCAGGATTTCCGAAAGCGACCAGACCAAATTCAAAGACAGCCCGATCTATTCCGAAGATGTCCAAAGATGTTCAGAAAAATTCAGAAGTTTCCATGGACCTCAGTCCTCCGTTTAATAATATCCAGCTGTAATCGAATGTTCAGAATACAAAAAGTGCTAAATTCTCATTAACATAACTATATTTTTAATTGGATCATGTGATCAGTTAAGGCTGATAGCTCAAATCTGTAAGTCAGGAGTGAGAAATTGCTCCATAGGCGTGAGTTGGTATGAGATTGGAGTTTTGGACTCGCAGGCATAAGACTTGGCAGGTATGTTCTATGCCACCATGCAGAACTTAAGTATGTAATAAGTTTTCATTGTCAACTGAAGACAAACGTAAGCAACCCGGGGCTGCTGTGCATTTCTAGCAGGCTACTGCTAGAGCACAATCCGTCATATATCGGTATAGACAATTATTATTTATCTTAGGAATCAACAAAGAAATATATTTAACAGACTGATGAAATCATTGATGCATTGTCTATACAAGTTTATAATTTTATTTATATAATAACACCTTATTGATAATTATCTGCTAAAATATGAAACAACTGACCATATGGGGGCATTTACTCAATGACAATAATTCACAGTTCTCAACCCAATTGTGGGTCTCAGGAGCTTTGGATTTTTGCTAAGAGCTGGGCTTTACCAGACATGATATAATGACAGACCAAAACCCTCACTGCCATGCCTCAAGCCCCAATATTTTGGGCCAAGCAATAAAAATGTAATTCTTGTTTGGCTGCTATTTTCAGGAAAAAGAGCAGACTGAAGGGCTCCACATTTTGCTGTTGAACCTAGAAAAAGAATAGACTTCATCACTTCATAGGAAGCCACTCCATGAAAAGAAAACAATAACAAACATACAAGCCTTTAAGCTTACATGTAGTTATTACGGTTATAAAAACTCATATATAAATTGCAATGTTAAAATCTCACGATTAGAGTGTAGATTGCACAAGAATATGAATCAAATATCATGTTTTTTCCTCAGAAGACAGATACTTTGATCTCAAAAGAACGAAACAACCTTAGAAATTACAGCTTACGCACACTTGTGATAACCTACGAAAATGACCGAACTTTAATCGCGAATAACAGAAAATTGGTGAGAGGCGGACTTCATATTTGAAGAAAAACACACCAAAAAACCATGAAATGTTGCGTAGAGAAATTCTCGCAAAAACGACTGTGAATGAATACGTTGATCTGATTGGTCGATTACTCCTACCAGGATACCTTTCGGCCCGTGTCCAACCTCCTCTGGGTAAATACGATTCGAATACGCTACGTGTAGGCGCGAATATTTTCTAATTCGCAACAAAAAAGTACGTGTGGACGGGGCCATAAACGCTATTTACTCTAAACAATGTAGATAACAATCTAGCACAGACTAGAAAAACATTTATTTCCTTAAAATAACCAACTTATAAACATTAATACTTTGTTTAAATAACCGACCCATAGAGTCTTGCTCAAAACTGAAGGACAGTGAAAACATCTTTGGAAATTTAGAGATGATACGCTTATTGCATATCACACTGCACACATGTTACCACTCAAGGCGGTTGTCACATTACTTCAATTTATGTTGCTGCATAAATTGGTCTGAAAATACTTGTTTACCTTTTATAGCTCATTGTTAAATACGGTAAATAGAGATGTTCCTAACTAAATTTCATCTCCACCCCAACGTTCTCATGTATAACAAGAAGCTGTACACAGCTTAAACTCGTGGTGTCTTTACCTCATTGCAGTATTGATTCTTCTTTTTGACACGGAGATATTTTGCGGTATGTATTTCATGGCTGAAAGCCATATAGTCCTCGGTATTAACTAAATATGCGTGCATAAATGTGCATAAATGCGCTAATGTGACACGAAAAAAAGAGAAAACTCAGAGCCGGATTTACAATTCGTCGGCTGCGCCACGAGTGAAAAAGGTCTTATGTAAAAAAGAATTGTCTTGATGAGACTACAGACGTTCTTCTTCTGCTGTATTTGTGTTTTTTTGTTGCCGTGTGGAATTTGCAAGGTAAACATTTTGAACACATGCTCTCTGTGTATCATAAAGATAGTCTAATATGAATGCATAAACAAAAAAGGCTGTTGTGTCGATACAACAAAGAAATTCTTTGGACAACTTTTTTACCATGGTGAAATTATGCAATTATACAACAATCTTTTGATGTGATTTCTGCAAAATATATCTTTCCATATCCCTATATGGATATTTTTCCATATCCCTATTATTTTCTAGCTTCAATATTTCAGTTATATTTAACAAATAGATTCCATTTGGCCGTATGTCTGTTCAGTTATAGATCACAGATGACGTCAAAATGTGGTAAGAACAAAAAAGTTCGGCTCGTGTGTCACTGATGTTCTTACCACATTTTGACGTCTTCTGTAATCTATAACTGAACAGACACGCAGCAAAATAGAATCTCAGTATTTGTTTTGTACAACGAACAGAAAAGTAAAAAGAGTAAAATTATGAACTTGCTGTGGAATCAACCCAAAAGTTGTCAGATTTTCCTCGCTTCCACGAAAGTAGTGTGCTTTCAGTGCTCTAACGGTTATGTGTCTGATTAAAGTAACACGCGCAAGCGATCTCAAAGTCACGTACGCAAACAATTTTAGCTACCGTATTTGTTTTGATCTGTTTTGGATCAAGTCCAGCAATTTTCATTGCTTTCTCTCAAGCGAACAAAAAATAATAATAAAAATATTGGGTTTGTCTGTGGCAATAACAAATTACAAAGCGAAGTTTCTAATGGCTGCGGCCACATCAACTGGGTTATTTCCAGTTAATTAATGAAAACGTTTAACAAGTTTAACAAAACTCCTGATGGTGCCGCGCATTTTGTTGTTCGCCGAATTTTTAAAACCGTGTTAGCGGTTCTCGTGAATATTAATTAAAGAACGATAGATTTTTTTAACCGAGTTAGGTTTTTTCAAACCACCTCGCTTGGTAGTTTAGTGGCCAAGTAGCGCAGTGTTACAGCAAGACGCTCACCAGCACTTATAGGCTCGTGATGTAATGATTTCTTTGTCAGCATCGGCCGGGTTCACGAGGAAAAGAAGGTGGTCGAACCGTTTCGGGGTCATTCTTGTAAAGTACTTGTAAAAGGACTCAGAATCATTTTCTTTCATCTCTTGTACAAGCAAGTGATACTCGCCAAGAAATAACCGAGTTTTAAAAATTTCACCTATCCAGTACTCTTTTTGATATTTTTGCCTTCTCTTCCTTCTTTGCCGCAGGTAGAGGAGAAAAGACAGAAGAAGCAAATGCTTCTTGACTGCCGCTGCCATTTTGTTTTCTTGGCTGGCGGTCAAGTTGAAAATTTCCCGCCATATTTCTCTAAAATCCAGACCCCAAGGAGCTTGAAGCACAATATCGCCATAAACGCACTTAAAAAGCCAACGCAACGTATTCGATTTTATGCGACAGTGGAAACTGTTTACGTAGGTTTTTTAACGCAAGTAAAAATTTACGCGACAGTGGAAATCCACCTTTAGACTGATGGGCAGGCTAAATCAATCTGCGTTCGCCCGGCATGGTCGGTCAGTGAATTATTGCTTCAGGACCTACAGCGATATCGCTATAACATCTCGAAGAAGCGACGTCGGTATTTAGGTGAACGTTTTCCAAATCATCAGCTAACCGCAGCAAATACACGTTAGAGCATTCAAAACATACCAGAACGGTGATAGAAGGGAGGAAAGTCTGATAACGTCTTGTTGGATTCCACAGAGATCCATCAACTCACTGTCAACTAGGTTGGCCCATGTTTAACTGATTTCCGCTGCGTACTTCTAGACATTGAGATATTGAGACGTACGATTCCAAAGTCGGAAAAATAATCGATACCAAATCAAGACAAATAAATCATTTCCATGTGTGAACAGTTTCAGACATTTCGGAGTACACAACACCCTAGGATTGAATGGATTTTGCCTGATTCCCACGGCGATGGCATAAACTTGAATTACGGCGGCCTAACGTTTTTCAAGATTGTAAGCTATAATAATAAATCTTTATTGAGGATACCAACTTCACTCGAAAGGTCCTCCTAAGCTTGCGTGACACTTCGTGACAGCCCTTTTAACCCCTGGTCAAGCGGTGCATGATAGTCGATGATGGTTGAAAGTCGCGCACTCGTTTCCACCAACTAACATGATCATCAACTATCATCCACTTTGATAATCAACGATAGTTTTTCCCGTTTCACCAGGCGCATGATAGTCGATAGGTTTTTGGGGAAATGAGTTCTTCAACTATCATCGACCATCATGCACCGTTTGACCAGGGCTTGAAAATGCTCACACTGTTGTGAAAACAGGATTGGATGTAGGCCTAGCTACAAATGTCACGTAAAATCGCCTAAATATCTTTCCGGAAATTCCCGATATTTTTCCTAAATATCTCGCTTTTCCCCCTAAATATCTTGAAAAAATTCTAAATATCCCAAATATTTTCTTAACATTTTTCTATAAATATCACAATAACGACTTTATAAAATCAAAAACATCATTTATTGGCAAGACGAGAATGCGTCACAGTCTATACAAAGTGACTACCAGACGTACAAGTATTAAAATGTGAACGCGTTCAGTATTTACCGTTTTGTTCAGATTGTACTTACTAAGACTTATGGGATATAATATTTGTGAGGAAAACCGCTGAACAGGATCACTGCTGACATTAATTGAGCCTCAAAGTAGATTTTATCTCAAGTTTCAAAGAAAAAACATGCGTGAACTCATAAAAGTAATAAAACCATAGCAAAATCCCAAATTTTATCTTTTTTTTTCTATATATCTCGAAATTTTCTAAATATCCCAGGAGCTACTAAATATCTAAAAAAATATCCGGATATTTGTAGCTAGGCCTAATTGGATGCATTGTCTCCGCAGGGGTAGGGTCATGATATTTTAGTTCAAACCCGGGTACCCACGGGGAGGGCAGAATATTCAATAGGCCATTTCCGAGTTGCCTTTAGCCTCTCTATCAAAGCGAGGCTAGGTGCAAAACCTTTCATATGCAAATAAAACTTATTTGCATGTGAATGAAAACTCATTTTCATATGAAAGGTTTCGCACCTAGCCTCGCTTTGATAGAGAGGCTAAAGACAACTCGGAAATGGCCTATTCTCTTCGCTAAGGAGTGTCACATCATTTCAAATTTTTACCCCTTCCCCGCTGCTAATTTTTGACCTCACCAGTCCTTGACCATGCACCAATTCTAATATTTGCCTAATAAATAAATAAATAAATAAATAAGTAAGTAAATAAATAAATTGTGTTCAAACTTCTGTACCAGTAATTTTAGAAACCACGAAACAATGTCACACTAGAAACATTAGCCTGTTCCAGGCGTTCAGATAGTGGGGAAAGCGCGAATAGTTGAGGAAGGCGCGAAGAAAAGCGAGCTAAAAAAAATGAGGGGAGACGAGGTTCCCTCGCCTCCTCTCCCCAGTCTCCCCGAATTTTTTTCGCTCGCTGTTCTTCGCGCCCTTCCCCAACTAGAACAGGCTATAGAAACATTAATGAAGAAGTATATCTTAATGTTGGACTTTGCACATTAAATAAAAATTAAAATTAATGCCGTCGACGTGTAGTATAGTAGCGTGTGGTCGCACAGAAGTAGTACAACCTTAGACTTTAAATATAAATATAGCTAAAACCATTAGCGAATATTAAACATTCTTGACACTTGTGGCGCCAATCGACGAGCATCAACAAAAGAATGCTATTTTTAAAGTAGCCACCTTTGGCCTCTTATTGTGCCGGAAGCTCTGAATGCACCAGTGATTTCCTTAATACTTGGATGTTGTCAGGCAATCGAGGTACCACATCTAAACGATAGCTGCCAACTCTGATCAGGTGCGTTTAAATACATTAATTTGCTATCCTTGCCTAGGAGTAAACTGCAGAATCTTTTCCAACCGACGACCATCGACTGAATTCTGTGTTAAAATATAACGGTTCGTGGTTCGCGAAAAGTAATTACTTCAACAGTAGAAGGCATGTTAGAGTCTGGCTACCCGGCACGCGAAGAGTTATTTAATTTCAAAGTTTACGTGCTAGTTCTGCTACTTCGCCGCGGCACGTTTTCAGAACGAGAAATATCGATTAAGTTATTGTTGAGCAAAAGTATGGCCGGGTTAAAAGTGAACTCAATGATTTGAAGCGGTGATTTGTTTATTTCAGTTTACAAGTCACGGACACATCTGAATGTAGTTTTGCAAGCAAGGTACATGCAAACGATAGCTTCAATGTCAGATACACTGTAAGCTCACTTTCATCAACAGGATCATTCCTTGTATTTTACAAAAATCCCTGATACCGCGTGGTTGTTTGCACTCTCCATGAATAATTAACGCGATTTCAACTGAACAAACCACCACGTGGTTTTTCCTTTTTTTAAAATTTCGGCTTAGACAGACAAAGTATTGATGCTGCACCTTTATATTAGCAAACATTGTAACTTGTTTAGAAGCGAAAGAACAGGTCAGTGAATGTAGAGATGTTTTAAGGCGGTTCGCAAATTTCCATACCTATACACCTTATTCCAAAATGGCGGTCAATTTATTATTCTTTTATATGCATGTTAATCAACCCTCTTGGCCTCATTTTCGCTTAAAAATTCCTTTGTATTTTGCACATGCTGACGAGGCCATGAGGGCTAATTAAAATGCATATAAAAGAATAATAAATTGGCCGCCATTTTGGAATAAGGTGTATATGTTTGCTGATAAGTAAAATACAACATTACTAACATTCACATTCAGTTAGATCTTGCTAACTTTAAGGTGTTCGTTTGAGCATTATCGATGGTTTTTCTGTCTGATCCAAAATTACAAAGTTATATGAACTAGGAGCTAGGAGATGGTCTATTCCAAAGTAGCTGTCTCAGTGATGCGTAAAACGGCTCGAAGATAATAATAAAACGTAGAGCCGTAGAACAGTGAAACTACAGATTTTCCGTTCATGATAGCCATGCTCAGTAGCGCCGAAGAGAAGTAACCGAGGCTACCTCTTCTTTCGAATAAATCGGCACAAGGAACTTCTTGTGACATTCTTTGTAAATACTGTATTTGGCTGTTAACAAAGGGAGTAAACATCGATTTTATTCTGAGAGACTTCACGAAAAAGTACTCTTTACTCAATCAATCAATAAACAATCAATAAACTTTATTTAAGTGTCAATTCTACCAGCTGTCCACCTGTGGACTACCGAATTTCCCTTCATAATTAATGTTATGTTTTGACCGCGTTTTGGTTAGGATCGGCAGCTGGGCCACCCAGTTATAACTCATTGAATTCCAATAATACCGATTGTGATTATTCTGCATACTTCATAGCGTTCAGACACATGTAAATGAGTAAACAATAGAAAGATTAAACAACAATTGCAGCAGTTGCAGTTTGAGAAACTTCACGAAAAGGTATTTTAGATCTCTCCACTCTTGCAGCATACACTATATCTACATCTACATCACAGAAATATTGCGTGAAGGTTTGGTGAGATTCACGTGTTGAAATTTTCCTTCCTTTAGTATGTAATGTTTGGTTAGGACAACTGCAGGTCCACTTATATATTTCATTGAATCACAATACGTGGAGTACCATTGTATTATGCCTCGTTCTTCAAAGCGTTCCGACACATGTAAATGTTTTAAATAAAAAACAGCAGTACGCCTGTGCTGCAAATAAATTGCTCTCGATTTTTCCAGTCGTTTGTCATTTGCATAAAGTGACAACAGCGGACGCTAACCAAAGGGTGTGAAACTTGCCGCAAACACTGAAAATTGAACCAGATTTGATGCTTCTTATAAAGGAAGATTCCGATGGCTAATCTGAATAATCAATATGACATTTTCAATCAAAATATTTTATTGTTCGTCAATTCACCGTTAAGGAAAACGTCACTTGAAAAAAGAATTCGCGCTCTTTTAAAACTCTTGTGTTCATGTTCTCCACAAAACCTATAATTTGGTCATTTGATGTTGTTGTTTTGCAGGAACGGCAATGAAAGAAATGCAAACAAATGTACAGAGGTTTCTTGGCTCATTAATCCTTTTGTTTTGTGCCATTCTCTCTGCCGTCGCCGTTGCTCTAAATCCCTAATATTTATGAGGAAATAACAGATGTATTTTTATCGTATAACCAATCAACGACAAATATAATTGACGACTTCCGAGTATTACTTAAAACACTTTGATTTCCTTGAGCAGAATTTTATTGCTTTACGTATTAGGATAACATGCTTTCCATAGGTGGTTATATAGTGACTTCACTGATATTGTGCGTTTGTGGTTGGACTATACGCAATATTCCCGGACGCGTGTGGTTGAAATGTATTGCACGCTTTTTGTGATTCACGCTTGTGGTCTAATCTTTGCGTGAAAAATTATGTCAGTCTTAGTACAGTGGCAGTGAACCAAGAAATCTGTAAATTTTTCGATTCTGTACAAAATTCTTATGATAGCGTTACAGCTAGACCTACATCTGCGTGACAGCAGCCTTATGTTAATTGCTACTGTGCTAAGAAAATAATTTTATCGATCGCTCAGGCAACAGCGAGGGTCAGCCAGGCATGCTTAATTTGTTGATTCAAAACACACAAATATGTAGAATATAGACAAAAGAAAAAGTCCTGAAATATTAAAACCAACTGAAAACAAATGGAAGACGAATTCAAAAGTCCCCTATACTTTTATTTTCATTTCGTGGTTGAATGCGCACTACATCATGGAATAATTGTACATGAGTGTACTTTACAATTTTAGCCATCTTAAAGCGCGGAAACCCATCCTAAACAAATATTTTGTCCTTGAGAAAGACCGTGTTTTTTCCGCACATTTACCGTGATGTATTAAATTCATGTAACACGCTGTCTTAATAAAGTATTTTCCCGCGCATTTTACCGTAATGTGTAAGGGTCATGTAACTTGCATGATGTGTCTTAGAGCGTTGTTGCAAAGTTGTCGTGCATACTGGCTATATTTGTGGAAGAGAAAACGGGTTACGACTAATATCTGTCTGATTTAAATCAAGCGACGACAACGGAGATAGTCTCCTATGGCGCTGACTAAAGTCGATCGTTTTGCATCGACAACACCGGCCTCGTTCTCGCGCTCCGCGCTCGCGCGCTCGGCTCAAAAGGAAACATCTGTGAACAGACTACTTTTATTCGTAAGTCAATAGAGAGATTACGGCAAACGGCGAAAGCGTGCTTGAGGTCTGCCGTGAAATATGTGCAAACTACATGAGCTTCATTCTTACTTTTAAGCGTTATTCGTATGTAGATTTACATTTTCCAGTTATTTTGCATGGGACAATGGAATGGTGGGAATATCATGATCACGTGGTACTTGTGATTTGAGTGAATACTTGCTATAGGTAACTCGGAGTGAATAATTGACATTTAGGACCTCTTGATGCAAGAGGTAAGCGGTTAGTACCTTGTTGAACAATATTTATCGGAATAAAAACATCTTGTAATTTCTAAATTAAAAAAAAAAACATTTCGTTTAAATGTATGATATAAGCCGGTCTAGTTCGACGCATATTTCATCCAAATATTTATATTGTATTTGTATTTTTTTTCATTCTTTTATCTGTTAAATTACACAACCCCACTCTGAAGCTGGATGCTTTGATGACGTGTGCTTACCATCATAATTATGATAATTCCAATTTCAGTTCTAGAACTAGAAATTCAAAATGGCGGTCAAAGTTATCAAGGAGCGAGAGACTTGGTCTGCAAAACTTGATTTCATTCTGGCTTTGATGGGCTTCTCCATCGGTCTCGGTAACATATGGCGGTTTCCTTACCTGTGTTTTAAAAATGGCGGAGGTGAGTGCTTCTTATTTTTACTTTTCTCATATGTATCTTTATGCGTTTAACCCTTTAACTTCCAAGAGTGCCAGACATCAAACCTCAAATTTCATTTTGTAAAATATTGAAAAACAAATGGTACCACGAAAAAGTACTGCTGAAGAGGTTTCATTTGAATGGTCACACCATAGGATTTCATCAACAGACTCAAAAGTTAGAACAAATGGTACCATGCAAAAGTGCTGCTGAAGAGGTTTCATTTGAATGGTCACACCATAGGATTTCATCAACAGACTCAAAAGTTGGAACAAATGGTACCATGCAAAAGTACTGCTGAAGAGGTTTCATTTGAATGGTCACACCACAGGATTTCATCAACAGACTCAAAAGTTAGAACAAATAGTACCATGCAAAAGTACTGCTGAAGAGGTTTCATTTGAATGGTCACACCATAGGATTTCATCAACAGACTCAAAAGTTAAAACTGCACTACATATCTATATTTTGATTTTAGGAGTGGAAGGGTTAATACTTTTATACAAAACAAAAAGACATCCAACAACTGATGTGAACACAGTATAAGGGGCTATTCACATGATATCGGAATGACTTTCATTCTGGAACGAGTTCATTCCATCTCCATATATTTCACTGTATCTGTTTACACGATACCGAGACGAAATTTTGTCCCCATACAGGTCATTCCGGAATGAGTTCACGCCGGTTTTCAATCCGAATGAAATTCTAATTCTCGTTCACGTATGACATTTCATTCTGGTATCATGTAAACTGAAAACGAACTTCGTTCTAAGATAAAAACCGCAAACCGTGTAGTCTGGGGCGAGTGGCGCATGCGTATCGTTGCGCCATCTTTGTTTTCTGATCTGGCGCGAAAACCACGCAAGCGAGAACGCCTTAGGCTGAGCCGGTCGATTTTGTCATGTGAATACGGTACGTACTTCATTTTGGAACGAAACTCATTCCGGAATGAAACTTATTCCGGTATCATGTGTATATGTTACCATTAACAAACAATGTGACGCTCTTAATTGTCTTAGATCTGGTCGTTTTTAGTTATTTCTTTTTAATAAAAGCTACAATACAAGACACAATGAGTTGAAACACTTCACGAAAAGTCAAGATTTACCTGTTTAGAAACGTAAAGCATGCACGTGCGGGCCATCTCCTCTCCCCTAATGTTGCTCCTCTCTTCCCAATGTTGCGTTCGCATATGTTATCAGTAATTCACTCTGGCATCCTAAACATCAACATGGAAGGGGAAGAAGAAGAAAGCAGAAAGCGTCAGCCCAACAAATGTGACCGATATTGTAGTATTGTATACTACAGAAGATCACTGTTTAGTCTAACATCAAGGTTTTACAATTACCAGGTTGTTTCCTCATTCCTTACTTGATTTGCTTGGTCGTGGCTGGAGTACCAGTTTTAGTTTTGGAGATTGGTTTGGGGCAGTTCACAAGCCAAGGTTCAATCACGGCCTGGTTAATCTGTCCACTCTTTCAAGGTAAGAGGACAATTGTGTCAGCTATCGCACTTTCAAATGATGATCATCTTTACCACGTTGTATTCACACTTAGATCACCATGTGCACGTACAGTTAGGATCCATGCAAGACTTGTACCTATTCGCATGATACTGTTGTAATAATTTCACCTATTCACACAGTAGCGCCGTTAGAACAGCCGGGTTAGGTGTTTTTAACAATTTTGCTCACGCGCAGAATATAAGTAAAATAAAACTGTTGCAAAATAAATCTAGTTTTGTGAGAATTTTTAGTGTAGACACGGTGGTGTAGTGCCGGTTAGCACGTTGGACTTGGAAGGTCGGTGGTTCAAGACCAGATCTCTGCTATGAAACTTTGCTCCAGATTGTCCCTCTCCACCCATAGCTCGGTTGTTCGACTGAAGCCGATTAAGGAGGCTCGACTCAGGTTTTTGCCGTGGGGTGTACTATGTTTTGAGATCAAAATGTCGCAAGGAAGACACAGTACATACTTCGATTGCTTTCATACTTTACCACGTTTATGAAATGTGGTCAAAGTTTTATGTGTTACTGGTTTCCAAGCGACAGCGGTTACTATAGCAACGTCAACTTATTGCCTTTTGTTTCAAACAATGTCGTTTTTTCTTAAATTCTAGTCACATACTTTATAATGAAACTTTCATATTTTGTAGTACTTACGTATCACTAGCTGCAGACGAAGTTTCAAGAAAAATTATGAGACGGTTTTCCAGTAAATCAGAAATTACTTTCAGGGCATGATAGGCAAAACAGTAATAAAGCAAATAATTTACATAAAGCAACATTTTTTCAAAATGCCCTTACATATTATATTAAAACTGCCACCCGTTAAAATAATGATTGTCCTTTACTTTGCAATGATTATGTTAACGGATGGTTTAACGCTAATCCAGAATTAAACGTTAACCAAGGTTTTAACTTCCATTGTTTGAAATTGTTCTCGTAAGCTTATCGAAACTGAAGGGCAGAAAAAGTTCGAAAAAACTTTCAGTGATTAGCTATTTGCCTGTCCTTGGCATCAAAGTATGGCTACTGACGACTAGCCTTTCAAGTTCGTGTCTGTCACAAGATTTGGAGTCAGAATAATCATAATCGTTGCGCCACACACCTTGTTCACTACAGGGTGAAAAAAATTAGATATAAGAACCTGATCCAGTTCTTTGTCTATGCACGCCGTAGGTAGAGGGCCATATAAAACGACTAGCATGGATACTTACCCATTTTACTATGAGGAGTCAAAGAGTCGACAGAAATATAATTGTTCTTTTTTTTTCATCAGGAATTGGCTATGCAGGTGCTTTCCTTATGCAGTGGGTTAACATTTACTACACCGTGATTCTGGGCTGGGCCTTGTTTTACATGTTTGCTTCATTCCAATCAACACTTCCATGGTCACATTGTGGCAATGAATGGAACACGCCAAACTGCGTGGATCATAGTAAAAAAGGAAGTCAGCAAGGAATGCAAATAAACGACACCATCACAAATGTCACCCTTCTCGCTAACAAAACAATGACGAATGCGTCCAAGCCGGTGTCAGCAAGCCAGGAATACTGGGAGTAAGTGATATCTTCATTTATGTGCCAATAGCATGGAAATTTAGGCATTACCATGAACGTTATACATGGTAACTAGCGTTGAAATGTAGGAGACCATCAACATCAATTTGTTCGTTGCCGTCTGGGATTTTGGGTATTTTTATACTCGTCTGGCTGATTGGCATAAAGTGAATTGCGCAAATCAAGGAATGGTAAAATAGGCAAAAGCTACGAATTCCCCACTCCAGAAACTATGAAAATACCATAATACTCTTTAAAGTGCAGGTTTGGGTGGTGCTTGATGTTAGCCTGATTTTTCCAATTTCTTTTGTTTTCAGCACGAACTGCACGTACTATGCTTCAACTTCTTGGCAATTTGCACACGGTGCACATTTGTATACGAACACACAATGCTACATCCTAGCGTTTCTACATGAACTCTGAATTCCATTGTGCCATTCTAACAAAGGAAACTTGAATAATTACTAATTACACCCCGGTGAGGTTGAGCCTGCGCATAAAAGATTATTATGGTATTTTTCGGAGTGGCCTATACCAAGCATAGCAATGATACGCATGCCCATGGGAAATCCATTTGTGTTGTGGTGTAGGGACCTTCCAGATTTTCTCCGCTGATTTATAATATTATAGTAAGAAAAATTCCAGCGGCCATTACAGGCAGTGCAATGTAAATGATACTTCTGGGTCCCAATTTCAGGCTACTTTTATTATTAGTAACGGGCATACATTTGGTCATTGCAAAATAATTATTAATAATTCATATCTCCGAAAACAGCTACAGGGTTTTGCGCCTTTCTGGTGGTTTGGATGAACCAGGAGCAGTGAACTGGGACCTGGCTTTGTGTCTCCTATTGGCTTGGATCATTTGTTACTTGTGCGTGTGTAAAGGAGTCAAGTCCAGTGGGAAGGTGAGAAGCCATTTTGCATGTGATGCTTTGAACTCTAAATGTCAGTAGAAAGACCCAAATAGTTTACTTTCATAAAAACTCTCAGTCCCAGAGTCAATCATGAAGACATTTAATGTTGTTTTAACTTTTGAGTCTGTCGACGAAATCTTGTGGTGTGACCATTCAAAATAAACCTCTTCTGCAGTATTTTGGCATGGCATTATTTATTTTTCAATATTTTACAAAGTGAAATTGGGATTTTCTTGAATTTTAATTTTTGATACACTTGGGAATTAAAGTGTTAGGACGAACTGTCCAGAAAAAATCCGGGGAATACCCAGCGACGACATCGTCACAACGATGTTATGATCAATAATGGTAATTGAACTGAGTAGAGTGCAATTTGGTCTGAAATCATACGCGTGATTTCAAAATCGAACGAGCGCGCAGCGCGAGTTCGATTTGAAATCACAAGTATGATTTCAGACCAAAATTGCACGACACGAAGTTCAATTACCACTTTATTACATCCATTTTGAAATCGCACAATTTAATTGCCCAAATACAGGATTTTAGTCAGTACCAATATTGATGCGACTTATAGATGCGATTTAGAGAAAAAAATAGTGCGATTCGGGAATAAATCGCACTGCTGAGAAAAAGATGCGATTTAGAGCAAAAAACAGTGCGATTCGGGAATAAATCGCACTGCTGAGAAAAAGATGCGATTTGGAGCAAAAAATAGTGCGATTCGGGAATAAATCGCACTGCTGAGAGCCAATCAGATTGCAAGGATCACCAGTGATTTCAAAAAGGATGTAATAAATAAAGTAACTAGGAATTTCATTACGCTGATTTGCGCATATCATACTAGTAGCAGGAATTCAGTTACACAGTGAGACATTGAACACGCCTGGTTTTATTAATTAGAGAAAACGCAGTTTGGTTCTGCATAGACTTCTCAGACTAATAAGCCTGCCACGTTATTTTGATTATAAGTAAATTTTAGAATGATCCATAGTCGTTAAGGCATTTTTAACTGTTTGTCTATGCTGACTGCAAGTGGTCTTTTTTACAGGTTGTGTACTTCACTGCAACAGCTCCCTATGTGTTGCTAACAATCATCTTGATTCGAGCCGTCACTCTACCGGGAGCTATGGATGGAATCAAGTTTTATCTCACCCCTGACTTGTCAAAACTTAAGAATGGCCAGGTTATTTTTATCATTTTATCCCATAAATTTAAATATATATTTTTCGACATCGAAGGAACTTAAGAAGTCAGATATGACCCAGGGAACATTTCATTTCGGTTATCTCAAAGGTTAATCGCACAGTACGCTGAATTCAGTTTGATGCGTAGCATCAATGTCCAACGCCTACGTAGAGTTGACTGTACAGACTATCCTCCTTTGTCAGGTTATGATTAAAATAAGCTGCAAATTTGTCGATTAACATTTAAAAGTTAAAAAAGAGCATTGTCACGGGAATCTCGTTGTGTTTTCGTCAAAACCATGCACTAAATATTTGACAAAGTACCTTCAGTTTGCTCAAATATGAAATTGCTGTTTGAACAAACTATAATCGGTTTTTAACGAATTTTCCAAGACGCATAGGAAAGAAAAACAATCCGCCATTTCCATTCTGGTCACACGCAACCAAAGATGATAAACCCTAGTATTTGTGCATTAATAGTTTGATTGTTTACAAAACTGAACCATTAGTTTTAGGTTTTATTGATACAAATGCGTTTTGTGGCTTTTCAACTATTTGTACGATGTATTGTATTTTCAATTTAGAATAAACAGCGACCCTATGGATACCAGCCTTCGAGCTGACTGGGATACTCTGTATAAATAAAGTTCTCTCTCTGCTAAAGCCAGGTGACATTGTCCCTTTAAGAGACACCTATCTTACTTAGATAACTACAAACTAAGCCGCTTGTCTCCCAAGATGATGGCGACCATTTTGTCCTTTTAGGTGTGGATCGACGCTGCTACCCAAGTCTTTTTCTCATACTCCATTGGAGGAGGAGTCATGACTGCACTAGGAAGTTATAACAAATACAAGAACAACTTTTACAGGTCAGTAAAAGTACATCTTAACCCCTTACCGCCTAAGAGTGCCAAACGTCAAATCTCAAGAAAAATCCCAAGTTTACTAGTGCAAAAAAATTAACAAACAAATGGTGCCATACAACAGTACTGCTGAGGAGGTTTCATTTGAATCGTCACATCATGGCATTTCGTCAACAGACTAAAACGTTAGAACTTCACTTCATGTCTCCATTATTGACTCTGGGAGAAAAATGGTTAAACAACAGGGTTGTCGGAGGAAGACATCTTCGAGGCACGATTTTACAATGGACCGATGATATTCACAAGTGGAGCGATATCCGTCTCAAAATGCTTTACCTTTGGCTAACTGAAGATGTCCATTTTACTTTTAATCAGTGATTTTCTTCCTTGTAGGGATTCCATAATGTTCGCATTTTTTAACAGCGGAACAAGTTTCTATGGTGGATTTCTGATTTTTTCTGTGTTGGGTTTTATGGCCAAAAATCAAGGTGTAGAAGTGGAAGACGTAGCTAAGTCAGGTAAGAAGAGTATTTTTAAAACTTTACTGCTTGCATGTTTAATGATTGAGACTTTTCAAAAGTTAAACGTCCATTAAATGGTGAAGACGGCTACAAAATAGAAGCAAAAAATCGTTTCGACTGCTTCTCTTTAAAAGATGTCATTCAGAGGGATGTGAAGTAGAGGACTAAGTACAGCTGGAACTAGCTCAAAGAAACCACCTTGGAGAGGTGTTCATCACGAGGGAAATCAAGAATGTGACTGAAGTATGGCAACATTGAAACTGTGTCCAAAATAGAGAGGTGTACGTGATTTTATGAATTTCCGAAAAGTCAACGACCATACGCAACGGCGACATGCAAATTATACCAAGAATCCAGAGAAATAGTAAACTCTGCAGCAAAATTTACACTTTTTTATATTTTTTTTGCCAAGACAGGCTGAGATATCTTTTTTACTTACATACAACCTTCATATCCTTGCATCTGGATATAACATTTTTTGCATAGGTCCGGGACTTGCTTTCATAGTTTATCCTGAAGCCGTTGCTCAGATGCCTTTAGCTCCGCTGTGGTCCGCGCTGTTTTTCTTTATGGTGCTTTTGCTGGGTATGGATAGCGAGGTAAATATGTAAACGGCTGAGGAGGTATTTCAATTATTTTTAGTGTTACTTTTATCCTCGGGTTGCTGCACCCCCTTGGATTTTTGCTATGTTACGATATTTTAACCTCGTTTTATCTCCAGCGGATAGCCCATCGTATCTTCTACAGTATTTGGTGGTCATGTGTCGACGATGGAGTCATATGACGTCATTTTTTTTTTTGTAAAGCCGCCATCTTGGATCCACCTTCTTGGATTTGATGTTTTCCAGAAAATCAACACCACTGATCCAAAATAAACTATAAATAATAAAGCAACTAAAATAGACTAGAAAAGCTAAAAAAAAACAAAGATAAATTTAAAATTAATTCAAAATTTGGTTACTAAGGTAACGTTTCGTACGAATTTTCTTTACAATAAAATGTATCTGAAGAAAAATTGTATAGCGACTGAAAGCTCTAGCCTTCCAAAATGAAACTTGCAAAATAAGAGAAAAGCGCCCATTGTGCCTAAGATTGAGTCGCACGTTATAGCCACTAGCTCGATGCGATCATTTTATGCGTTTATTTGTTGAAAGCGATATTCCATTGATAATAATAATAATAATAATAATAATAATAATAAAAAAACATTTCTATAACGCTTTTTCTCGGCGATTCAAAGGCGCTATTAAAGTAGATAATTGAAATAACTTATTGTTCTTTTAAGATTTCCCTTGTTTGCCCCATTCACAATTTGTGGGGGTAGGCTAATGTCCAACCCCTTTATGTAATGAGACACAGGTGTTTAACTCTCTGATACATGTATATGCTGCGATTTCCGCTTTAATCAATGACATTCATTTTCTATTTATATTTAAATCAAACGTTTTTCAAAAGGATTCAACAAAAACATTGCGCAAGTCTCTGTCTATAGCATATGGGATATTAAACGATATAAACACATCTTCAAGCAGTAGCGATTCAATTTTTCATCTTCTTATGGCTTATACACTAAGAGAAGAGACACAGCCTGGTTTTTTCTCGCGGCAGGCGAGTTTTGCGCACTCTTATGTCAACTCTTATGCTCTGTTAAGCGGAGCATTATTAGTACAAATATCTTTATGAACGCGTTGCGTGCCTAAGTTAGTATTAGGCCTGTTCCAGCGAGCAAAGCAACGCCCGCTTCACACTCTAATTAGCACTTGTAATCGGTTTTGAAACAGTAACATCAAACAAACAGGCTATCCATTGGAAAATGGTCGGCTTATTCTACTTTTCTGATGACCTGTTTGGGTTTGATCTTTTAGCCGGATATTGCAAGGTAATAGTTTGTCCTTCATGTAGTGTTGGTTCACTACCCACTTCGGCTGACTACAAGAATTAATTTCGACGGCCAACTAAATCAATTAAATCATCTAATTTATCCTTTAATTTCTTTTATTAAGTTTGTAGGTATTGAGGGCGTTGTGACGGCCGTTGTTGATCGGTTTCCACAACATCTCAGACGTGGTTACCGCAAGGAACTCTTCACAGCGATTATTTGTGCTTTCTGGTTTCTGATTGGACTGTCCATGGTTACTAAGGTAGAAATTATTTCCTTGCCTGTGTTTCCAGTTTTGACTTAGTTTTTCTTACTCAAATCCAAAGCCAATGCAGAAACGGATTTAATGAGCATAATTCCTCTAGTTTGTATTAATTACCAGAAATATGTTTGACCAATATATACATACGACGCAGTGGTAAGAGCACTCACCTCCTCGAATGTTGCCGAGATTCTAATCCCCAGAGGCGACGCCATCGGCATCGCCATCTATCATCGTAGTATTTACTATCACCTTTGATCTCATCACGACCACCACCTTCACCATCACCATCATCATCGCCATCACCATCATCATCACTATCGTAATCGCCATCGCCATCGCTATCGCCATAAACATTAACCTTACCATCACCACCACCATCACCTTTACCATTACCAAAATCAAACCAAATCAATTTGTTTAAGTGTCAAAGTATTAAGCACGCGAGTGCTCATTGTGGACACTTTCCAGATCTAATTGGAATTTGGAAGTGTTGGTTTTTGAGGAGAGGGGAAAACCGGAGTACCCGGAGAAAAACCTCTCGGAGCAAGGAGAGAACCAACAACAAACTCAACCCACATATGACGCTGGGGCCGGGAATCGAACCCGGGCCACATTGGTGGGAGGCTCAGTGCTCTCACCACTGCGCCACCCCTGCTACCCATCCCCATCACCATCACCATTGTAATCGCTATCACCACCATAACCACCTTCACTATCACCATGGTAATCGTTATCACCATCACCATCGTCATCGCTATTGCCATTGCATCGCCATCATCATCGCCATAAACTTTACCATCACCATCACCATCGCAATCGCACACTTTAACCTAATTTAGGCAGAATTATATAATTGTTCTCTATTTTACGAAGATGCCTTTATTTATTTATTTATTATAGGTAAATCAATTATTAAACATTCTAAAAGAATGTTCTGGAACATTACTAAACAACTTTAGTAAATATTCATTTCACTATGACTCCACGTAATGTTATGGCAAAATTGCTGAAATATTCCTTCTAGGGTGGAATGTATGTCCTCCAGTTGTTCGACGCCTTTGCTGCTAGCGGTACAGTTCTTTTGATTGTGGTCATCTGCGAATGTTTGGTCATGGGATGGCTTTATGGTGAGAAAAAAACTGTAACTGTAAGTTGTGGTGTCACTCGTTGGATCCTTCTAATGTGTCGTTAGGTGTCAGTCGTTGGATCCTTGCAATGGAGCATTAGCTCTGTGAGACTTCCCTGCCTTTTTTTGGCGACTTTTGTAAATAAGATAAATAAAACTACAATAAAGGAGTAGGGGAATCTTTATGAATTTAACACAACCCTCCAACATGGACTGCCGCCTGGTTGTGAAAAGGCTAACTTGATGAATGGGAAACCAGGAATTAATCTCAGGCTCGAAAATTACTTGAAATTTTGGAGCGCAGAAAAGAAAATGTTAATTGATGTTACAGATAAAGGAACCATTTACAGCCGGTCATCAATTTTCTGTGCGATATTTGTAACCTACAACCATGGTAGAAATGTTTAGGGACACTCCTTCGTTTTGTAACCAGTTTCAAAACGACTCAAGTGAGGGTGATAAATTAAGTGAAAATCAAACAACCCAGATTTTGCTGATACGTCGGGAAAATCGCCGATCACCGCAAAAATCTGGGACGCGTCGTGAACATAGAAACGCTCCCGATTTGTCCGTGACCATCCCAGATGATTTGGGATGTGTACGACTTCATGTTTTTCATACGTGTGCAAAATCTGAGAGACTGGGACGGTCGGGAAACAGCGAAATCCCCGATAGTCTGGAATTTTCCATACATATGAATGCCAGGCGATTTCTTGTCTTCTTATTAACAGGTCGACTTCGTTTCTATGACAACATGGAAAGTATGTTGGGATTTCGCATCAATCCCTGGTGTGGATGGTGCTGGTCTTTTGTTGGACCATTATTTTGCGCGGTGAGTTTAAGTAACAAACTATTAAAGGGAACCTCCATTATTATAACAAATTGACGTTAAATTGTTGGAAATAAAGTCTAAATTAAATTTTTTTTTAAAAAACAGGTGCAAATATAATTTTAGAGAACAAAAAAATGGATATGAATATCGCCCATTTTCGCTTTGAAATTTCCCGCGCGCCGCCATTTTGAATATTTATGACGTGTTACGGTTGTCTAATTGTTGCATACAAAAGAACTTCGATTCTTCACAATAACGGCAACCATAAATATTCAAAATGGCGGCGCGCGGGAAATTTAAAAGCGAAAATAGGCAGTATTTATATCCATTTTATTTGTACACTAAAATTATATTTGCACCTGTTCTTTTAAAAAATTTAAATTTCGACTTTATTTCCAACAATTTAACGTCAATTTGTTCTGACAATGGAGGTTCCCTTTAACGTACAGTATTGTCATGCAAAAGGGTAAAATGCCTCGCCATAAAAGTGGCTTTATCATTTAAATTTCAAACTCAGCATTAGAACTTCATCTTAAATGCTTGTTTAATGAAGTGAGATGATTTTTGTTTCTCTGTCGAAGAACTTTTTCAAGAAATTACAAAAGTGTGAAACGATGACGTCAGAAAACGATTGATTTAGCCTCTCTGCAACAAAAATATCTTGCTGTTTTGTGTTTATTTTACTAAATGATATAATATATAATAATATGTGAACTACTTTGGTACAGAAAGGTTTGGATAACAATGTCTTAAAATAGCTTAGGATGGCAAAACAGTGTACGATTTTTTAGAGGATCGTTATGTACACTTCCTGGTTATATTCGTACATGGCTTGGGGAAAACCATGGTGTGCATTTTGTTAATTTGTAAAATATTTATAGAGGATATTACATGGCCGCGCGAAGATACGAAATTTCTCTTCGAGTGTTGAAAAATATTTCACGAGTGAGCGCAGTGAACGAGTGAAATATTTTTCAACACGAGAAGAGAAATTTCGTATCTTCAAGAGGCCATGTAATGTCTGTTTATTATATAAACACCAATGAAATCAAACCATTTCACTTTAATATTTTTTTGTAGTCCTAAAGTAGAACAACGTGTAAGAACTAAAAAATGGAAGAAGTACACGGCCTTTATTTAAATGCGTGAACGAAATACATATTCCTTTCTTTTACAATGTAATAAAGGGCTATCCTAAAATAATGGCCCATAGAATTTTAGATTTCGGAAAAAAGCCAGCTATAAGCAACAATATTTTTAGACATCAACTTGAAGACTAATAGTTGCTCTCTATTTATGTCCAATGTAAGAGAAAGAGCGAGAAAAATTCAATGCCAAAAATTAAGGAGCTCGCAAAAACAAAGCACTTTATAAGATGTAATAACAAATATTAGAAACAAAAGTAAGTGTAAAGGTTTCTCAAAGTCATTTCTTAGCTGACTTACTGTTCAACTCACTGTTCACAAGTTCATGATCAATTTTCTTGGCTTCTTCCACTGTCTGACTCAATGCACATCACTCGGCACTGACGAAGTCGATGAGCTTGCTGCAAGTTGATAGCGGTTAAAAGGTGGTGCGCCGACCGGAAAGTGAAACGCTCCTCGCGAAACATCTGAAATGAAGCATGATTCGTCGACGCCGTGCTTGAGAGAATGTTTGAAATGTTTTCCATTTGTCGCTCTCGTAGGCTGCTGTAGTTATTTATTGAATGGAGGTTTTGGTGGCCGGTTATCTGTACTATCTGATTTGGCGGGACGTCATTATCCTGCAATTTTTGCACGAGTGTTTTTCTCCTGGCGTGGTTTGTTTTACGTGGAATTCGCCCTGCTTCGCACATGTCTTTTAGGATACTGTTCAGTTTATTTACTCCCATAGGTTCAATTAGGTTGTGCTTTAAACCAAGTACAGTCGTTCTGCTGCCCGCTGAACAGAAGATTTGAAGTGGTTTACCTTCAGATAAAATGGAGCGTCTGGTTCCAACATGGACTGAGGACGTTTATCTCTGTACAGTTTATAAACATTTACTGGATTCCACTTGGCTGGAATCTCTTTGTTTTCATACATTCTCGGGCCTGACATTCCGTGGGTTGTCGCCCTGTCTGCTCTTGGTTTGTCTCTCTGAATGAACAAGATATTCTTTGCCCTGACTATCAGTCTCCAAAACAACATCGCCCCAACGCAAATTTCGTTGTTCTGTGCAACCTCTGAGACCGAAGTGTATGATATTATTCAGCCACACAGTGTTTAAAAGCGATTGTGGAGAACTTGTTCCCAAGACTTTTTTTCAAAGACAATATCAATTTCCTCGTCTGAGAGAGCAGTAGTTGCATTCGGTTTATTTCCTCGGCCTTGTTTTTTTCAGTTCTTTTTGCTTTGCTTTCAATGCGTCTGCCAATCTCGTAAATTCGGGATCAATAGACAAATTCGGCTAACGCATTGTTGTTCCCAATTCAAACCTTCTGGGAATAAGATTCCTTGTTCACAATGTTTCCCTATAATTTCCATGTCAATGCTTTATTGATATGGAAATATGACGAACAAAGAGTTCTAATCCCAAAAGGTTTGAATTGGGTACAACAATGCGTTAGCTAGCCTGCGTGGCAGGCGTAAACGGGGAGGGGGGAGGGGACGCGAAAAAGGAAAGGGGGAGAAGGGAAGGAACGCCTGCTATAAGAACCGGGCTATTCGCATTACGCCCACCGATTTCCTTGTAATCGAATTACGTCAACTGTCAATACGTTCACCAATCAGAAACTGGCACGCGCTTTTACGCATGGATGATTTCACGCGGGAAGTTACTTTGTTTACCGCCCAGCGCGAATTAGCCAATCAGAATTTGCGGCCGCCAGCGTCCGCAGAAATGAACAAATGGGGGTCTTTATTGCAGGCGTCCTTTCCCTCTCTCCCCAGTTCCCTTCTCCCCGACACCTGCTACGCAGGCTATGCGTTAGCCGAATTTGTCTATGAATAGCCTTTTCCTATATTCGCGCCTTGTAAGATAACGGTCAACGCTTGATAAGATTCCTCTGAGAGAAGACGGCTCATATTGTTCACCCTTCTTCGTTCTAGCTGCAATAATGAACTCACTGAGGTATACATTTAGCTCCTCCGGTAGGATTTTCTCTAATTCTCTCTTTTCTTTCCGAACCTCGCGAAGAAAATTTAGAACAATGTTGAAGTCAAACATGGTCTTTTTCTTCGTATTTTCTTTCTCTTGTTGAGCAATAAGCTTGTCAACATCATCTTCGGACACATCAATAAATCTGCATTTAGAATTATCGTCGATTAAATCGAGAATATTTTGATTCCAGTTAGGTTCGTCCGCCATTCTGAAATTGTGTCGAGACTACTTTGACGAAGGCGCCGTTGCGAAAGGCGCGATTTATTATGTAACCATAGCAACGATGATCTTTCCACGTGTGAAGATAACATGTTATTCTCACGTGTGAAGATATGATGTTTACGCGCGAAAGCTCACCTGGTATTTCATTGGTGTTTATATAATAAGTTCCTTTGCTCCTTTATTCATTTTGTAGCCGGAAATGACTGGAATACATTATTTTAATAATTCAGAAATGAAAATACCTTATACTGATAAAAATATACTACTATATCATTCAGATAATTCAGAGTATAAAAGTACTTTCCTGAAAATACTATAATATTTTTTCAGTACAGGTTTAGCCTCGTTTTTCGTGTTCTTGGTACGAGCTGCACGTGTCATGCATCAACTTCTCAACAGTATAATTTGAATAATTAGTGCAATTACGTACAAAAGTACAGGTGCATCATGGGTTTTCTTGTGTTTGTGGGTTATAGCCTAATTAACATTGGATTCTTAAAAGTCAGAAGTAATGTGTTAGGTTGTTTAAGTTAGAACACGCCAATCTCAAGCATAAGTTGGCTACACTGTGCCACAGGAGCAAAGGAGATGATAATAATTAAATGTATTACATCAACGTGAGGCTAAACCTGCACGTTAAAGAATATTATGGTATTTTTAGGAAGAGCCTAAAAAACTGAAATCTTTTTTTGCTAATACTTTTTTCTGACCATGTAGTGTATCTTCTTTTTCAACCTTACGACGTACTCCCCACTCTCATATGGCACATATGAGTATCCTGGCTGGGGACAGGCGATTGGCTGGATGATTACATTATCATCATTGTCCTTCATTCCTGGCGTGATGATATACAAACTGGTGAACACCACTGGAACTTTGAGGGAGGTAAATATCAACATATTATCCCAGAGGAAGGAGGGTGGGGGGGGGGGGGGGGGGGGGGGGGTATTCAACATAGTTTTATGCATGGAAGTTCTGCCCCGAGGTCCAAACCCTAACCGTCTTATATCCCATTTTTGACAGAAAAGGTAACCCTGTCATACACCTCCCATAGAAAATGGTACCTCTAGAAACACTGCAACCCTTTGGTGCGTCTGTTCGAGATATTTTGAAAGGCCATATTAAATATCTGCTCTTTTCTATATTTCAACTCCAACTTCAATCCC
Organism: Dendrophyllia cribrosa; assembly: GCA_024195265.1. NCBI lineage: Eukaryota > Metazoa > Cnidaria > Anthozoa > Scleractinia > Dendrophylliidae > Dendrophyllia > Dendrophyllia cribrosa. The sequence continues at coordinate 21,421,041 of JAJLRJ010000007.1, forward strand.
TACCCTTTTATATACCTCCAAAGGTACCCCTTTTGGGCGGAGCCTCTCCGTATAGTCCATCATAGGGAGTACCCCCTCCCCCCGCACTCCCTCGGGTATCATCCTTTAAACGGGCACGTTAAACAATAACACTATGGAAAACCAACAGCGCCATACACTACTGCTTAGCTCAGAAAAATATCATACACCCTTATACACATACTCAAAAGTTAGAACTGTTTTACATGACACAGTTTGACTCTTGGATAAGTGATTAAAGCACAGGCAACCCAAGGTCAAAATGAGAGTTATTGCGTAATGTGACCTTCGCAATCAGGATGCATACAAATTTTGTATAACAATTTACACTTTGGGATGTAGTATTTTTATACAAGAGTATCATATATACGATGGATAAACTTTATTTGGCCTAAATTTTGATTCAGGCTTTACAGTACTTAATTGGCTAATAGAAGTAATTTTATAAGTAAATTGTATTCACCGTGTCACAGGGATGGGATTACAAAGAAACAAATCTGAGTCTCTGTCGGTACACCGGTGGGATACTATAACCAGAAACTCGACAGAAGCAATATCGTTGTTATAAGTGGTTTGCAACCATTCCCTGAGGATTTAAAAGACAAAAGCGCAGCGGCCATGCTGGCGAACGGAACAAAAGAAAGTAATAGAAGCTAATGAGAGATCTTTTGTTTCGTACACCAGCGTGACGTCAGGTGAAAAACGTCCTATTAATGGACCGGGTAATTAAACTGGCTGCAACAGATATTCATACTAAGTGAATCAGCCATATTTTTACATAGGATATGTGTAAAGACCTATGGTATCAAAGGAACTATGCAAGTAAACGAATAAAAGCGCGATGTAACATACTATGTGAAAATATGATTCACCGGTGAGGAATCGAACCTCTGTCTGCTGCTAACAAGGCAGACGTGATTACCACTACACCACAGGCTACCCAACAGAGACGTGATTACCAACTACGCCATCGATGAAACCGACAGAGATAGTGGGTGAAATAACCAAACTATTTTCTTATCACAACACTAAGATCACGAGGTCGTTCACACGGGGAGTCTGATTACACTGAATGCGTAACAAATGAAAATGACTACAAGAAATTTTCTTACCAATAACGGTTTCTTTTGTTTTGCAGCGCATAAACAAGTTGTTAATTCCTATCTTGGCGAGGGAAAAAGATGATGAGATTGAAATGGAAATGCGAAGTGATCCAGAGAAAAGTGCACTGACTAGTTCCATGTAGACTATGTTAAAATTATCGCTGTGTTTTGTCTATTGTAGGTTATTTTGCTTCCCAGTGGAGAGGCACTATCTTATATCCAGGGGAAGACTCCCATATAAACTTGATAGGGTGGTCGTCGGAAATTTTAAAGGAATCCCTAAAAGTTATCTGAAACCTGTTTTGTGGGTGTGGCTCACATCAATTTTTACCCCATAAGGGTACCAATTCTTTCAAAAAAGTTGTTCTTGTCAGCATATTTTTTCTGGTATAATACCCTTAGAGGTACCAGAATAATTCTGACTGTGGTAATTTTCGATTCAAGTTCCCTTAGTGGTACCAAAACACAAATTTTAATCCGCTAATAGGAACGACGATCGCCCCCGTCACTTTTATATAGGAGTACCCCCCGGGATATCGGAATTAACATCCCCAATCAACACAGGTGGACACATTTAAGAACATTACTAGTAGGAATTAAGATTTTGAGACAACTCCCCTTGTTTAACCAAACCCCCACCGAGATTTGCTTTGTGTAGTTCAGTAGTGTTAGGTAAACAGAATTTAAGGTTTAGCTGTTGTATTGTAGACAACCAAATCTGTTATTCACTTCTTTTAATCTTGTACTCAGTTTCGAAGCAAGGCTAAGGTTGTAGCTCCAGTTGAACTTTGAACAACAGGCCTAAGTTAACAACATGGATGAGCACTGAAGGAATTCAGTCCGTCAGCCAAACCTGCTAAGGAAAGTCTTTAACGTCCACTTAGCTATAACCCAACTTTAGTGCAAAACCTCTCGCATAGCTTGTAATTAGATCAACTGGTACAGAGATCAATAAACGAGAAGTAATCCAGAGATTCTCGGTTTGCGCCTCATTACATAACGTACATAAATATGTTATTTACCGGCCGGGAGGTCCGTGTAGGAAAAACTGTGCCCTCGGTCTTGAGACTGCTTGGAAATTCTTTAAAACTCCGCTTCTTTGGTTCTGATTTCCGAATAAGAAATATCGCCCCGCATTGATAAAACGTAAGTTCTTCAAGCAAGATTTTATCCCTAAAAGCTCTTCTGTTTCCACAAAGCGGCTTCTGAGAATTCTTTAAAGCTTTCTCTTTCCATTTTGAATATTATAAAAGTGTGTTATTACTCCGATAAAACCTGATAAGACGAAACTACGGTTTTGAAACACTTGCACAACGTCGTACGCGTATGTTAGGCGACGTCGAACGCGCCGGCGATCTAGCCCTGCGCGACGTCGCACCCGCGATCTGACCCTGCACGACTTCGCGCCCGCGGAACATTGCGCTCGCCATAACCACGAAAAATGATGGGCATGGTTCTTTGAGTATGGAGCTCCAAAAAACGAGTATTAATCCAGAGATTCTCGGTTTGCGCCTCATTACATAAAGTACCGTGTTATTGTTGTCAAAACTATAATTCTAAAAAACAGGGGTTGCTATTGAGGGAATAGAAAGTGGTAGGGTACTAAATAATTTCTTGCGATCTTTCTTTATACGCTTATTAAAACACTCACTTATATTTTAAAAGCAAAGGCAGCTGTTATGCTTTCGCTTATGCTTATGTCGCTAGTTCAGCACGATATCCCCTCAAGAATAATGAATAGCATAACTTGCAAAGAGCAGCTTGAAATAATGGATATCATTAATTCAGGCCGTACTTAACGAAGTGGAACGAAGTGCAACGAAAACTCAAAATTATATGAAAACAACGGCGCGGTGACAATTTTTCCAGCTCGTGAGCTTCTGTATCCAATAAGGTAACCCTAACCCTAACCCTAACCTTCTTTGGCACTTTTCCCCTGTTACTCCCTTTCGAGGTCGCCATCTTTTTTTCTGTTGTGGTGCAACAAAGCACCACGGGAAGATATCATCCCGGTAGCGGCCTGAATTAATAATATCCATAATTTCAAGCTGCTCTTTGCAAGGAATGTTATTCGTTATTTTTACGGGGATACCGTGTTGGCTAGTTAAAACCAAGCTTTATATTACATTCACTAGCGTTTCTATTCCATTTCAAACTGACGACTCAACGTAGGATGCTTTTCTTACTCTTAGATATCAACATTGCTCAAGGGTGGAGGGGTAAAAGTCATGATTTTGTCAGATAAAATGTTCCAGACTAATTGGCCAGGATTGTGGCTCAGGTATGCATAACATAGCTACTAGACGGGATACTGTAATGTACCGACCTCCAGTCACTCTTAAAAGTAAGAAAACTGTAGAAATGTGTCAAAATATACTAGCGTGTGTTTGCACGAATTGGGGACACTCTTGAATTTCTATATTTTCTCACTGAGTTTACTGCATTACACGTTGTTCCGAATGAAAATGAAAAAAAAGTGATGAACGAATGGCTAAATTAATCAATGAATAAATAAATACCCCATATATTAAAGGCCTACCTTCACCCAAAATGCTGTGCGCGCCGTGATCACTTTCTGTGCTGAATTTCGTGTAACACGAAATTCTCGCTTGAATGCGTGCAACCAATCAGATCACGCGTATGAACAACGGAGCATTTCAAAACAAAAACAAACGACCGCAACGTCTTTTGGGCGAAGGTGGGCCTTTAATAGAGATCAAACGTGGAACTCCCGCTTCTAACAAGTGTGGTCCCTTTCAATTTCTTAAGTACATTTTATTAAGGGAACTTACCATTTGTCATAACTAGCCGGCCAGACCGGTCAGTAAACAGAACGCACCTATTTGAAGACCTGTTCCTACAAATCCATCAAAATGATACATACTATTTACGAATTTGCCAGTCTGGACTGCCAGTTCGAAAAAAACAATGGCATTATATTTACGAATTGAACGGCCCGGCCGGCCATTTCTGTCACATTTCTGACAAACGGTAAGCGCCTAAGTTGAGAGGAAATCGATAAAAACAAGACTAATAATAACAAAAATGGTTATCATCATCACAAAGTTTTTATGGCGCGTTTAAAAAAATCTCAACGGGCTTGCAGCTTTTACCAGGAGCAAATTTGCGCGAAGTTTTAACTGGGAAAGATAAATGTTTAAGTTATTTTTTTAAGACCATGGGGAACAGTCTTTTTACATATATTAATCTATTTACTTTTCGCTCAAACACATTTCGCCGGCAAAAAAGTTCAGCTCCATTGTTAAAATCCCGCAAATGCTTATTGTTTCCAAAGCAAATCAAAGACTGTTGTCAATGGAACTTCATAACAAGGGCCGTAAAAAATGTGTGGTAAAACCAAATCCAAAGTAGTTACTCTGGCCAATCACAACAGACGCAGACAATCCAATGAACCAATGAAAACTCAAAGCAAATACATGTAACCGGCACAAAACGCGGGAAAAAAAAAAGTCTTTTTTTTGGCTTATGCGCATGCGCAAAACCTAAATATAACACTTTTCAAGATTGAATCTTTGGTTTTACTTTTGGTTGTTTAAGAAAGTGGCGCAAGCTTTATTTAACCTATCACAAAGCGTAACAATGCAATACCAAATCAATCGCGAAATTACAAATTAAAAACCGTTCTAAAGGCTGGGATCAGAATAGACGGCTAATCGATTTAAGAAGTACTTTAATAGTAGTCCAAAGCACTTTCTGGCGGTGCTGATGGTTCAATCTGCACTCGGGGGTAGGATGCAAGCTTAATAGATGGAGTAGAACGACGGGACAGTGATTTTGCGGTCTTCTCCTGTGATGAATAAAGCACTCTTCCAGCGAGTCCAGGGTTAAAAGCTGGTGGCCGTTCTTGACCGCCTTCTGGAAGTTAAGAGGCAAAAATATGCTAACCATAACGACTAAAATGACGAGTGCAATTCATGCTGAGGAACACCTTTTTAAGACTGAGAGATTCCAAGAATTTCAATACGATATTCTAATCTATTAAGTCTCAGTAATTCGTATGTATTCGTAATTATGATTTAATAGGTGGGTTCATACTAGCAATGTATAAGTAGACCTTAAGTACACTTGAATCGTACTTCAGATGTGAACGGGTCTAATTTCTTCTAAAGTAGCCTCCTTAGTGGCCGTAGTAACGCACCCACACCAAAGGAACCGAAGTATACTCTCAAGTGTAGTTCCAACTATCCTTACGGGCTTACTTACATGCATTACGGAAGTTAAACGTCAATAAAAAAGTTTCGAGGCAGATAAGCGCACGCTAGCTGCAAACAAGCAAACACGCTTTAACTTCGCCTGTGCACTTCGGCTTGTCTTCATTCTACTTCAATTCGAGTGTGAAAAGGAACAACGAGAACCCGAACAGCCGGCCATTTCGAAGACTTGATGATGTTGACGACCATCTGGACTTAGGCCTAATGTAAGTGTTTTTTGGTCACCTTCAAAAATGATTTTTCGTGATTGTTTTCACAAACTATTTCTTCAGTAGTTACACAGTTCAATACATAAACAACAATTCCACTTCTTTTACAGCATTACCTAAATCAGCGGTTTTCAATGGTTTCTGCTCCCGATAGAATCCCGTTAAGCAGACAGTATTAGCCTTTCCTGACTACTAGCAGCACCTTTTAGCGCCCGTCCGCAATGTTGCATGAGGCCCATGGACAACATATGTATTCTTGGTCACTAACAAGCACGCCACCGCAATCAAACAGGGCGTGGTCTCTGAGAGTAGTCAAGACAGTCAAGGACCAAAAAAGACGAGAGTAAAGTCTGCTGACTTTACTTTATTTACTTTATTTACTTTACTTTATCCTTTACGAGGATACTTTGGATCTTTTGGGAGTTTGATGAGAACTATGATGGTTTAGCTGCTATAGGTTTCGCTTGCGTGCTGAATATAACTGATAAAATTTCTCGCGCAACATAATTGACAACTTTATTACTCTAATGGCATACTTACAATTCCAGTATGAACGCTTATCGCTTAAGTGGTCTCAAGTATACTTGCACTGCCAGAGTGCTTAAAATCTGGTTACATCGCTGGTATGAACCCACCTAATATCACACTGTAAGTCAGTCTCTATGAGCCAACTCGTAAATACGAAACGCTCTGACGCCCCCTCTTCTAGGCGTTTTGTTCCACGGACCCCCCCCCCCCCACCCCTTACGTCCACCTCTCCACTCCCCCTCCCTCTAATGCCGTCCCCATGGGTAAGGCAGGTGATCATTACTTATCGCGGGCTCAATGTTAACAGCTGATCGACCGATCGAGGGAAATATTTACCCAAATGCTGTAACTCGTTTAATTCTTCGTGTATTCACAAGTTAAAAAGAAATCAAATTTACCCTCGTCGGACGATGGTGGTGAATCCTTTCGGCTCATCTGAGATTGTGGTCGGTCAACACTCACACTGTCGAATGGTGCATGGACTTCAACTTCTGCGGTTCTCGGTTGTCGTGCCTCCAAAGCTCTCTTCCTTCGATAACTGATAAAGCAGTAAATGGATGCTAGAACACCTACAAGAGCTGCGACTCCAAACAATGGTATTAGAACGATTGCGACGATTCCTATGCCTGAACTAGAAAGGGTGGTCGCTGACAAAGATGGAGTTGGAATAGAAGATGGAGATGGAATAGTTGTTGGTATTGCTGTCGAGACAAGAAACAAACTGAAATTTAATTAAGTAATGCTCCACATAGAACTATAGTGAACTTCATTGTTCTGCGGCATTGGCTCTTTCCCACATAGAATATCTTTGATTTCAAGAATAGGGAAAGAGCTAATGGTTCATAATTATATTTCATTATAAAAATAACGAAAATCCATTTACGTGAAATAAATTTTAGAAAATGTTCGTGCTTAACCAATCAGAATAGCAAAAGACAATAGCTAATAATTTTGCTTCTTTGATGAAGTTCCCCAAATACAATATCTTTTAAAACTTGCATGTTGCGTGATTAGGTCTCGAATTTTTTTAAACCTTTAAAAAATTAGACTAAATGCACCTTGAACCTTAACTTTTTAGCAGTTGTTGAGTCTTGACCAATGAGGTCACTAGTTGTAATAATGAGAAAAGTTGACATTCCATCGTGCATTGCCGTTCACCACTATCCTTCTAATGCGGATCATTACTTAATAATTGAAGGGCCCGGGGCATAACCAGCCTATGTTGCTTTTTGAGCGTTTTTACTTTTTTTCTCGCTCATATTTGCCTAATTTTATCGTACAACGAATAATATCACAAACCCTTGTCGAATTTGCACTAATCCTAAGAAACTGGACTAATTTCACCTGAAAAAAAAAGCAGAGTTCTGGTCATCTAGTGGTTGTTTACATTCAGGGCGTAATTTCGACGCCATTACAGCAGATTGGCCGTGAGAATATGCGACCGCAATACTCCTGACCCGCGCCAACGACATGAAGGAAAATACCGTTATTTACGCGCGCCTGGTTCGTTATAGATCGCGAGCTCGCTACGGCAAACACATCGTCTGTAGCGTGCGTATGAGACAATATGTTTAAGGCCCGTCCGGTGATTGAAGGACATCATTAAGTCCGGAAATCCGTAAGTTTCTAGCACCTCTCAAAGAAACGAGTCGTGTTTCTTGTCTAAATCTCTATTTCACGCTCGAGGTGAAAACAGACGTTGGTGGACGAGGCGAGCCGGCGGGAAAGTCAGAAATCACTTCGGATCAGAAAAAGGGCAGCGTTGTGAGTTGTGGGGCATTTCCCATCCCGTGTCGTGGTCGAATTCCCCGATATCCGAAGTGCTTCGAGACTTATAATATTTTCCGTATTTCGTTTGACGAACATTCCGTTTTCGTTTTCGCCATTGATATCCCGACATGCTTTGCGACAGTGGCAGATAGGTCGGCTTTGCGTGGTCGCGCGGGAGATTGAAATACAGCTTTGGGCAGCTCAAAGTGAGTTCTTGCGGCCGGGTGAAATTTAGCAAGGCAGGCATAGACTATGAGCCGGCAGCGGAGGACCGGGAGTGCTTCCTAAAGGCTGGTTTTCACTAGCGCATAAGCACAAGCATAAGCATAAGCATAATCGGCCGAAAAGCAAGTGAGAACGCCAGAACATAAGCATAAAGACATACGCAAGCGCAGTATGAACGAAATTCTCGATACCAGCTTTCCTCGGCTGTGAGATCCGAATCAAAGATGGCGGATGATTTGGTTGACTGCCTTGTGCTTATTTCATCCCCGTTCTCACTTGACATAAATGTGACACAAGCATAGCATAAGCACAAGAAGAACGAACACGTTCGTTCTTCTTGTGCTTATGCTATGCTTGTGTCACATTTATGTCAAGTGAGAACGGGGATGAAATAAGCACAAGCATAAGCACAAGGCAGTCAACCAAATGAACTTCTTGAGCGGGATTCAGCGGTACGGGCCCAAACTTGGCCATCTGGAGTGAAAAATCAGCGTAAAATCGAGAAATTCGGGTAAACCTTGGGATTCATTTTTTCGAGCGGGATTCAGCGGGAGACATGCAGATTTTTTTTTTTTGCATACGTTAATTCTCGAAAACGACGAAAAAGAAAAACAACAGAAAAAATCTTAACAATGTTTTGCAACTAATTTGTAGTTCACATGCCAAAAATGGACAAATCTGAGCGAGAAAAATAAAAAACGACCTCAAAAGCAACATAGGCTGGATATGCCCCGAGCCCTTCAATTACTTTGACTGCATGACTTATGCTGAGTTCACATTACGGTGAAACATGTTGTCTTCGTTTAATGTGTAATTATAAATATTTTATGGAAGATATATCGGTCTATACCCGAGCAAAGTTTCGAATCGATTAAGGCTTGACTGATTTTGCAGGTTTTTTTTTTCCTGCTGACGAGTTCCTTCTCAAAAATTGTGTTGTGCACACTGTAATCAGAGATCGATTTTGAATGGTATGTAGCAATACAAGCTGTAGCGCTTGGAAAACATACTATTTTCTAAACGAATTTCCTTGAAGTGGTTCATACCACGTGAGGATCAATGATTATTTTATACAAACGTTATACAATAACGTTATACAATAACGTTATAACCATACGTTTATACAAACGTATGGTAGTCCAAAATTCCTATTCTTCTAAGGATGGCTACCCTAGTTTTCTAGACCATTATGGTTATTTCGGCCAGTACTCTCCCTTAATTCTACTACTTATTGTAAATTTATGTAAATGAATATAAAGTACAAATAAAGTTGTTGTTGTTGTTGTTGTTGTCGTTGTTGTTGACTTACCCATAGTATCGTAAGAGGCATTGAAGCCAGTAAAAGCTGATTGATCTGATTTGAATATTACAAACATGCTGTTCGCAGAGGAGTTGATTCCTTCCTCTGGTGGGAGGTGATCTCCGTAAAACACTCCCAGCACCGTTCCTGTCTCGTCTACACCATCGTACACGTATATAGTATCCGTGTTATTCTCGTTTTCCAAACTGAAGTTTGTGAACGTTAGGTGGATTTGTAGCCCTGAGCCGACCGTGATTTCCCAAGAGCAATATTGCCCATTGGGATACCTATTTGGAAAGTTTGGTGAGTTGAAAGTGCCGTTGGCTGTGGTTAGGGTGTTGTTACATCCTAGAAATAAAAACAAATATACAACGCGGTGAATGCTTCACAGGCTTTACAGGGCTTCCAGGGGCTTATGCGAGGGGAGTGCTCAATTTTGTGCTCATTGTTGTAGGGTATAGACCTTTTCCATAATGACGGCCAATTTATTTATTCTGTTATATGTATGTTAATTAGCCCTATTGGCCTCATTTTAGAGTTAAAATTCTTTTGAATTTTGCACACGCTAACGAGGCCACTAGGGCTAATTAATATAGATATAAAAGAATAAATAACTCGCCCGCCATTATGAAAAAGGTACATTTTTCGTTTTAAAATAAGGTACATAACGCGAAAACGTCACACAGTCACCCCCCATCCCCCCTTCCCTTGGTGTTAACCATTTACACCAAAAGCATGGAAATTTTTAATGGAATATCTCTACCTGGAATTTTTGTAAACCAGACTGCTCTGAGGTAGTGTATGCATGAGAGTGTGCGCTCTGCTTCGTTTCGTTTCTAAAGTCCGCATTTTAAATCAAAGGCTCCTAAGAGCCAACCCGTGAATAAGAAATACTAACGCGTAACGCAATATTGCGCCGTAAGCTTATGTTTTCACACTGACACGGTCCAATATTTTTTAAAAATTAAACGTAAGGATTTTTGACAAACGCAAAAAAAAAATACAGTACATCACTTTTATAATGTTCAGTCCGAGGAAGAAAGAAAAAAAGAAGATCCCGAGCGAGACTTGAACCCCGGACCATCAGGCTGTCATTCCGCGCGTCAAACCACTCGGCCATTGTGATCACTGACTTAGAACAGGATAAATTTAATTACTTCAAGGTAGATAACCATCAAAACGCGAATGCGAAACATCTTTAAGCTTATTGTTGTTTATATTCGTTTAAAACAAATTAGTTATTGTTATCGCTGGATTCACTTTGTTCTTGTTACGAAACACATTCGTAACAAAGCATTACGTCACTAAGTAACAGCTGATGGAAGGAGTGAGTGAGTGAGTGAATTCAGCCACCGTTGCCGATAACCCGTTCATTACCCATGCGCTTATTCACGGATTAAAAAGGACTGTATCATATAAACTCTTGTTCTTAGGCCATCGTAACTTGATTAAAAATAAAACACAAACAGCGGTGATAAACATGGTAAACCAACGCATTTTTATAATAAACTTGACGTTTCGTATGATAAGCAACATACATTTTCAAAAGTAACCGTTACAGTTCATTGAAAACTGTTTATATAGTTCAAAATAGGGGTCTGGAACCAAGATTAAGAAAAAACAATCTTAACAGCAATTTTATAGTACGGACTGTCAGTCGTCCTAAGAATCTACAGCTAATAAAGCATCAGCTTCTGCAGCTTCGCACTGCTGACGTTAACATTTTTAAATGACGTTAACATTTTTAACATTTTTTTCAGAAAACTGTATTGAAACACCTTAAAAGGTGTTTCAATACAGTTTTCTGGAAACCATACCTAATCGGCTTTTAAGCGGTCTTTTTCAAGTCAGATCAACGTGAAATTTTCACTAGTAACTGGTTTTGAATTGAAGTTTGGCTAAATATATATTCTTGTAAAATCGATATTACCATGACAACGATAAACAAGAAACTTTGAAATCAGTTAAATGGAAATTTTGCGCGTTTAAGATTTCGCATTGAAAATCCCACATAAACATCTTAAAATATGGTATATGGCATACATATTTTGCAAGAATAAAAAAAAGTCTGTATGTTTGATTTCAAATAAATCGCAATAACATTTCAAACCTAACTATTTGTATACTGGTACTAAATTGATCGAGAGATTGACACTGGTTTTGTGAAATTACTTCAAGATAGTGTCAAAAAGTAGTTTGATGTTATGTTTGCACATCATGTAATTTTTATATACTTTCTATTTTGCGATCTTGAGATTTACTTTTTTTTCCTAACATCGCTCCATGTGCAATTTTTGGGTAGTTTTCGATTTTAATTGCTTTTGCAAAAATCTGAGAAACGGCGCGGCTCGATGGATTTTTTTAAAACGTTCACCACGCACGCTTACCGATGCGAATAATATTATCTGGGTTGTCTCTCTGACCAACAGTAACCTCACTTATCCGAGAAATTTCTGCTTCCTGAATTCTGGATCGGCGAACCAAACAGTCCAGTTGCTGTTGAAGTCCTATGGCTTGAAGAAACTCATCGGAAAAAATTATTTCCTCTATGGTTGGAATGGGAGCTTTTTAGCAACAGGTTGCTCGGGGCTGAGCAGCCAGCAAAGTCCAGTAAACCTCTCATATTCCTTTAGATCTGCATACAACGCAGAACGATCAGCTTGCGTCGGCTCTCTCGACAAAGCAGAATACTTCTTTGGCGGGGGAAACATTTCTGTAACCGCTTGAGTCGAAAGTGATGCATTTGACTTCCTTTTTCTCCACTGGCATTCGACATCGGTTCGGCTCAGGTTGTGAATACCGTGAATAAAAAGGGTGGCCGCGTGACTACATTTAAACTTTCCTCTTGGACACTCGCACTCGGTCGATTTTATTTCGTGTTCCTCGTCCAAGTAAATCTGCAAGACGTTAGGATGAAATACATTTAGTACGGATAATAAGTTTCTTATCGGCAAATTCGGTGAGATTGTATGTCTATTTCTGCAAGTAAATTGTACCTGACCTACGATGTCAACAATTAATGAGCGTTACGAACTGAGCTTATCATTTTTTTCGTGAACGCTATCACGCTAAAAGAAAGGCTCTAAATTCCATTTTAGACGTATTCACTCTATAAAGATCACATAAAGTATGAAATAATTTGACTTAAGACGAGATTATGGTTTCATAAGTGACCGGGTTAAGTTGACCAGAGTTTATAACGAACATTTCGCTTCACTCACCGTGACTTTATAAACCTTTTTCTTCATGCTTGCGTGTACCTCTCCACGTAAAACACCCTGCTGATAAGTAAATGCCTCTATGTGATCTGACCTAGAGTGGTTTTCTCCCTTTTTGATGGATTTCTTTTCTTCTAAGAAGAACGAAAGCAGCGAAGCTATAGATAGCGTTGCCATTTTGAATGGAATGCGGGTTTGTTTGGAACTGAGAATTTTAGCGTCATGGCAACGTGACGTCACCGCTTTAGGACTCTATTCCTCCTTATCGATGGTATCATATTACATTTCGCAGCGCTAGCATCGAACAGGTGAAAAACTATCTTCAGTTGGTTTTGGATAAAAAAAACTATGTGTCAACGCTTTAGCGTTTGATTCAGTGATTCATAAAGACCCTTTGCTGTAATATGGGTGATGTTCTTGGATGCTTACTCGTGCGAATGGGTATATCGAATTGGGAAAGAAGTCAACACAAGTTGTAACTGTAAGGGAACATAAACACTGACCGAGAGAAGTAATATAGCTGAACGTTTCAGTTTAACAATTGTATAAAAACCGCTTCAAGAACAGTAAACACGGTTATCTAGTTACTTTTTTATATATGATCAAGGATTTGCGAAAACAGCCTCGAATAATAAATTTCTTGGATGATAAACCTGACGTTTTAGAAATATACCAGTTCCCAAAATCCTTACAACCCCCGTCTGAGTTCTCCAGTTTATTGGTGGAGAAAATTATTGACCAGTTAAATTAAGACATCATTCAAACGATAAAACAAAGTGGATTTACGAACACGAAGATGAACCAAACGTAAAATCGTTTTTAGAGGAAACCTTTGCTTCCGAAAAAAGCCAACAAAGCTTTAGGACTGCAATACGGCCTTATAGTGAATTCTCACTACGTCGGTAAAGTTATTTCATTCTAACATTTTGTTCTTGATTTCCTTATCATTTGTGGAGTACATGGATTTGAGTTGTTCTAAATAAAACAGCTTTTGTTGACATAATGATTTGATGAAACCTTAATGCGTTTTTTTATTATTAAATTTATTTGAACTTAAACAGAGTGCGGGTTTATTGTTTTAGCACGCACATGTAATTGGCTGCTTTCCGAGGTGCTAATTTTTCATGCAAATTTAGAGTTCAGTGTTTCGCATAATTAAAAGTTTGAACTTTGAAGCTACGGTTAAAGAAATTAAAACTTAAAGTTGGAAATGGCTGGCAAACTGAAAATCGACATAGAGACTAGCGATGAAGCGGCTATAAGAATGTTGCGGTAAATACGAATAAGAAGCGGTTTTTATAATGTGCAATTTTATCGAGTATATCAAAATCCTATAAGGTGTTTACAATTGTTAAACACGAGTAAGCATCCAAGAACATCACCCATATTACAGCAAAGGGTCTTTATGAGTAAATGGAGAATGTTTTCGTCGTCCAACAGCAAACTGTAGCTCGCAACATCATACATATTGAGACAGGCTTCACAAATATGATTATCCTCCACTGAATCAAACGCTAAAGCGTTGACACAGTTTTTTTATCCAAAACCAACTGAAGATAGTTTTTCACCTGTTCGATGCTAGCGCTGCGAAATGTAATATGATACCATCGATAAGGAGGAATATTGGTCCACCTTTTCACAGGCTTCTTGCGAAGAGCTGCAATGTCCAAATAAATCTTGTTGAAAGCCATTTTGACAGGAATGAAGGTTTCCAATAAACGAACTCAAAGCAAATATTTCTTGAAAGCAGGCTCAAGTTGAATGAAGGAATGACGCTCTTGTTAAAATTCACGCTTTTTATTCAAACAGACAATACAAATCTTAAGATCCAATCAGGGTGTGAATAGAGCGGGCACGTTTGGGCAAACCTATTGTTTCTATTGTTTCATAATAACATAAAAGGAATAGGTATAGGAATGGGCAGTTTATTACATATGCAGGAAGGCATATTGTGACGTCATTGACTAGGCACCTAATCCACCTAATCCATGGCACCTAATCCAAATTAGTATGCGGGAAATCCAAATTGTGACGTCATGACTAAGCATAGCTAATGAGGGGAACGCATACGGAACGCAAAGGGAACGCAGTAACGAGGCATATCTTCATACTTATACTACTGGTTTTCACTAGCGCATAAGCATAAGCATAAGCACAAGCACAAGCATAAACATAAACATAAGAAGAACAAACCACTTTTTTTTTCTTATGTTGTCCTCACTAGGAATTACCGCGACATAAGCATAAGCATAAGAAGAACGGAAGGTTTTGATATTCTTATGCTTATGCTTATGTCGCGGCGATTCCTAGTGAGGACAACATAAGAAAAAAAAGTGGTTTGTTCTTCTTATGCTTATGTTTATGCGTATGCTTATGCGCTAGTGAAAACCAGCCTTAAATGCACTGCACATCACAACGAAATGTATAAATCACGGAGGAATGAAGTGCGCGTTGATTTGAAATCATTATTAAGCATAACTTAAAAAAATGAATTTGTAGCGCAAACTTTTCGGTCGTTTTGTACGTCGTCTTCATCTTTTAATTTAAAGGCGTTCTATTGAATCAATGTCAATGAAACTTTCAGATAATATTTTGCATATTGGTAAGCATGCTTGGTCAACGTTTTAAAAAATCCATCGAGCCGTTTCTCAGATTTTTGCAAAAGCGATTAAAATCGAAAATTACCCAAAAATTGCTCAGGGAGCGATATTAGGAAAAAAGATAGTTCTCAAGATCGCAAAAGAGAAAGTAAACAAAACTTTGAAGGTGTACAAACATAACATCAAGCTACTTTTTGACACTATCTTGAAGTAATTTCACTAAAGCAGTGTCTATCTCTCGACCAATTTAATACCAGTATACTAGTAGTAATCATAGATTATAGTGCGTCTCCTTATCCCGTGGCACCTCGTCTTGACCTAGTACCTCAGTTTCATGAATTAATTCAGCCACTAGCTGTTTAAAAGGGCTATGTAGCGAGATATGTCACGCAGGCAAAAACGTCGGGCCGACATCAAACAAATTCACGCTATCGCCGTGAAATCGGGCAAAATCCTGCCGTGCTGTGTACTCCGAAAGGTCTCAGATTTTTCCGACATGTAAATAGTATATTTGTCTTGATTTCATTTCGGTTAATTCTCCGATTCTGAAATCATACGCCTCAGTACATGTACTAATGCCGGAACCGGAAATGAGAAATTTCTGAAAGCCTGAAAAAGTGCTCCCGTGATAAACTTCTTGGACACCGCGTTAATGGAGCATGAAATCGACGATTAAGTCACGCAACATTCAACGTGAATTTCGCAGGATTTTTCGGATAAAATTACAACTACCAGTTGCAAGTAAGACACAAGACTGTTGAATATAATTCCTTTATTAGCTAGACAAATTTTAGTCACAAAACTGCGAAATCTTTAGTCGCAAATGCGCCCGATACAGGCGCAATTTCGAGCACTGTATACGTAAAGTTAATCTGCGTTCGCCTGGCGCGGCCGGTCAGTGAATTATTGCTACAAGACATACAGCGAATTGCACCGTACCGTAGAACATCGCGAAGAACGACGTCGGTATTTAGGTGAAAGCTAAATCAGGCAGGGAACCACAGCAAAATCAAGATAGAACATTCAAAACATACTAGAACGGTAGCGAGGAAAATCCGATAACTTCTTGCTTGATTCCAAAGAGACCCAACAACTTACTTGGCCCGAAGAAGAACCTTCGTCCAATTTTTCCACTGCGTACTTTTAGTAGGCATTGAAATATTGAGCCGTACGATTCCAAAATCGGGAAAATATCCGAAACTAAATCAAGACAAATAGATTATTCACATGTGACAAATTTGGAACCCCAGCTCCCCAGGATGATGTCTGATTTCCACGCGCTGGGAATGCTGGATACTATTGTGACGTTTCAAGATGGCGCAGATTTGGTACCGACACTTTTCTCGATTCGTTCCGCCTAGACGACGCGCTAAGCATGCTGGATACTATTGTGACGTTTCAAGATGGCGCAGATTTGGTACCGACACTTTTCTCGATTCGTTCCGCCTAGCCGACAAGATTAGGAAGAGTCTCCTTCGTCGACGCAATAAATAGTAAGGTTTGAAATGTTATTACGATTTATTTGAAATTAAACATACAGAATTTTTTTATTCTTGCAAAATATATATGCCATTTACCATATTTTAAGATGTCTATGTGGGCTTTTTAATGCGTAATCTTAAACGCGCAAAATTTTACTTTAACTGATTTCGAAGTTTCTTGTTTATCGTTGTCATGGTAATATCGATTTTTCCAGAATATATATTAAGCCAAACTTCAATTCAAGACCAGTTAATAGTGAAAATTTCACGTTGATCTGACTTGGAAAAGACCGCTTAAAAGTCGATTGCAAAATGTAGGTATGGTCTCCAGAAAACTGTATCGAAACACCTCAAAGATTGGATTTCGATGAATTCTACATAGGAAAAAATCAAAGGCTCCTAAGAGCCAACCCGTGAATAAGAAATGCTAACATGCAACGCAATATTTCGGTAAGCTTATGTTTTCACACTGACACGGTTCGATATTTTATTTTAAATTAACCGTAAGGATTTTTGACGAACGCAAAAGAAAAAGGAAATCACTTTCATAATGTCCAGTTCGAGGAAAAAAAAAAGAGTCACGGGCGAACGCAAAAGATAATGTTCAGTTCGAGGAAAAAAATAATAAGAGTCACTGGCGTGAATTGAACACGAGCCTCCGAGCGCAAATCTGGCGCCTTAGACCACGAGGCCATCGAGGAACACACGCTCAATTAAGACTAAATGTTGTTATTTAAAGGTAGATACAAATCAAAACGCGTATCTCGATTAGAAAATCCTTTTAGATCGATTTTATGTCGCATTAAAGACTCCAAATGCGAAACATCTTTAAGCTTATTGTTGTTTATATTCGTTTACAACAAATTAGTTGTTGTTATCGCTGGATTCACGCTGTTCTTGTTACAAAACGCATTCGTAACAAAGCGTTACGTCACTAAGTTTACAGCTGATGGAAGGAGTGAGCGAGTGAGTGGGCGAGTGAGTGAGCGAGTACTCATTTGCATATCTGTCTCTGCTACCGAGAACCCGTTCATTACGCATGCGCGTATTCACGGGTTAAAAACGACGACTTCACGATAGAAAAACCGAACATTTCAAGGCCCTTACTAAAAGTGACCATACATCAGCCATTGCTGATCATATCAAAATCACTGGTCACAACATTAATTGGGATCATTTTGATATTTCAGCGTCCGGCAAAACGGACTTTCACCGTAAAATTAAGGAGACTTTGCTCATTCAAGAACTAAAGCCTTCTTTAAATGTTAACTATTCTATAAGAAAAAGTTCTATGGCCGCTAGCGGTTTTAAAAAGTGGAATGTTCAACACTTATGAGTTTCTGGTGCTACTTACCCTGATAGTAACAGTAAATAAGTGCGTTGTAATTCTTGTCTCCGAAACTGTATGGATACGAGCCTTGTTTTCTGAATCCATAATCACCGTACCTGGGTTGTGTGGTAATTAGTATATGCTCCTTACTTGAGACCGCCCATTTAACCTGCTGACATTCGTACGAATTATAAGCCAGCAAGAAAAATGGCTCCCTGGTGGGGAGAGAAATGGGAACTCTTTTCTCTCCATCTGTTCTACAGCAGAACTCAATCTCTGTAGTACCTGGAAATCTGTAGACACCATCAGGAAGTGTCCCCGACACTGTGTTCTTGTTTCTAGGGAAATGGTCAGACCAACGGACAGACCCCGATGTCAAATGTGTGGGGCAGGTCCCACCTTTTCTGTAAATACAATATTGACCTGAAGACCAAAATAAAAGGTCTAGATAGTAAATATAATCAATATATTTAAAGAATTCTGTAAAAAACATGTCTTTATTTTTTGGGCCAGACATTTCGGTGTGAAATACGAAACTTCGACGGGGGTCATAAAAGTGAGTATATATATTAAAATCGCATACGTCAAAGAAAACCCGCATTCTTATTGGCTAACGAAGCGAGGGTATTTAGCGCGACGGTGGAATTGCATACCTGAGAAGTGATATTGCATGGCATCTACGAAGGACGATGTTTGTGTACTTTCTTTATATAGTATGTATACTTTTAAGAAAAACGACAAAACGTTTTAGTTTGAAAAACATGTTTCGACAGCAACTTCTGTCATCTTCAGTTAATAAGTAATGTACAAAGCGTTGACAGTGAATATATAAGTGGGAACAAATGTTAATTATGCTAGTAACAACAATGTAAATAAAAGCGTGGCAATGTGAGAATTATAAGGATAGTTTCAAATTTACATGATATAATTGTTGATTCAAAGACGGTTTTTCTCTATGAATATGAAAAGCCTCTTTTATCTTAAGTTGGAAACTCGTAGAAGCGTGATCTAAAATATGAAAGCAATCTTGTGAACACAAGGTACGACAATGTTCAGAATTCAGTAGATGTTTGAAAATGTGAGAGGTCCTGTCATTGACTAAGTGCTCACGCACGCGTGTGGAAAAATGCCGGGTTGTTTCGCCGACATAACAGGCATTACAGCCCGCACATACAAACTTATAAACCACACGCGAACGAAACCCGTCAGGGACAGGGTCTTTCACACTAAACATGTTGCCTATCTTAAAGGAAGAAAAAACTAATTTTATATCCAAATCATTGATAAATATCATTGATAAATCCTTATCAAGCGCTATTGCAATGATTTGCATATAAAATTAGTTTTTTCTTCCTTTAAGATAGGCAACATGTTTAGTGTGAAAGACCCTGTCCCTGACGGGTTTCGTTCGCGTGTGGTTTATAAGTTTGTATGTGCGGGCTGTAATGCCTGTTATGTCGGCGAAACAACCCGGCATTTTTCCACACGCGTGCGTGAGCACTTAGTCAATGACAGGACCTCTCACATTTTCAAACATCTACTGAATTCTGAACATTGTCGTACCTTGTGTTCACAAGATTGCTTTCATATTTTAGATCACGCTTCTACGAGTTTCCAACTTAAGATAAAAGAGGCTTTTCATATTCATAGAGAAAAACCGTCTTTGAATCAACAATTATATCATGTAAATTTGAAACTATCCTTATAATTCTCACATTGCCACGCTTTTATTTACATTGTTGTTACTAGCATAATTAACATTTGTTCCCACTTATATATTCACTGTCAACGCTTTGTACATTACTTATTAACTGAAGATGACAGAAGTTGCTGTCGAAACATGTTTTTCAAACTAAAACGTTTTGTCGTTTTTCTTAAAATTATAACCTGCCTGCTAACATCAAGACCTTATGTATACTTTCTTTTAAAATAGTGAGCTTTGATTTGAAACGAAAAATACAGACGTGCTATTCACAAGTAATACATTTATCTAGAGTGAATTCCTGTTCTTCCCAATTTTAACCAAAATGTGAACTTTGCAGCGAGTGAAGAAGCCATTCACACTTGAGTCCTACAAAAAGAGAGCGAGCTACTGGCAAAAACCGAAATTTCATGCTTAGAAAATAACATGTCTACATCAAACAAAAAAGTTTATGAAAACAAGCATACTGTACTGAGCTAATAAAAAAGTAATTTCTATTATACACCGAAACGGTCGTCTGGTTGCTTTAAAAATAAACAAGATGCTGTCCGAAGTAGAGCTTTCAGCGAACTTTCTTATTTCAAAACCAAAACTTGTATCCCAACTCCTGTCTTGTACAGTATCAAAGAAATCCAGTGTAAAAAAGTATAAGAGGTACAAAAGGCAATAATAATAGTAGTAATATTAGTAGTCTGGTATTCTTAGAAATGAGCGAAAAAACGTAAGGTGAGAATAAAAATATTCCTGTTCGAGCGGAGATGCGCGTCCGGATCCTTTCGCCGTCAACTTATGAATTGAAGTGATCGACCCCCGGGGATCGACCGCGATAAGATAAGCTTAAATTTTTACTGAAAGTTTAATAACTAATCCATCAGTACTCACAAATTTGCCTTCTATGTTGTCCAAAGGTTTTTTCCCCATTTAGCGTGGTGTTTTAACTTGTCGCTGTTGTGAAATTCTTATTATTTGCCGGCCGGCGATAACAAACTTCCGAAGTGTTAAAGCCTAATTTCCACCACAGACGTTCACAGTTCGGCTCCACAGTCCACATTACATGTACTTTAGTGTGCAAACAGCATCAATTTCAGTCATAAAATGTCATTTACAGATAATCAAAACTAAAATTTGTCGCTACCGGCTACCACAAGGTTCTCTCCTGACCGCGCGTGATTCTCCGTGATTTTGAATCAGTCTTGATTTCTATTCGCTAGCTTTTGACAGTTGGCTTTGAAATGGCTTTCTCGCTTTGACATATGCGATTCGAGAAAAATTCATAGCCAGACTCGTGAATTCCACGTTAAATTTCACTTGAAAAACCGATATCGTCCGAATCGCGATATCGTTTTTTCGCGTGAAATTTAACGTGGAATTCACTCGTCAGGCAATGATTTTTTCAATAGAATTGTTACAATCTGAAAAGTTGAAAACATGGAAGTTAATTGAATATGATTGGATGCTAGAAACAGACAGTTTATATAAGTGAACGGCGCTAAATGTGTAGTAGGTAACAAGTCAAGAATGATATAATAATAAGTTATTCAAGAGTAAACATGAGGTGAGAGTAAACACGAGGTGAGACCACATCAACATAAGTCAAAGAAGATAGTGTATAATGCTACCTAAAACATGTTTCCGTGTTTGGTTAGTGTGAGTTAAACACTCGGAGAATGAGCGTGGAAACACATTGTGTAACGCTGTAAATATTCTCATAAGTAAAGCTACATGTAAGTGAAATGTAACTTTATGACAAATGTTATCTTAAACAAATCACCCATTTCACAACTGTTACGCGACATTCCTTGTCTTTTCTTCTACGACCAAAAAAATGAAAAAATAGGTGCAACGTAAAAAACGGATTGAAGATCAATCAAGTTGGTTGCCAGGAGCGACGCCATTTCACTTAGTTTAAAAACTAAGACTCCAAGGTATATGTTTATAGTAAATCTGTTATTTTTTTCATAAGATACTGATATAACACTTAAGCCATCACATCTTTAGCAAATGCATTGCAGGTTATCTCAATAAATGCCACGTGACCTTTTTTCCTGTGTGGAACAATAATGCTAGAATTTCTCTTCGAAAAGATACTTCATATCTTTCTCCTTGGTGTTCTTTTATCATTTGGAGTTTTACATCACATAAAAAACATACCTTAATGGAATAACGGAACCTGATATGGTGAACGGGTCATTGTGTGATCTATTTGCGCTGGCTTTCTTGCTGGCGACATTTATTTCGCTACACCGTGCTGATGAGTTGCAATAACAACGAAACAGCTGTCCACGGTTGCGATCCTAGTTTATCGGTTTCTGTCATTGTTGTGAATTGATTTTTAATCCATAGGAACCTTGTTGCATCTCGGTCAGCCTCATTTAATTCGACCTGAAGAAACGCCTTCTCAATGTTTGCTATCATGGCTATCTGAGGTACTCGGAACTTTAACAACAGCGTACTTAAGTTTGGCAGAATTAAGTGACGGTCCTGTGTGGAGACAATCGTTGAGGCTCGGGGCATCAGGCAGAGTTCTTGCAGAGACATCATAGACAATTATTTTTGTGGTGGCTCTCTCCTCCTTAATCACAGGGTGATGAGGGATATAATGCAACGTTCCAGTGTGACGATAAGGGTTTTCCACCTTTTCTATGAACCCTTCTCTTAATTGGCTGCGAATAATTTGATCATAGTTCACGAGATGTTCAGTATTCCATGCCAGACGACCCACCAATGCACGCAGTCTCCTTTTGCAGAGTCCCAGATTAGAAGGAAGAGGTGGCCTATCTTGTTTCCAAGGCAGCTAGACTGTGTATCTTCCTTCTCTCTCGTTGAAGCTTACCGTTTCTTTAAAGTGCTTGAGTACTTCGTCTTCAACTTCGGGAGGGTCAGTGATTCCAAGCGAATCCAGCTCCCAGAATCAATTCTGTAGCAATGCATCTCTGCGACTTCTGCTCCTGCTTGGCCCACTGGTCCTGATAACAACCATCCAAACTTACTGTTCATGGCCATTGGTCCTTGTCCTTTGATAATCTCCCCAGTCACTAGTGAACAATAATAATCGTTGCCGATGATGATGTCTATCTCCAGTGGTCCTCTTTTCCTCACGGGATCTGCTAAACGAAGCCCTCGCAGATAAGGGAGGTTGAGATCATCATCTTGCAGCTGCGCCAAGATGGGTGGTGAAATTACTGGGGACACTAAGGCATCAATGAGGATTTCCTTGTCTTCTGCCAAAAGACAAACTCTCACCACTTGGAATTCTGTCCTTGAACTCTTGTCATGGCCAAACGTGCTCACCAGTAGTTCTTCTTTCTTGAACGGTTGTGCTCCGATCTTGTTAACCAAATCTTGGGAGATGAAAGTGCGCTGCGACCCACTATCAAAGAGCAAACGTGCTTCGCAACCTCTTGAACCGGCAGCAACATTTACAAGTGCAGACTGAAGCAAAATGGTCCCTTGAGAAGTGTGTGTTGAACTGACGAGCGCAGATTCTTCGGGAACTGTTGCATCTTCATTCTGTCGCATCTTCATATGAAATCATGATGGTGTTTCGCAAAGTCTATTTTTTTACGTAGTCAGATCATCCCTGGTATTGTGTTTGTTAATTTTTTGGCTGGCTAGGTGTCACGTATACAATCAACTACATTAAGTTTTTTTTCCTTTTGCCATGTATATATTATGTTTATTCGCTGTTTTCGTTGTAATTAGCAAGTTTACCACTATTTATTATGTTTGTTCGCTGTTTTCGTCGCAATTAGCAAGTTTGTACCAGATGTTGTTAAACCTCTTTGTTATAAGATAATCCTCGTTACGTAACTTATGATATAAAATATTTGCGTTATAATTACCTTTTATTTTAAATTAGTCTGTATTCTGTATTCAGTAAAATG
Source organism: Dendrophyllia cribrosa (assembly GCA_024195265.1). Lineage (NCBI taxonomy): Eukaryota > Metazoa > Cnidaria > Anthozoa > Scleractinia > Dendrophylliidae > Dendrophyllia > Dendrophyllia cribrosa. The sequence continues at coordinate 21,444,641 of JAJLRJ010000007.1, forward strand.
ACTGTATGAAGTATTATCATTATAATTTGTGTAGGCTTTTAGTATATAAGTAACGTGTAAATAATTTTTGATTGCTCGAAAAAGAAGGTCGAAAGAGTAGAGAGTTTTGTCAAGTCGGTCGGAGGATAGGAGTTGAGAGAAGAGAAAACACTGTTCACCGCCAAGAATCATTGGCAGGGGCTTCCTGTAGTGTTCCAAGGGAAAAACTCATTTTTTCCAGAGGGAGTCAACGTGGAGAAAGGTAAAGTTAATGTGGAAGACAAGTAAAGTTAACGTCGGAAAGACAAACGTGGAAGAAATGTAAAGTTAACGTGAAGAGGACGGAAAGCTATCGTAGAAAGGACGAAGGACGGAAAGCTAACGTAGAAAGGCCGAAGTGGAAGATAAGCAAAGACGGACGAGAACATTTGGACCGCAAGCTAGAAGGATTTAAAGAGCAAGGTTTAAGGAACAATTCACAAACTGTTTAATTATTTAATTACCGTTTATACTGTAAGAACTTTATTATTTTACTTCATTAGAATTCATTAATTAAGTTAGACCTTTATTATTTTACTTCATTAGAATTTGTTAATTTAGTTGGACTTTAAAAGTAGGATTAAGATTAAAATAGTGATTTGTAATTATAGTAATTTAAGTCTAGTTATTAAACTTATAGGGTTTTTTTGTTACTTTCGTGTTGTGTGTTTGGGGAAAGGACTTGTGTATGCTGTCGGTCGTGGTATTCCTTTTTTTGTTTTCGGTGGGCACCAAGGGGACCCAGCGTGGTGGCGCGGATCGTCACATTTTTGGTGTCAGGAGTGGGATCCCTTTTGTGCCCGCATACACGGTTCAGACACAATCACACAATACATTGTTAGTTATTGCCATGGCTACCTCCGTTGACTATAATACATGGTCGTTAGAAGATTTGAGAGACGAAGCTACCAAACGGTCTATACTTTATATTTCTAAGGACGGGGTTAAAACATTGGCGAGTAAACTTAGGACTCATGACAGGTTAATGATAGGTGGAGAGAGTCCTGTCAAAGGAACCAAAGAAGCAGTGGAAGAGCAGTTACTTAATCCTAGTTATGAGCAGCAGTTGAAGTTGTTAGAACTACAAAGGGAAATAGAAAGAGAAAAGCGCGAGGCAGAAAGAGAAAAGCGCGAGGCAGAAAGGGAGGCAGAGAGAGAGAAAAGGGAAATTAGAGAGTTAGAAATTAAGGCAGAAAAAGAAAAGCGCGAGGCAGAAAGGGAGGCAGAAAGGGAGAAAAGAGAGTATGAAAGACAGAAAGCCCACGAGGAAGAAGAGCGTTCGATGAGAGAAGAGCAAAGGCTTAGGCTACTAAGAAGTGAAAAGGAGGAGTTTGAAGTCAGGGACGCCGAACGACGCCAGGTGAGTGAGTCTCGAAGTAGGAAACCTAAATTTATGAAAATCAGGGAAATGAGAGAAAATGAAGACATTGATGATTATTTTAGAATATTTGAAATGACTGCAAGAGCGCAATCTTTACCGGAGGATGAATGGGTTGGTAATCTGGTGCCTAAACTCATTGAAAAGGCGAAAACAATCTATTTGGAAATTCCAGATACTATGTCACAGGACTACCATGAAAGCAAATCAATAATTATTAAAGCCTATCAGTTAACTGCTGACCATTATAGATATAGGTTTCGGACATCAGACAAACAACCAGATGAGGATTTCGTTCAGTGGGGAAATAGGACGAGAAGGTACCTGAATCGGTGGATGGCAGTTGCTAACGCAACAGGAGACCCAGAAAAAATCCTGGAGCAGATAATGATTGAGAGATTGTTGGATGCAGTAAGCCCAGAGCTTAGAGCTTGGCTAAAGGAGCAGAAACCCACAACTGCTGAGGAGCTTGGCAATCTGGCTAACTTACATGTACAGTCGAGAAAAGGACCGCTTGTTGGCGGTAAGTATGCACCATATGTTAAAAGCCAGGGGTTTAAAGACAACAAACAGACAGATCAAAGAGCAGAGAATTTACCTTTTGAACCGAACCAGAGGAAAAATCTAGTTCCACAAACAAGATTTCCTCCCACTCCTAGGAGTAGGAATCCAGGAAGAGAAATTAAATGTTATAAATGTGGAAAATTAGGACACATGTCCTTCAATTGTGGCCGGGGCCGAAGTAATCCCTCGCAGGGATATTTGCTATGTATGACCCCTCTTGCGTCGGAATCAGAGTACCCAGCTTGCAATGTTAAAGGGAAAATCGGCGGGAAATTTGCAGAGATGATAGTAGATTCTGGGTGTACTAGGACCCTTGTGCATAAGAAGTATGTAAGCCGAGATTCCTTAACTGGGGACAAAATAACGGTATTAACAGCGGCGGGAGAACGTCTCGTAGTACCCCTAGCAAGCGTGGAGATTTTAAGTGAGCAGGGAAGGCATGTGGAATTAGTAGGTGTGCTGGATACATTACCTGTTGATTGTTTACTTGGTAGATCGTCATTCGGACAAACTCTTTCCAAGAAAAATGTTCTAGATCAATGGGAGAGAAATGTTTCAGATGTCAACACCGGCCAAGGTGACGCTTTTGTACTGACGCGACGTCAGAAAGCATTGGAAGACGCCCAGAAGAGAGCAGATGAGTTGGTAGACAGAGAAAACGTGCTTGCAATCAAGAGTTTAGCCAAGAAAGAGGCGAAACATGTCAGTTTACAGGAAGGTGATTTGCAAACTCTTTTCGAGGACAAGAAGCAAGATGAATCCCGCGATATGAACTCAGAGAGTAATGCAGACGTCGTTACTGGTGAGGATCTTTCAAAGGATAAAGAGGTTGGACAAGCTCTTGAGAAGTCAGACCTGAGTGACACAGAAGATTGTACAGGTGAGAATCTTTTTCCAGCTAACATTCTTGATCGAAACAGAAATCAATTAATTATAGACCAGAAATCAGATGTGACTCTCAGTACGGTACGCAATGGTGCAATCGGAAAAGCACCTGACAAATCAGATGGCTATTTCTTTGACAATGAATTGCTAATGCATCGCAGGTTTTATGAAAATCCACACAATGGGATGAGGTATGTGGATCGCTTTGTCGTTCCAGAATCGTATAGGAATGAAATACTTCGTGTTGGTCACACTATTCCCCTGTCGGGCCACATGGGTAGTGCAAAAACGTTAAGTCGTATAGCTGCTCACTTCTTTTGGCCCAAACTTCGCTTTGATGTTAATAAGTACTGTGCAACCTGTCCACAGTGTCAGTTAGTGGCCAGGAAGATGAAGTCTAAAAGGGCGCCTTTAAAACCAGTTGAAATTGAGACTCAGCCATTCAGGAAGATTGCTATCGACATTGTGGGAGAGTTACCACGGACGACAACCGGTTACAAGTACATATTGACAATTGTTGATTATGCAACGCGTTACCCAGAAGCTATACCCCTGAGAAATGTTAGTTCTAAAACAATCGCAGATGCCCTTATCCAGTATTTCAGCAGGGTCGGTATTCCCGATGAATTAGTTTCTGACCAGGGATCTAATTTTATAGGTAAACTCATGGCGCAGTTGTATGAACAACTGGGGATCACTAAAATCAAAACGTCGGTTTACCATCCAGAAGCTAATGGATTGGTTGAGCGCTTTAATGGCACGCTTAAGTTTATGCTCAGGAAGTTTGTAAAGGAATGCGTGAAAAATTGGGACAAGTACCTCCCATACTTGCTTTTTGCTTACAGAGAGGTCCCATCCGAATCAACTGGATATTCCCCTTTTGAATTACTCTATGGTCGAACGGTTAGAGGACCACTCGCCGTTATCAAGGAGACCCAAAACCTTCTGAAAATAATTTAGTAAGTCATGTTCTTGAGATTCGCAGACGCCTCGCAACGATGCAGCGAGTTGTTCAAGACCAAATGAGAAAAGTACAAAGTAAGCAGAAGCGCTTATACGACACCCACAGTTCTAAGCGTCGATTGGAGGTTGGGGACAAGGCCTTAGTTTTGCTACCCAGTCCTGGTAGTAAACTTGAGATGCAGTGGCAAGGTCCATACATGGTTACCAAAGCACTGGCCGATGGGTTGAATTATGAACTTGACACCGGTAAGTCTCACAAACAACATCGTACATATCACATAAATTTGCTTAACAAATGGCAAAGCAGAGATGAAATTGCTGCCTTAATCATGCCAGAATCACCAGAAATGCCGTTGCCACATGAGAGTAATGTTCCTTTATTTCCAAATGACGAGACATGGAAAGATGTCATAATTTCCGATGAGTTAACTGTTCCTCAGAGGCAACAGCTTGAGCATTTGTTACATGAATATGCAGATGTGTTTTCAGGGAGTCCTAACTTGACAAGTGTTATTACTCATCAGATCGACACAGGAAACGCTACACCCATCCGTTGTTCTCCTTACCGGGTACCCCAAAAACTTGAAGAAGAGGTGAATAGAGAAATCGAGAGAATGTTGGATATGGGGATAATCCGTCCCTCTACCAGTCCCTGGGCGTTCCCTGTTGTTATTGTGCCTAAACCGGATGGTACAATTCGTTTTTGTGTCGATTACAGGAAGCTTAATAGCGTAACCAAAATGGATGCATATCCTATACCGTCAATGGACAGAATGATCGAGAAAGTGGCTGCCGCGAATTTCATCTCCACGATTGATCTCACGAAAGGCTATTGGCAGATTCCACTAGAAACTTCCACAATTCAGAAATCTGCATTTATTACCGCCAAAGGGTTATATGAGTTTTTAGTAATGCCATTCGGTATGAAGACAGCACCAGCTACGTTTCAACGAATGATGTCGGACATTGTTCTGAAAGGACTAAGCTTTGCAGATGCCTTTATAGATGATGTCGAAGTCGACACACCCTCTTCCTTCCCGCAGCATTTGTTTGAACTTCGCCAGGTTCTGCAACGTCTCCGAGAATGTAATCTAAATGCACGGCCTTCCAAATGCAAAATAGCAATGTCAACAGTTGATTTTGTCGGTCATCGGGTTGGTGGAGACAGTATTGAGCCACGGACAGCAGAGTGTAGTGGTCAGTTAGCAATGCACCATCCCTACTCGCCCATTGCTATTTTTGTATCGTATTCTCCCAAAAATAGACAATTTTAGGGGGGAGGTGTCACGTATACAATCAACTACATTAAGTTTTTTTTTCTTTTGCCATGTATATATTATGTTTATTCGCTGTTTTCGTTGTAATTAGCAAGTTTACCACTATTTATTATGTTTGTTCGCTGTTTTCGTCGCAATTAGCAAGTTTGTACCAGATGTTGTTAAACCTCTTTGTTATAAGATAATCCTCGTTACGTAACTTATGATATAAAATATTTGCGTTATAATTACCTTTTATTTTAAATTAGTCTGTATTCTGTATTCAGTAAAATGACTGTATGAAGTATTATCATTATAATTTGTGTAGGCTTTTAGTATATAAGTAACGTGTAAATAATTTTTGATTGCTCGAAAAAGAAGGTCGAAAGAGTAGAGAGTTTTGTCAAGTCGGTCGGAGGATATAGTCCAGCTGCTATCGACCAAAAAAATGCTGAATTGTTCACTTTTATGATAAAAGCATGAAACTTTGCCAGATTACTTACATCACCAAGACCAACATTTTTTGATATGGAGCCAGACCAAATTCACCACTGGCGTCGAATACTGCGCATGTCACAAAATCCCAACATGGAAACGAAGCTGAAAATATAAACCCTGCTAAAACGTCTTTTCTAAGGAAAAAAATTGTCCCAGAAACGTCCTAATATTCATAAATGAGTCTTTCGCTTTGGGCAGAGAACTTTAAATGTAGTCACGTGACCTTTTAGTGGATACTGACAAGGGAGTACGTGGGATCCCTGTGACCGGAGCTTTGAGAAATACCTTTTCAGTGCTTTTAGAGTAAAAAATGGTACTTATTTGAGTATTTTAAGTTAAAATCACGTTTTAAGAATTAACGTTTCAACACAGCTATAATTTTATTTGGCCGAAAATCTGGACACACGCTGATAATGATACCACATGAAAACAAGGCTAAGTAACAGGTTAAACTTTACATATGACAAACTATAATTTAATTTTTTGTAGAAGAAAATGAAAAATATATGTCATGTATGACCTTATCGTTAAGTATTTCCTCAACCATGGAATGCCTTTTCAATGGAATGGCTTGTATCAGGTTATTACAGACTGGGCACTGGGCACTAGTGTCCAGGTTTTGCACGGTTTTCAAGATGGCAGCCTCCATGTTAACTTACATTCATTGCTGGTAAGGAATTTTTCTTTTGTTAACATTATTAAAGGCTTGTATATTTTTTATCAATACACAATAATACCTTTGTGCTAATTCACGAGATACAAGTAAACAGTTGCCATTTACATAATTATCAAACGTTTCCTGAATCGATTATGAAATAGAAACGTGTAAAACTATAACTAAAACCATACTCAATCAAACCTCAATTCGAGATGATAGATCATGTTAAGTCATTGCAATTAGTACAAAAAAACATTCATCCAGCTTACTTCCTAGTTCACTAAGTTTCACTAGCAAATATTCATTTTGCTTTTACTAACAAAACTGGCAGGTTTTTTTTATAAACTTCAAGAGTGTACTGATTGTAAGATTGTATAGCCACTGAAAATGTTTGCATGAATTCTACCAAAAAACCTGCTGTTTTTTCTTTGTTTAATTTTTACTCACTGTTGTAATGATAAATTAATTTACGAGCAGGTGTTTGCTATTAGATATTGTCTTGGCTCACAAACTCTCAATCATTTTGAGCCTTGATAAGCATGTTTTAATTACCAATAACTATTATTTTAATATTGTAAACTTGATTTCAATAACAGTTAGAGACTCCATCAAAATCATGGACTGGGTGCAGTGTGTCATTTGCCAAAAAAGGACAAAAGAAGATTTGCAATGTCCTGCAAATTCAAAGAGAAAAGATGCTGGCGCTGGCTACACATCATTTGTAAGCAATCTCCAGGAATTCAAGAACCTTGGAATTACACCTGCAAGTTTCAATGTCAGTTGCTTAGATGAAGGGCAGGGAATAGAGCAGACTTTTCGAGAGAAAAAGGCTTCTTGGCACAAGTCATGTAGAGACATGTTTAGCAATACCAAGCTAGAGCGTGCCAAGAAAAGAAAACTAGCTGAAACAGACGGCCAGAAAGTAAATGATGAAATAAACATGGAACAAAGTAGTTCCAGCCCCGTTAAGGCCAGACGATCCTATAGTATCCCAAGTTCCCAGAACCACTGTTTCTTTTGTGACACACTTGAAAGTCCCGAAAATCTTCATGCTGCTTCTACCCTTGAAGTCGACCGTAACGTTAGGGAGTGTGCCGTTCTTTTGAAAGATAACAAACTTATTGCTAAGTTATCTGCTGGTGATTTGATAGCGATTGAGGCAAAATACCATGCAAAGTGCTTGGCTGGTCTGTATAATCGAGCAAGGCAGTTGAAGTCCCCAGCTACAAAACACACTACGAGTTCACCAATCGACCTAGATGAACTTGCCTTTGCAGAACTCATTGCCTACATCGACGAAAGTCTCGAATTTAAAGAACTTGCAGTACTAAAGCTTTCTGATCTGGCGAAATTTTTCGCCTCAAAAATGCAGGAACTTGGAATTGAGTGCGGAAAAATAAATACTACGAGACTGAAAGACAGAGTATTGACAGCTTTTCCTGACCTTGTGGCACATACCCAAGGGAGAGAGGTGTTGTTGGCACTACAACATGAAATCGCAGGGGTGTTAAAGGCAGCAAAAGAGAAGGATTCTGAAGCATGGAACCTGGCAAAAGCGGCAAACATTGTACGCAGAGACATCCTGCAGGCAAAGAACTTATTTAACGGAACGTTTGCCCCAGAATGTCAGAAATATGCTATTCCGGCATCCCTTAAAACTTTGATAGGCATGATTACCAAAGGCCCAACCACCAAGATGGACCCTGCAGACAGTCAGGCGTGTCTTACAGTCTCTCAGCTAATCGTATTCAACAGTATCTCGCGTGTTCGCGTTCCACCAGAATCTACTGGTAGCACTCATCATATCAGGGCTAGGGAGTGCCCGCTACCCATATATACAGCACTTAAAATTCACGGGGCAACGAGGGACAAGTCTGTGATAGATACATTTTACAATCTGGGGATGTGCATTTCGTATGACAGACTTCTTTCCATATCCACTGACGTCGCTAACAGTGTGTTCGAACGCTACGACAATGAAGGGGTTGTATGCCCATCTAAACTTAGAGACGGGCTATTAACTACTGCAGCGGTTGACAATATCGACCACAACCCCAGCTCAACCAGCTCCCGTGACTCATTCCACGGCACCGCAATTTCACTAGTCCAGCATCCAACTACCGATGAACCAGGGAATGAAAGAGCCATTGACGTCTTCGACCCAACCAAACATTCCACCTCCAAGAAGATAGCACAACTACCATCATGCTACAGTGAAGTACCACCCATCGCCCTACCCTCAAGTGAGCTTCGTGTTCCAGAGGTCACTGCACAACTGACATCCTATCCTCAAGTGGCATCCAGTAGTGAAACCGATCATGAACAAGACTGGCTAGAGAATACCAAGGAGCTTCTCTCCAAGGAAGAACTTGCTAAAGATGATTCTGTCTCTTGGGCCGCCTACCGCGCATCAAAATCTTCATTATCAAGTCACAAGCCTGCCATCATTTCTTTACTGCCGATGTTTCTAGAGAATGCGCATTCATTAGCAATGATTGCGCATTCCATGAAAGTGATCAAATGTGCTGTACAACACGTCAACCCATCCCAGATTCCAGTTATTGCTGTCGACCAGCCCCTGTTTGCTCTGACCAAACAAATCCAGTGGACGTTCGGTGATTTATACAATGAAAATCAATTTGTCATCATGCTTGGAGGACTCCACATTGAAATGGCTGCATTTAAAATGCTCGGAAAGTGGTTGAATGGCAGTGGGTGGACAGAAGTGCTTTGCAATGCAGGGGTCGCGACACAAGGCATGGCTGATTCCTTCCTGAGTGCAAGTCATTTAACTCGAACACGGCGAGCACATCAAGTAACTGCAGCAAGTCTGTACATACTGATGAACAAAGCATACGATAACTATACTGCTAATGTTGGAGAGAGTGATCAGGCCAAATCGTTCCAAGAATGAAAAGAAGAAATGTCAAGCAAATGCCCGCAGTTTCTGTACTGGGTCAGGGTACTGGATTTGCAGCTCTGTTGTCTACAGCTAGTGAGAGCATTCAGGGAGGCCAACTTCCCCTTGTACATGAAAGCCATTAAGGAGATCGCGCCATGGATGTTTGCTCTGGACCATCCCAACTACTCCAGATGGCTTGCTGTGCATTACAGAGATATGTGCGATCTTCCAGTCAAGCATCCAGAGGTGTTCACTCAGTTCAGCAAAGGGTCTTTTGTGGTGCACGAGACAGAGAGGTTGTTTTCTTCTTTAGCGCTAGACCATGCACATGAGCAAGTTAATAGTGAAATCAAAGGCGAAGGAGGTGCAGTTGGGCTCACAGAAAACCCTGCAGCTCTCAGAAGATGGATGGTCTCAGGTCCCGAGTCAGCACGTATGGTTGAAGAATTCGAAGATGACATATCCGCCGCCGAGACGAAAAGCCATCACGAGAAGAAGCCAGGTGTTCAAAACGCGTTTGCCAAAGATGTCCGCAATGTGGTCTCCTCCATTGAAGAACTCGGAAATCCATTCCTGGAAGAAGGCAATGAGCTAATAGCAATCCACACAAAGGACGTCATGGATACTGCAGTTGTTGCCACCGTGCAAAACGTGAAAAAGGTCGGAGAAGAGCAATTCCAAAAATTCATCAAAGAAAGATTCATCGACCGAACCAAACCCATTTCAGATCTGCTGAAACGAAATAACCTCCCTATATTCAGCACTCAGTGCAAGACGATTGCTTCAAAGAGAAAGCTAAAGTGAGAGCTTTGAAGGAAGACTGCGCTCTATTTTCTAGGCTGTACATAGCTTGTCAAAGCCGAGATGGCAATTTGGAAGAGTTCTTTCGATTTGAGAACCAGCCCTGGCCTCCATCACTCTCACAAATGGGCCAGCTCAGAGGAGGACAGAAAGCAGATCTGGTGAAGTGCTTACCCAATGTCTCTGCACAAATAACAGCTGTGGACGCGGTCATTCTTGACGGGGCCGTTATTGTTCAGATGTTACCACCAAGAACAGTGCAAACATTTGAGGAATACTTCCATACTGTGTTCGCCCCTTAATCCTGCGACAGCTTCAAGCAGCGAACAGACTTGACTTTGTGTGGGATGTGTACCAAGAAGACTTCTTGAAGAGATCCACGCGGGAAAAGAGAGGCTCTGGGCAACGACGGAAAGTGCTTCCTTCGACCCGAATTCCTTCTGATTGGAAAGGATTTCTGCGAGTCGACGACAACAAGGATGAACTTTTCAAACTGCTGGCAAACAAGGTAATAATGATGACAACAATAATAACGGTTATGATGAAAAATATATCTAATAATAACATGATAGATATTATACATAGAAAGACAAACAACAAATGTAGTTGAAAATGTTTTAAATCTTGCGTATATAATAGAATATATAAGGGTAAATGGTAAAATCTTGTCTAAATGTAAGTTTATTTGTCCTTTAAGGCGGTTTCACTGACGCTTCCAGATGGTAAGGAAATCTACACCACACACGGCGAAGGAGTCTTGTCTTCATCCAACCGAGTGGACATGCACGTCCTTGAACCTTGCACGCATGAAGAGGCGGACACCCGTTTGATGATCCATGCATTAGATGCAAGCCTGTGTGGTCATCGACGAATAAAGATCAGAAGCAATGACACAGATGTGGTTGTTTTAGCCATTTCAGTTAATAATAATAATAATAATAATAATAAATGCTTTATTTATCCTGAAAAACCGATCAGCGAATTTAAAATAAAAACGCTGGTATAAACCGGTGATCAGTGTATATACAAGTCTAAAATAATAATGGAATAAAAAAACTAACAAAAATATTTACAGTGATAAAAACCTATAATCTACATAAAAATCGATGTAAGTAGGTATAAAAATAGAATTAACAAAACTACCTATACTGAACATTTAACTGAACATTCAGTTGCTAACACCATTCAAGCAGATGAGCTGTGGATCACCTATGGTTCCGGAAAGCATCTGCACAACCTTCCCGCACACTCCATAGCCACGTTGTTAGGCCGAGAGAAATCGTCAGCGTTACCCATGTTCCACGCCTTAACGGGGTGCGACACTGTATCTTTCTTTGGTGGACGAGGAAAAATGACGGCATGGGATGTGTAGAAAGTATTTCCGGAACTGACACCAGTGCTCAGATCTCTTACAGCATCACCTGAAGATATCAGTGAAGAGTGTATGGCTATAATTGAGAGATTTGTGATTCTTCTGTACGATCGAACGAGCAGCCTTGCAAAAGTCAATGAAGTGAGGCAAGAGCTATTTTCAAAGAAATCGAGAAGTCTTGACAGCATCCCCCCACTCAAGCAGCACTCTTACAGCATACCAAGAGAGCAGTATTTCAAGGGGGCTACATTTGGGCTCAGACTCTTCTAACCCGACCATTAGTACCATGTCCTTCTGACTGGGGATGGCAACGTGATGGCAGTTCCTGGGCACCACAATGGACAACACTTCCGCAAGCGAAGGATACCTGTTACGAACTGATCCGATGTGGGTGCAAAACTGCATGTAGAGGACGGTGCAAGTGCATGAAGGCCAATTTGGCATGCACGGGTTTGTGCAATTGTGGCGGCAACTGCAACTAGGGTGACACTTAAGCAACAATAGTATTCAGGTGTAATATTGACTAGATCACGTTAAGTGTTGTCCTGGAGAAGAAAATGCCACTCGTTGTAAATGGAAATGTGAAACTTGATAGCAATGACTTGAATGATTATGCAAGTGACAATTTTGCACATTGCAGAATCTTGATTAAATCTAGTAAAAGGAACATTAATAGAAATAAACTGTGTAAATGTAAGGTCGTCATTTTTGTATGCATATTACACCTGTAACATCATCATTTTAGCACAATCATATTCGCATTAAATCGGTCTCCTTTTGTGAAAATATTCTTGACATTTTCTACCAGCCTCGTTTTAATGTAGTGCTATTCTGGGCATGCGCAGTATCGATAAAATAAGTAATTTGTAGCTGTCGTATTCCTCTCAGCTTTTTATTTTTAAATCTCAAACATGGACCCTTTCCTACTCTAAAAGCACTGAAAACGTATTCCTGAAATCTCTGGGCACAGGGATACCAAGTATTAGCTTGTCAGTTTCCACGAAAAGGTCACGTGACTACATTTAAATTTCTATGCGCAAAGCGAAAGACTCATTTATGAATATTAGAACGTTTCTGGGAAAAAAAATTCCTTAGAAATGACGTCTTAACAGGGTTTATATTTTCAGCCTCGTTTCCATGTTGGGTATTTTGTGACATGCGCAGTACTGGGCGCCAGTGGTGAATTTGGTCTGGCTCTATATCAAAAAATGTTGGTCTTGGTGATATCAGTAATTTGGCAAAGTTTCATACTTTTATCATAAAAGTGAACAATTGTGGTCGATAACAGCTGGGCTAATAGGAGTTGAGAGAAGAGAAAACACTGTTCACCGCCAAGAATCATTGGCAGGGGCTTCCTGTCGTGTTCCAAGGGAAAAACTCATTTTTTCCAGAGGGAGTCAACGTGGAGAAAGGTAAAGTTAATGTGGAAGACAAGTAAAGTTAACGTCGGAAAGACAAACGTGGAAGAAATGTAAAGTTAACGTGAAGAGGACGGAAAGCTATCGTAGAAAGGACGAAGGACGGAAAGCTAACGTAGAAAGGCCGAAGTGGAAGATAAGCAAAGACGGACGAGAACATTTGGACCGCAAGCTAGAAGGATTTAAAGAGCAAGGTTTAAGGAACAATTCACAAACTGTTTAATTATTTAATTACCGTTTATACTGTAAGAACTTTATTATTTTACTTCATTAGAATTCATTAATTAAGTTAGACCTTTATTATTTTACTTCATTAGAATTTGTTAATTTAGTTGGACTTTAAAAGTAGGATTAAGATTAAAATAGTGATTTGTAATTATAGTAATTTAAGTCTAGTTATTAAACTTATAGGGTTTTTTTGTTACTTTCGTGTTGTGTGTTTGGGGAAAGGACTTGTGTATGCTGTCGGTCGTGGTATTCCTTTTTTTGTTTTCGGTGGGCACCAAGGGGACCCAGCGTGGTGGCGCGGATCGTCACACTAGGTCTCTTGCAGATCCTTCGTATACCATTAGCAGCATTACCGTTTGTGGTCCTTTGCAGATATTATTTTTATTTTATAAATTAAACGAGACTTACCTGGAAGTTGAAGTTTGATTGTAATTCCACCGAGTTACATAATGCTGAGAGATTACATGAGATAGCGAGCGCATGCGCCAATCAGGTTTTAAAGACTGAATGTCCGTGTTACCCAACGGTACGTGGGTGGGTTGGGAGAATGGGCATGTAATCTCTCAGCATTATGTAACTCGGTGGAATTACAATCAAACTTCAACTTCCAGGTAAGTCTCGTTTAATTTATAGATTCCACCTTGTTACCATGCTGAGAGACTCCATGAGATTTCAAAGCAACATGGACATGAAGAAACAACACGTCACTTTAATGTCATATGTAACTGGTACATAGACATTGTCTGTATAAACTTTGCAGGCATGACAGAACTGCTTTAGCATAACTTGAAACCTTAGCAACATGTTTGTTGTATTATCGAGCAAAACAGCAATCAGCTGACCATCCTGCAGTTTTGAGGAGGTCATCTAGGTTAACAGAAGCCCTGTTGGCTGCTGAAACAGAAGCAGCTCTAGTACTATGTGCTGAATATTTTGTTACATCAATACCAGCTAAAGCCATAGCATATCGCACCCACCTAGTTACAGTATCCCTGCTTACAGGTTTGTAAGGTTTAACATAACTTATTAGCAGCTGTGACTGGTTGCTTCCTCTCAGTGCTTTGGTTCTGGTAAGGTATTCTCTAAGCGTAGTTACAACACAAATGCTTGGTTTTTTAAAAGGTTCCGGAACAACCTGTGGGTTAGTTACCCCAGGCTTACTTTGTTTAAGGTTGCGAGGGATAATAAACGTGTATTTGTTTCCACTCACAAACATATAGTTAACGTCTAGCAACTGGATAGTCTGGCCTCTCTGGCCTGATACTAACAACAACAACATAACGAGTTTCAATGTAAGTTCTTTTAAAGTTAATGATTCAGCTGGATGAAGAGTAGCCAGATAAGTCAATACCACTTGGACATCCCAAACCTCTGCATAGTTGGGCTTGGGTGGCCTTGACTGAAAAACAATTAATCAATATTGTTAATGAGAGGGTTCTGTCCAAGCACAGACCCATCATCCAATGACACATATGAGGACAGTGCACTTCTAGCACTGTTTATACCACTGTAGGTCAGTCCCTGGTCATAGAGTTCAGAAAAGAAATCCAAGACTGCTCCTGAAGGCGGCTGAAGATGATTGACTTTCCTTTTGAGACAAATTGCTGTCCACTTCTTGATATAACCAGAGTATTGCTTCTTGGTACCTCCTCGCCAAGATGCCATGAGCAATCCAACAGCAGATTTCGATACTCCTCTTGTTTCAAAGTATCGCCGGACAACAGACATGCTATCAGTCTCATTTGGTTCCTCAGAGGGTGTTGAGCCCCTGAGTGTGGTAGGCTGAGAAGGTCCTTGTGTTGTGGAAGCATCAGCGGGGTTGCCACTAGGAGTCTTGGTAGTCGGGGCCACCAAACCTGGGTTGGCCAAAGAGGAGCTACCAACGGTGCTAAAGTTTGATCTTTCTCCATTTTCTGTAGACATCTATTAAGCAAGGAAAAAGGAGGGAAAATGTACACAAACCTGTCACTCCAGGAAAAAGAGAATGCATCTACATGGCTGGCCCCAGGGTCCGGCTTTCAAGAAACATTTTTTGGAAACTGTTTGTTTCGTCGGGATACAAATAGATCTATGACATCTATCTCAGGAGTACCCAATATGTCAGTAATTTTGTGAAACATATCTGGTTGGAGCTGCCACTCAGTTCTCTCATTAAACTGTCTGGAGTTTTTGTCTGCCTCAACATTAAGAACACCAGGCAAATGACATGCAGTCAACCAAATATCATATTGCATGCAGTACATCCAAAGACTTTTGGCAATTTAGTTGCAATGGACAGATTTAGTGCCTCCCATGACATTAATGTAGCACACAGTTGTGGTGTTGTCACTTTTTATGCACACATGCTTCCCTTTCAATAAGAGAAGAAAAGATTTCACACCAAAATGCACTGCTAATAATTCAAGTTCATTTATGTGCCTTTGTTTTTCAACAGGGGACCACAACACACTTGCTTTGGGTTGATTTTCCATTACATACTGCCCCCCCCCCCCCCCCAGCCTAATTCAGAGGCATCTGTTGTCATTTCTATAACTGGGTTGTCTTTGGTGATATTCTTGCATGCTGTAGGTAGGTTAGTCAGCCACCAACGAAGATCGCTTACAGATTCTGAGGAGAGTGTCATACTTGCTTCATAATTGCCTTTATTTTGTTGCAAGGCCATATTCTTGTCAATTTCAATACTCCTATAAAAAAGAGGTCCATACTGGACAGCAGGTAGACTAGATACCAGCAACCCAATAACTCGGGCAACCTCTCTTATGTAGGTTGGCTTTCCCTTCAACAGTTGCTGGCAAGCCAAAACTATTTTGTCTGCTTTTTCTGTTGTAAGCAATACATTCATCTCAATAGAATTTAGGATAAAGCCAAGAAATACCAATTTTTGGCACGGTTGCAACACTGACTTTTCATGGTTTATAAGGAAATCTAGAGACTCAAACAGATTTTTGGTAGCTAGAATATTATTCCTGCAGTCTGTCTTGGAGTCCCCCCTGCAGATAAGAGTCATCAATACATCCAACATTCAAGTAGCTTTGGCTACGCAAAGTGCTATACACCGGTTTCAAAAGTTTTGTTAAGTATCTCGGTGCAGATGCTAGGCCATTAGGTAGGCATGTGAATTGAAATAATTTATTTCTCCAGAAAAACCGTAAATATTTTCTGTGTTCAACAGCCACAGGTACTGTATAGTATGCATCTGTGAGGTCTATAGAACCCATATAGCAGTCTTTCTTCATCAACTGTATAGCACACGTTAGACTTTCCATTTTGAAATGTTGGTATTCCATCGACTCATTCAGTCCTTTCAGATTTAAGATTAATCTGTAAGAGCCATTTTTCTTTTTTCTGAGAAAAGAGGTGGAGATGTACTGTCCATAACTAGGGACAGTGACCTCAAGTACGCCTTTGCAGAGCAATTGGTGTATTTCACCATCAATTATCGCAGCCTCGTTAGAATTAAATCTAATGGGAGGCATAGGGTATTGTTTGTAGGAAGTTGTAATAAAATCAAGGTGGCAGTGTTGAACAATGTCAAGAATTTTACTGTCAGAAGTAATGGCTTTCCAAGCAGACAGAAAACATTTAAGCTTGCCAGCAACTTGCAACTCTCTGTCCCTTACCTCAGTATTTTGGGCATGACTTAGTTCTGGCTCTTCTGGGCAGTCTCCCCCCCCCCCTCCTTCTTGTAGGAGAAGGGGCGACGGTAGTTTTTTGACCCAGAGTAAGTATTAGTCTTGTACCTCCTTTGGTATCTGTGTGAGTCACCATCATTCCTATAAGGTCTTTTGAAGCTCTGCTTAGTCTCTCTGCTGATCTTTGAAGTGATTCGGTTGATGTCAGTAATATCCTTTACCGCTTTAGGTAAGTCATCGCCAAATAAATTAGTCGTTATCGAGTTCGATGGCGCGCAGAGATACCTGTAACTAGTGTTGAGCTCTGGTTTTAGAGCCTCTCGACGCCTGATATTTAGCTCTATATTAGCATTAGCCATCAGTAGCACACCATGCATAAGTGTTTTAACTATCTGATCCTTTGGTGGCATTTCTGGTGTGTTGATCAGGCCATTTACAACCTGCACCACAGCTGCGGCACTTTTTACAAGGGACTTTTGCACTTTCTGAAGTTTGATGTCTGAGGTACGTGCCCTCTCTGAAAGGTTGTTCCAGATGGCTAAATTAA
This sequence comes from Dendrophyllia cribrosa, assembly GCA_024195265.1. Classification (NCBI taxonomy): domain Eukaryota; kingdom Metazoa; phylum Cnidaria; class Anthozoa; order Scleractinia; family Dendrophylliidae; genus Dendrophyllia; species Dendrophyllia cribrosa. The sequence goes on from JAJLRJ010000007.1 coordinate 21,461,761, forward strand.
CTCTGGTTTCAGCCAGGGTTTCACAGTTCTTAGGCCTGAGGTAGCGTTTTTTGATTTCATTCAGCTTTTCCTCCTCAGGTTTTTCTTTCAATAATGTTTGGACAATAGCAGCCAAGTTGCCGTTAATTTCAGCGCCATCTTGTTCGGAAACATTGAATTGCTTTTCGATTTGGCTAAGGATGGCACTATTGTCCTTGCTCAGAACAAGGCTATCGCCAGGTTTTTGCTTCTTACGAGCGGGTTTCTCGGGTTCACTATTCGACCCGCCGCCATTGTCATCAGACTGAGGGTCGGAGGATGCTGATGGATTTTCGTCGCCAGTGGCGTCGTTTTTCGTTTTAAGCAGTTCCCCTAGACTGCTAAATCCTTTGTTCATCTGCACAGCAAAGCCAGAGAAGGCCTCTTTCAGAACGGCAGACAAGTCTGCGGTGGAACTTTGGCCCTCGTTAGACGGGGCAGCACTGGATTTTTGTGAAGAGCTACGGCGCTGTTTTGGCGCGCTTTTTCCCCTCGAGGAATGGCTGGATTTCTTCGCAACACTTTTGCTCACAACCTTCTTAAGCGTAGGAGCAACAAGGGTTTTTTTCCCCTTTCTTTTTCAGTTGAGCATCACTTTTAAGTGATTAGTGGGATCTTTGGTCCCAGAAATAAGCTCTTTAGGAGTCGAGCAGACGTGCTTCTCTGCAGGTGTTTTGCTTCTTGTTTTGTCAATTCCGCTGATATCTGCCGGTGTTGCGTCAAGTTCGGAGGTCCAGTTGGCTAAAGCTGCGCCTGAAGCCGACGTTTCCACGAGCAGACTCTCTGCAGTAGTTTCGTTTGCCATTTCCGTAAAGAAGGGCTGTATTTTTGAAGGAAAACTCCTTCACAGCCAACCTGATCGGCGACAAACGTTGCACTGATTGGCGCATGCGCTTGCTATCTCATAGAGTCTCTCAGCATGGTAACGAGGTGAAATTCATATTTTGGGACCGTAGGTCTTTACAGATCCGGTGTGCTGTGTTTTAAGCATGGTTTTGTCCATGCCTTTTTATGTTCAGATCTGTCGTGATAATGTCTCGCAAAGTCTATTTTTTTACGTAGTCAGATCATCACTGGTATTGTGTTTGGTCATTTTTTGGCTGTTTAGGTCTCTCGCAGATCCTACGTATACCGTTAGCAGCATTATCATTTGCGGTCCTTTGCAGATTTCACTTAATAGAATGATAACTTGAGTATCAGGCTTTCGGAAAGGAGGGAAACAGGGAGAAAAGGAAATAAAGAGAAGGAAAAAGGGGAAGAAAGCTTTATATAATAAACAACAGTTTGTTTCGATCGATGAAATAGGTCTAATGTGAACCAAATATAGACGGCAAGACTGATCCTAACGGCAAGAAGAAAACGATAAGAAACAAACAAAAAAAAATTTGTTTCTTATCGTTTCCTTCTTGCCGTTAGGATCAGTCTTGCCGTCTATATTTGTCATTTAAAGTTTTTTACTGATCCAGGTCTACAACAGATCCGGCTCCTCTTAACGTTTTGTCGCTGTGGTCTTGCCGTATTTAAGAGCGCCTGTCTGTAAAAATCAAACATATCGCGGCAAGTGATAAAATTGGATTCTTTTGATATTTTAACGTTAGATAGACTAAGGTATAACAAAAATCACTGGATACCTTTTTCGGCCAAATATCTTTTTATTTTAAAGAAAAATACAGAAAGCGAAAGTCCGTTAAAATCGCCATTTAAGGCGGAAAATTATTGCACAACTTCGACAGTCTCGCTTACAAAAACAAGTAGCGCTACGGCATTTAAAACATGAAAATCGTATTTTGCAATCTTTAGCTATCTAGAAGAGTGATTTATGGAATTATTATGTTGTTCTTTGCGTGCAAAATAATTTTATTTCGAAGACATATATTTTACTTCTTTAAAAGTACCTCGTAAACAAAACAATTTTTCACCATGTGCTAAACCTTCAAACGGATTAAGTTTCTGCTGGTTAATTTTCATAAAGATGATCTCAAGGTTGCCGTAAAAATTTCCTTGGGCAAATGATTCAGAGTGACGCGAGAGCATTTCAAAGTTCGTTAAAATTAAGAGTTATTTGACCTTTATACGAGGTCAACAATCAATTTGCGGGTCACACAAATATTCTAACTTCTGCTTCTGTGTTAACCCATTATGAAATTAAAATAGCCACATTGAAAAACATTGAAATTTCCTTACCTCATTTGCGGTAGAAGACAGATTCAGAGACCATTTTTGTGTATAAATTCCTTCTTTGTTCATCGTATTTTTAATTTATAATGTCCGATGCACGCCGACGGCGGACTGCCATGCAAGGTCGCACGCAAACCTCTGTTAAACTTTCGACACATTTCAGCATTAAGGCGTCTTATTTAAAGGCTTATTTAAAATGTTCTTCGGTTTGAAGTTAACGGATAGATAAATCTAATCACTGCTTGAGAAGTACTGAATGAACAAACATCTGAAACATGTCGGGCCGTTTACATGTAAGCCGTGATCGTGACGGCAGTTATTTGTGTCGTCACGCAATGCAGCTGTTCTTCGGCATTTTAGCGGGGTAGGGGTAGGGCTAAAGTATGGAGGGGCATTCTGGACTAAAATGAAATTGGATCGGATCCCATATTATTCCATCGGATCCTCCATTCCATCGGATCGTACCCTGTAATGGAATTGGATCGGATCCCATATTATTCCATCGGATCCTCCATTCAATCGGATCGTACCCTGTATGGAATTGGGCCTGAGGGGGATTCAAGTCAGGGTTTATATACTTTCCACAAAACAAATAATGGACAAAAAGAAGAAGAAGATCGCGATTATCTTATAAGGCGCACTACTGGTGTGCTGAGGACGGTACTACATGAACTTGAAGGACCTGCCCCTTCTGTTTCTAGCTCTGGTCGTAATAGTGCTAGTGTCGAGTCCTCAACATCGTCAACAGCGCAGCATGCAGCATCAAGCGCTGCAGATGATAATAATAATAATATGGGATCCGATCCAATTCCATACAGGGTACGATCCGATTGAATGGAGGATCCGATGGAATAAGATAGGATCCGATCCAATTCCATTACAGGGTACGATCCGATTGAATGGAGGATCCGATGGAATAATATGGGATCCGATCCAATTCCATTACAGGGTACGATCCGATGGAATGGAGGATCCGATAGAATAATATGGGATCCGATCCAATTCCATTTTAGTCCAGAATGCCCCTCCATACTAAAGAGCTGGAAAACACCGAATTTATGTCTGAAACTCTTGCAGCAGAGAAAAATAAATAGTCTTTTCAGTCACGTTTAGCACATTTAAGCGCTTTCATTCTCTATTGCTCTACTCCGGAAAGATTATTCAGTCCTCTTTTTTTTTCGTATTGTTTTTTTCTTTTTTTTTCTTTTTATCAGAAGGATACTGTCTTCATGAAATGCAAATGGCATCACTAGCTTTTTACCTGATTAAGATCACTGTGGTATTTAGCTAGTTCTGTCCTTTTTTCGTATTGTTAATTTTTTCTTTTTATCAGAAGGATACTGTCTTCATGAAACATTATGTGAAAAAGGGAAAATCAGTCTAATATTTGCTACATGCACGGCCCCCAAAATATATCAATTTGTACAGTGCAACTAGTGATGTAAACTTTTGTCAAACGTTACACACCGTAACTGATGTTTCCTTTGTCTCTTAATTGACCGAGAGGGAGCCTCAAAAGAGGGCTTATTTGGATGTTTTCTACTTGTCAATAATCTTACTGTGAGTTTGGGTTACCTGTGGTTCGTGGGGCCATTTACCTCGCTCGTGAATTCCGTCGATGATATGTACCATAGATGTGAGGGGGGGGGGGGGGGGGGGGGGGGGGGGAGGGGCGAGAGGGAGGGGGGGGGGGGGGGGGAGTCTCACTGCCCTACTTCAAATTCATGTCATGCCTTCATTCAGAACCATTTGTTGCATTTGTCGGTGTTACAAACTAAGTAAACCTACCTAAGTATTTTTTTTGGCAGTAGCAAAATAATTAGAAACCCGCTCAGATTTTAAAGTTGATAACGAGAGAATATCTAAAAATTGAAGAACTCACTAAGTTTAATACAGTATCGCCAATTGTCGAGAAGAAAAATAAATACTGTTTAAATAATGCAGTTGACAAAAAAGTAAACACTACCTGGTTTTGCTAATTACCTAGTGCCTTCACTTGAAGGCGGCGCTAAAGTGCATGTTTTTGTACATCAAAGATTCGAGTTCAGTTCTAGGTATTACACAAAAATGGAAGGCACTTGTTCGTTTAAGTCCTTTGTTGGTGGAGTTTGTGGTTATGACATTCGCGATCGAAAGCGTGGAACGGAAATTGTCCCTTAACTTTCGCGCACAAAGATGAGAGACTGAGATGAGATCGAACTTATTTTATGTCGAGCAGCGTTGTTTACTAGAAATGTAAAGGAAGTAGTTGTAAACTAAAGTTGTCGAATTTAGTTCAGTGGCGCGGATCTAGGGAAGCGGCCCCTTTCCATTCCTTTTTTGGCGAAGAAAAAGACTCGAGGGACCGAACTTTTTTTCAGGACCATTTTCACTCCCCCTCCCACCCCCTCTCCTTATGAGCAAGCTGGATCCGCAACTGGAAATTTATAGTGAAAAAGAGATCACATGCATGATGCTATCCACAGGAAGCTAACGAAGAAAATTATATGGTGCTGAAATATATTTCTAAACAGTTATTGTTTTTTTACTTGCTAAAGTGTTTCAATTTAATTGCCTTATCCGCACCCCTACCCCCTTAAACGCAAACAAAACTGCATTGCGTGACATAACCGAAAAAAGACTGAAAGCAAACGTCCGACATGTTTTGTTTGTACTTCAAAGTAACATTTCAAATCTTTTAGCGCACTACAAAACCGAGGAACGCTCCAAAAGGTACTTAGCCCTTTGAATAGATGCCGTCATACTGAAAAGTGTCGAAAGTTTAACAAAAATTGGCTGACCCGACCGTTTAATATTACGTTGTTGTCGTCCGACGTTTATCGGACGTTGTAAACAAGACTAAAGGACGTACGATGAACGGTGAAAAAAATGCAAGAAAATGATCTCTGGATAAGTCTTCTACAACAAATAAGGTAAGAAAATTTCAAAACATTTTTTCTATGGGCTACTTTAACCTTATTTGTGTTAAGACATTTGGTGGAAAGTGAAATGTTTGTGTGACCCGCAAATTGATTGTTGACCTCGTAAGGTCAAATAACTCTTAATTTAACTAACTTTGAAATTCTCTCGCGTCGCTCTGAATCATTTGCCCAAAGAAATTTTTACGGCAATCTCAAGATCATCTTTATACAAATTAACCAACAGAAACTTAATCCGTTTGAAGGTTTAGCACATGGTGAAAAGTTCTTTTGTTTACGAGGTACTTTTAAAGAAGTAAAATATATGTCTTCGAAATAAAATTATTTTGCAAGCAAAGAACAAGAAAATAATTCCCTAAATCACTCTACTAGATAACTAAAGATTGCATAATATGATTTTCATGTTTTAAATGCTGTAGCGTTACTTGTTTTTGCAAGCGAAGCTGTCAAAGTTGTGCAATAATTTTCCACCTCAAATGGCAATTTTAACGGACTTTCGTTATTTGAATTTTTCTTTTAAATAAAAAGATATTTGGCCGAAAAAAGTATCAAGTGATTTTTGTTATACCTTAATCTATCTAACTTTAAAATATGCAAGAAATCGAATTTTTATTACTTGCCAGAAAATTTCAAATTTGTCTGATTTTTACGGACAGGCGCTCTTAAAGTCTTGAATCTAATGTGAGCCCACTATCCTTATCGTCAAAATATCTTAAAAGCACTCAAATCAGAACTTTAGAGAAACACAAGAAGGCACTTACTATCTAGTGCGAACAAACGATGCTTATCGTCAAAATCAGTCCCTAAAAACGGGTATTTTATAGAATTGAGCTTTGCTTCAAGCCAAGCCCGATTCAATGATTGGTAGCTACATTGACAGGTAATCTAAGTGGACGCTAAACATGAAGTGTGAAACTAGTGAAAACGTAAAAAAAAAGTTTCAATTTAAAAATTTTTCAAACAAGGAATTGATAAATATGATTGGTAACTACAGTGACATTAAGATGGCACTATTAATGAAGTTCTCGTCACGGCTATTAATATTCGGTGGTTTAAAGTAGCAGCTTTATTGATGAAATGATCCTGACCACGCGCCTTACTAACTGAGTCTCTTCTGTTCTTTATTAGCTCAATAAGAACGATTAGTAGGATGTCATTAAAAAGTCGCGGGGTTGGTTAAAGTGTTCAGAGCGCGATTGGCGTTGGAGTTTGTAATGAACGTGGGTTTGCAACTGATCGTCGATGTTCTCCAAACCGCTCGTTGAGTAGCCGTTTGGTCTCGACAATATATTGTTTGTGACATTTCCTACATTTGATCATGTAACAAGAACTCTACGAGTAGTAAAGTCGGACATTGGGTCTTGTAAGTGCCCCTAAGGCACAAGAATTAATCCAATTGTTATGATTTGTTTTACAGTCGTTTTCCGGTCACACAAGGTGATCCGTCATGCTTGTTACTACGTCATTTGAAACCTTTGATCAGTCTTTCGCAATGCATGCAAGGTTTATTTATCTGTTCCTCGAAAAGAAAGAAAAGGAAATCGTTATCGATTGGAACTCTCGCCAAATCCGGCAACAATGTAAGTTCCTTTTACTTGATATGTTTCGTTTCGTCATTTTCCTTTTTCTTATGCTGTAAATTGATTTTCAGTTTCACGATATTGATAATGGTTTTCCCGCTGTTTTTCACTTGTCACTTGTCACAGCACATGTAAAAGCCTCCTATTACAACTACGAAATGAAGAATAAACAGTCAATGGATTCTACAGTGCCACAGTGAATCTTCGATTGTTGAGCAGTTACACTACTGGATATGCTTCAAATTCTTAATTTTTTATATACGCTTAAAGCCCGGTTTCACAACTCATAGAGTTCTTGTTTTCAATAAGTTGCTATCTCTTTTGACCTTGAAGTTGCTATGTCAAGTGATATAACATAACTTTGTGGTCATTTTTTCTGTGAACACCTAGCCACGGACTACAGACCACTTAAAACGTCCATTTCTAACCACGAATCACTACTCATTTTATAAGTTGGACAGGTTTGGCAGATTGCCAAGCAGCCCGACTAATTAAGCAATGTGTTTCTTGATATGTCTAACTTCATTGGTCGCAGATGGTTTTTTGTAAGGAAAGGGCAGGTCAGACAGCGAGGATGATTGCATCTGCGAATCTCCGGATTGTAGTTTCACGACTTTTCATCCAACGGCGAACTGATTAAAATTACAGTTTACTAAACTAGAGACTAAAACTCCTAAAAGAGACTGACTAAAGTCTAAGATGTCTTTACAATCCTCTTTATAACAGAAAAATTCTCAGACTTTAGCACATATGAGTTTAACTTTTTTTAAAACTGCCAATAATAGTACCGCGCTGAATAAAATCGTCTCATGAAATAGAGCTCATTTATTAAGTCAAAATAGCGTCCTACCTTTAGGCCATGGATTACGATTTGCGTCAGTCGATGTGTCGGTTTTTATGCAGAACGAACGTTTAACGCCGTAGGAGGTAACTGTTGCGTCAAGATGGAACGATTCCCTTGACTTGGAGTTATAGCCAGGTATACCAGTATCCTGGTATCTCTCTCCAACGTTCGTCACTCTACCGTTAGTAGGACACCCGGATGAAGGTCTGGGTAACCCGTATAAGCCGGATGGCCAATGGATGATGTCTACAATGAAATGTCAGACTGATAAAGGTCAAAACTGTAGTCGGTAAGCTATTCATTAACAAGTGTGAACAAATATCGTCCTATGTGTTACCGAAGCAACATGGTCTAAATTAGCATAGAAAGTTTGGAGATTTTCTTTTATCTAACGATTAGTTTGAAAAGCTATATCGAACATTCTAGAGAGTGTTTCAACGAAATATTCAACATGCACCTCAAATTTCCTGCAGAAAAACTCGACCATGCGTCGTTTTTTAATTCTCTTTTCGGTCACGTTATGAGATATCCTGACTTCCTTCGCCGTTAATACTGCATATCACCTGTCGCGGTTGACAAGTTTATTCCTTTACGAAATCGTTGTGAAATATTCTTAAAATAAAAGCTGCAGCTTTTAATACAAGGTTAGAAGAGGTGGATTTACATACAATGTGAATATTAGAGCGGTTTTCTACCGTGGCCGATAAGGGCCACTTCTGACTTTAGACTTCTGACTTGCGACTTCTGAATTGCGACTTCTGCATGACTTGCGACTTCAGACTTAATATTTAATTCGCTACGTCCTCCTCGCACGATATATATTGATTTTGGTACGGAAGTCGGCAGTTAGAAGTCTGAAATCGGAAGTGGCCCTTCTCGGCCACGGAAGTTTTCATTTGAGAGTCGACAGAAATTTCGCGATTGCTGTGGTTTTGCATTGCAACGCTTTGTGATTGGCTAACAAAATCTCGCGCCACCTTCTCAACCAATCAGGAGTAAAACCAAAACCAATCGTGAGTTTTCGTGACTTACTCGCTTGCGTTTTCCCGCGCTTGGCGCAGGCTACATGTATTTGCTTTGAGTTATGATTAGTTCATTGGATTGTCTGCGCCTATTATGATTGGCCAGAGTTATTCTTTTGTTTTGGTTTTACGACACTCAAATGAAAACCACTCTACTAGAGAATTTAAGGACAGTTGACTCTCGGAAGCGACCATCTCCCTTTAGGAACCTTATATATTAATAAAAACGTGTTTAAGCGTTTGTCAGTCAAACACTGATCTCATTACGTTAAAACACTCTGGTAAGCGACCGCTGTCCTTAAGCGTCTTAATTTCCTTGTCCTGCGAGTGATCGCTTACAGAGTCAACTATAAAGTTTATTCCACAGGTTTACCTAAGCTGTTGTCGCCACGATAACGCAAATTGCACCTGGGTGCTTTTGGTAGCTCGTAAGTGTAATATTTGCCACAGTTTCGAACCCGGATGTTGACAGACCAATGACAGCAGTCACCGTTCCAGTTAAAGCACACTTTTCGTTCGACAATTCCTTGCGCCTCTGTTGGATGTTGACCATTGAGCCACCCAGGAGATTCCGTGCCGCAATGATCCATAGGCACACAATGGGTGGCCATTTTCCTGCCTGCATCTCCTAAGAACCAGTACCATTGAGATACCGAGTTGTTGTCACATTTCCCAGTTGTACCATTGTAATCTTTCTCACGGTCAATGGAGTTAAAGGTGACATCAGGATAGCATCCTACGAAAACAATCATTTCAGTTTACAAACTTGAAAACTCATGCGCACGTCTATTTTGAAGAGTTGGACTTCTATGTTTGCGAGCCTTTTCAAGGCCAAAAAAACACTACTTACGATTTACAATAAAATTCCACTACATATTAAGGTGGTTCGATACAGTTTTCTGGAGACCGTACCAACATTTTTCAATCGGCTTTTAAGCGGTCTTCTCCAAGTCAGATCAACGTGAAATTTCACCACTAACTGGTTTTGAATTGAAGTTTGGCAAGATATATTTTCTGGTAAAATCGATATTACCATGACAACGATAAACAAGAAACTTAGAAATCAGTAAAAGTGAAATTTAGCGCGTTTAAGATTTCGCATTGAAAATCCCACATAGGCATCTTAAAATATGGTATATGGCATATATATTTTGCAAGAATAAAAAAATTCTGTATGTTTGAATTAAAATAAATCGCAATAACATTTCAAACCTTACTATTTGTGTACTGGTATTAAATTGATCGAGAGATTAACACTGGTTTTGTGAAATTACTTAATGATAATGTCAAAAAGTAGCTTGATGTTATGTTTGTAAACCCTGAAAGTTTTGTTTAATTTCTCTTTTGCGATCTTGAGAACTACCTTTTTTCCTAACATCGCATCATGTGCAATTTTTGGGTAATTTTCGATTTTAATGGCTTTTGCAAAAATCTGAGAAACGGCTCGATGGATTTTTTTAAAACATTCACTGTGCATGCTTACCGATGTGCAAAATATTATCTGAAAGTTTTATTAGCATTGATTCACTGGAACGCCTTTAAGGTGGCTCGACTGGGTTTTTTGGCAACATAACACCCCAATTTTGAACGGCTGATACTTCACTGTCTGAACTCGGTCAGGCAAGCTGCTTCACACATAAACTAGAGATGAAATAAACTTTCCAAAAAAGTAAATTTGATTGACATCAGTGTTACCATAACAACGATCTGATGACGTCATGGTTTTTGCATATTAGTATTTTTCTCAACATCTAGACCTAAACTTTTAAAGCAACTGTACGCCTCTTATAGTCTAGATGTATGTCTTCAAGACTGCAAAGTTTGAAAAAATTCTATGAGAGCGTTTACGAATAAAATTGAGTTGAATATTTTCCATCAAAAATTTAAAAATTCGCATTACTTTCTGTTATTTCGTCGATGCCAGCGTTTTCCTGACAAATTGAAACAATATTTTCACCATATATTATTCGTGTGCCATAAAACTACATTCCTTGATGGTTTCATCCTGTTTGCTTCACTAGATTTCAATTGATGTGATCGGAAGCAATGTCATAAATATGCTCATTCTACTCGCAGAAGTAACACTTTTGTTAGGGAAGCGTTTATTTAAAAACTAGTCGATGAAATTTTTTTAAAATCTTTCGATCTAAAGTTGTACATGTAATGCACTATCTCTGCAAATTTAAAGTGCATTGAATCACTTTAAGGGCGCGAAATAAAATTAAAATTATAGGGGACTTTTGCATTCGTCTTCCAAAGTTTCATTGCCGTATTATTTGTTGACAGCTGGTTTATTTCAGGACTTTCTCTTTTGTCTACATTCTACATATTTGTGCGCTTTTGAACAACACGTTTGCCATCCCTGCATGCTCCAAAGCGATCGTGAAAATTCTTTTCATAGTACAATGACTACAATGGCAATTAACATAAGGCTGCGGTCATGCACATGTAACACGTTTAAAATTACTTCTGTGAGTAGAATGAGCATATTTAAGACATTGCTTCCGATCACATCAACTGAAATCTAGTGAAGCAAACAGGATGAAACCTTCAAGGAATGTAGTTTTATGGCACACGAATAATATATGGTAAAAATATTGTTTCAATTTATCAGGAAAACGCTGGCATCGACGAAATAACGGCAAGTAATGCAATTTTTAAATTTTTGATGGAAAATATTCAACTCAATTTTATTCGTAAACGCTCTCATAGAATTTTTTCAAACTTTGCAGTCTTGAAGACATACATCTAAACTATAAGAGGCATACAGTCGTTTTAAAAGTTTAGGTCTAGATGTTGAGAAAATTACTAATATGCAAAAACCATGACGTCATCAGATCGTTGTTATGGTAACACCGATGTCAATCAAGTCTACTTTTTTGGAAAGTTTATTTCATCTCTAGTAGGTGTGTGAAGCTGCTTGCCTGGTCGAGCTCAGACAGTGAAGTATCAGCCGTTCAAAGTTGGGGTGTTATGTCGCCAAAAAACCCAGTCGAGCCACCTTAAATTTAAAGATGAAGACGACGTACGAACCGGCCGAAAAAATGGCGTTACAAATTTACTTTTTTAAGTTATTCTCAGTAATGATTGCAAATCAATGCGCACTACATTCTTCCGTGATTGAAACATTGCAATGTACGCGCTTTGATGCAAATATCTTTGCATCTGTTTTCTTTTGCGTTCAAAACGCCTGCTGTAAAAACGTTTTCAAAACGCAAAAGGGCATTTATTGCTCAAAATAATCCTAAAAAGAGACTTAAGGGAATCTGGAAAGTAGCAAGGAGAGTAATAAGGTACAATCATGCTCGAATATGGATAATAATAGATGCACAGCAGATCACAACGAAAGTATAAATCACGGAGGAATGCAGTGTGCATTGATTTGAAATCATTATTAAGCATAACTTAAAAAAGTAAATTTGTAACGCCATTTTTTCGGCCGGTTCGAACGTCGTTTTCATCTTTAAATTTAAAGGCGTTCCAGTGAATCAATGGCAATGAAACTTTCAGATAATATTTTGCACATCGGTAAGCATGCACAGTGAATGTTTTAAAAAAATCCATCGAGCCGTTTCTCAGATTTTTGCAAAAGCCATTAAAATCGAAAATTACCCAAAAATTGCACATGAAGTGATGTTAGGAAAACAGGTAGTTCTCAAGATCGCAAAAGAGAAAGTAAACAAAACTTTCAAAGTTTACAAACATAACATCAAGCTACTTTTTGACATTATCATTAAGTAATTTCACAAAACCAGTGTTAATCTCTCGATCAATTTAATACCAGTACACAAATAGTAAGGTTTGAAATGTTATTGCGATTTATTTTAATTCAAACATACAGAATTTTTTTATTCTTGCAAAATATATATGCCATATACCATATTTTAAGATGCCTATGTGGGATTTTCAATGCGAAATCTTAAACGCGCTAAATTTCACTTTTACTGATTTCTAAGTTTCTTGTTTATCGTTGTCATGGTAATATCGATTTTACCAGAAAATATATCTTGCCAAACTTCAATTCAAAACCAGTTAGTGGTGAAAATTTCACGTTGATCTGACTTGGAGAAGGCCGCTTAAAAGCCGATTGAAAAATGTTGGTATGGTCTCCAGAAAACTGTATCGAACCACCTTAAAAGAGAACAATCAAATGGGAATAAAGAAAAAATTCTCGCATTGATGAGGTCAACTAATGCCACGAATATAAGAGAGAAGAAAAACAAACAAAGAATTATTAATAGGAACAATGTAAAGTGTTTGAATAGAGAATTCGAAGTTAAAGTGTTTTAAAGTTGCAAGGTGTAATTTGGTAAAGATTGCTAGCTAGACATCTACTGCAGCGCTTCAAAGAGTTTTGTCTTTATAAAAAAATATATATAAAAAGTAAAGTTTCTTCCAGTCGATCTTTCGCGTCCCCAGAGGCTGCATGCTCCTCGGTCAGCGGTCAGGGTGGCCATGTCCACCACCCGCCAAATATGCATATATATTTTTTTAATTTACATATCACAAGCTTACACTTCATACTACACCTACACTAGTACATAAATTACTTTCTACAAAACTTACATTTCAAACATTTCTTAGAACACTACTTACAGTTCATTTAACATATCTCAGAACAACACTAGTACTACCCTATTTACATAAAATATTTTCCACATAAGAATAACATGTCCGACTGGGTGCCTTTGCTTCGGTTTTCAGTTTCTACGTGACCTTTGTTTCATTTAAAATTGCAGTTTTAACTATTTCTCTGGAAGGGGGCGGGTGTTTCTTCTTAAAAGAAGTGATATTATTGTTGTCAAGAGCTATTTGTTTCATGGAGTTCATAGTAGATTGCATGTATACCTGTAGCTTATGAAGGGTCTTTCTTAGTCTGCAAGTGTATATACAGTGTCTAGCAATGAGAAGGAAGTAATGAAGCAATGAGTTTGACATACTATCAATAAAGCCAAGGCAAAGGGCAGGAGAGAAGGAGATTACTTTCGTCAGAGTAAGATTTCGGGAAATCCAATTGAAAGCGTTTTTCCAGAAAACTTTGTGTATATGTGCAGCTCCAAAACAAATGGATAAGAGTTTCAGTACAATCTCCACAAAAAGAACAAGAGTCTACCTCTTTTACGCCTATCTTATGAAGGAAGTCGTTTGTAGCTATCCGTCCGTATAAAAATTTGAACTGAAAAACTCTTAGTTTTGTTTCTGTTGTACATAAAAAGGGCAAATGATAGGTGTTTTCCCAATTCACCTCCACATTTCCAATTATATCGTCTTCAGAAGGCCATTTTCCTTGGCTTTTTACGGGGGTAGAGGCTTTTTTTTAATAATACATTTGTAGAAAGTCTTGCAAACATTCGATGATGATAATACATTTTCAGCAGTATCTTTTAGAGTAGGGTTATTTAGGTTTGGAGAACACCTTTTTCTGAATTGTTTCAATGCTGACACTACCTTGTAAAACTCTAGGCAGTTAGTCTTAATATTGTACTTAGCGGCAAAAGTATTGTAGCTTATGAAATTCTGCTATGCATCGCGTAAGTCCTTAATTTCCTTCACTCCTGCATTAAACCACGATTTATAGAAGAACGATCTATTCTCGATTCTTATAAAGGAGTTATGTCAGATCTTGGTGGAAATTAAATCTAGGTTCTCGTCCCTGTAATTTAAAGTGCTCCAATATTCTACAATCTCAATCAGGAACGGGTTTGTCAGATTGGGCAGTGGAACATCTTGCCGTTTAAGGTTACTCGAAAACACTAATTTGCCCCCGAACTGTTCGAGGTATTAATTAAGAAAAGACTTCCAGATAGCCATTACCCATTTCATTTTCAAGGATTGATTAATGAATGTCTATCATTTTTAGCCCTCCTTTATTATAGTCGTTAATCATTTCTGTCCTTTTGATTTTGTCACTTTTGCCATCCCAAAGAAAGTCATACAACAGAGTTGATTTCCTTAATAACATCTTTGGGCGTTGGAAGTGAAGACAAGACATAAACAATTTGCGATACAGTGAGGGATTTTAGGATTGCAATTCTACCCAGGAGAGACAGTCTTCTTGCTGACCAGCTGCTTAGAATTTTTTTAATTTTTTATTTTCTCAGAAAAAAATAACTTTAGTATCGTTTACCTCTGATGTCGAAAACCAGACTCCCAGGGCGTATACTTTCTTCTCGGCCCAAGTTATCGGTTTGTTTGAAGTAATAATAGCATTCGAATTTTTGTATAAGCCTGTCCAGAGGGCTTCGTTTTTTTCGTAATTAACTTTCAAGCCAGATATCTTTGCAAATATATCGAGTAGATATAAGGTTTATGAGAAGGAGAGTTCTGAGCCATCTAAAATCATTGTCGTATCATCTGCATATTGTGAGAGTTTGCATTCAGTGCCACTTACTTTAATACCACGGATTTCATCTTTCCTAACTGCATTGCCCAGGACTTCAGCGCATAAAATAAAGAGATAAGGAGAAAGCGGGCACCCTTGTCTCACGCCACGACTTAAAGTAAAGAAATCGGAAGACCATCCATTGTTTTGAATACAACTGCTAATATTTGTATAGAAAAGTTTAATCTATGTCACCGAAGACGTTCCAAAATTAAAATGTTTAATGTTTTCTCAATAAAAGACCATTCTATGGTGTCGAAGGCTTTTTCGAAGTCAATGAATAACAAGAGGCCAGGGATTTGTTCCGTATTTGTGTAATTGATAATGCCTTCTATAAGCCTGATGTTTTCTCCGATGAATCAATTTTTTAAAAAACCGGTTTGGTCAATGTTAATTATCCTTGGCGGAATTTTTTTTTATACGATTAGCGATGGATTTGGCTGCAATTTTATAGTCGCAGTTGAGGAGAGTAATTGGCCTCCAGATTTTTAAGAGATTGGCAGGTTTCTTTTTTGGGGCACGAGGGTGATCAGTCCCCTCCTCTGTGTGATTGATAGACAGCCCCTTACGTATGCACAATTGAAGGCATTTAATAAGAATTGCTTAATATCTTCCCAGAAAACCTTGTAAAATTCAGCTGGAAGACCGTCGCTACCAGAACTTTTATTTGGTGCCATTGTTTTTAAACTTTCTAAACATTCTGTATTAGTCAATAGTCCTTCGCATTCGCTTCTCGCCTGCTCGTCAAGTGTCTCGATGGATACTTTAGGGGAGAAGATATGACACCGACACTGATGATGACACTGACATCATCAAGTTGAAGTTGTTTAATAGTTTTTGTTTTGAAGTGACGTTTTTCCAAATTTAGAAAGTATTAATTTAGTATTTTTCTCTCCTGCATTATGCCAGCGAGCCTTAGATCTTATAATTGTTCCCCGAGTTTGGTACTGAGAAATTTTCTCTAATTGGAGTGTAATACTTTACAATATACAATACTCTATTTTCACATTTCCATGACATTTTTTCTTACAAGAAAATATATATCTAGCTAAACTAAAATTACTAAAACAATAGGACGAATAACTAAATATAAATACCGTTTGAGGAAATGCCTAGCGTCTAAGTAAACCATACAGTTTTCTAGTGTTTTGATTTCTAATACATTAAGTATGTCAGTTTTATGTGTTTCAGATAGGTTATTACTTATGCGCGTAGCGGCATGAGTTATAAAATGGCCTTCGTTTTTCTTTTTCTTTTTTTTCTTTTTATTACTCATGCGCATAGCGCGCATGAGGTAAGGTTCCGGCTTCGTTTTTCTCCGTCGTTTTTTTTTTTGGTGTCACATTTGTGCATGCAAATTTATGCACGCATACATTATTACGAACCGGGTCGTCAGGCTACATACAAATTCTACAAAAATGGCTGCCGCGCTCGGCATGTGCTTGGTTTTCAAAACCATAGTTTTGTCTTATCGGAGTAATAACACACATTAAAATATTCAAAATGGAAAAAGAAGGCTTTAAAGAATACTCAGAAGCCGCTGTAGTGGAGAAAAAGGATAACTTAAGCGACGAAATCTTGCTTCGGGGAACTTCATACATTTTATTCAATGCGGGGGCTATTTCTTTCGAAGAAGCGGAGTTTTAAAGAATTATCAAGCAGCCGAGTGAAGCCGAGGTACTTTACCGTAAAATAAGTTGGACTTTTCGATGGGAATTTATGTTGATATCAATTTGTGATTGACTTTTTTTGTTTGCGTTCTCATTAGTTGGAGAAATGTTTACAAAACGCACTCAAATTCAGTCGTAATAATATCCGATATATGTAAACAAAACAATTAAAGGCCTAATTTTATAGTTCTAACTACACAGCGTCGCCTCGCTAAAATTAAAAAATGGCCCGGTCGTTTACTGATTTCATTGCTTTTAAAAGCAATCTTTTCAAATGTAACGGAAAGAAGTCATGGTTTGGGAAATAAAAGATGAGTGTGGATTTCATCGGGATCAACAAATTAAATATTCAAAGCGAGTACAGTTGTGCAATCTTATATTACAGACGGTCGCGTAGGGGCGTAATACTGTTTTTGAGAATTGCTAAAATTGAAAAATAGTCCAGTCGTTTACTGATTTCATTGCTTTTAAAAGTAGTCTTTTCAAATGTAACAGAAGTCACTGTTTTGGAAATATTAGACGAGTGTGGATTCGATCAGGAATCAATAAATTAAATATTCACGGCGAGTACTGAAAACGAGTCTTGACGCGTTCTTAAGTGTGTCACGCAAAATTCGTTGAGGGGGAAGGGGTACGTGACCCATTTAAAATAAACCGTATATCTTTTTTGTGCAAGCGCATGAGTACAGGCTACCAGTGTAGCCTCTTGTTATTTTTTGTGTCACGATTTTGCATGCAAATTTATGCAGCATATTCTAAATTGTGCACTTCCGGTTCATAACTTTGCCATTTACACTTCCTATTTAATGACTTCCGGCTACTCTAACTTCCGGTAAAACAGCGTCACTGAAGTGTCACGACAGCATCTCCTACAACCCTACTTACACTACTAATGTTCACGTTAGGTATATATAACACTCAGAAGAATCACTGGCTTTTATGTGGTACAGCCTTCATTTACAAAACATCCAATAGTAAACAACGTGGTTTGCAGGAACGATGACTCAATAAAAGGAGTAACTCTTCTCCATTTTGGACATCTTCTTATCGTGTTTAAAATACATCATAAAACTTTCATACGCATGCGCATGAGTATAGGCTGCTTGGAGCCTCTTGTTTTCTTCTAGTTTCTTCTGGAGTGATCATATGTCACACTCTAAGTTTGTCTCCTCTGACTTCATTTTGAATCTCTTTTCTTTTGCGTATTTTAGCGAGCTTGAGCGGATACGCATCTTTATGGTGTCCCAAAGGAGCACGGGGTCGACCTCGTTATTGTTCTTGTACTCATTTGAAACTTCGACAATTGTTTTCTTAATTAATTGATGTATTCACTATCTAACAAAAACGAAGTATTAAGTTTCCAGAATCCTGGACCCCTGGGATTGTTACTGTTTGCAATATGAAGTGTTACGAGAGAGTGATCAGTCTTGTGCCCCGTTAAAATATCTGCTTTCGTGACAGCTCGACTTAGACTGGCGCTGGTCAAGAAAAAGTCTAAGCGACAGTGTATTTCAGGTTTCCTTCTCCCTCAAGTGAATCGTTAATCTTCTGGGTTTAAAAACACGCCATATGTCTATCAAGTCTAACGAATTCGCTATGTTCTGGACTTCTTTCAGTGAGTTACGCGTCACTGGGTTTCCTTCTTTTTTATCCTTTTGAACATCGAGCACTAAGTTGAAATCACCTCCCAAAACTATCTCTTCACAGTCGAAAGAGAGAAGGTGACTTAGAACATTTTAGAAAAACAAAACGGGATTGTCGTCGTTCGGTGCATAGACGTTTACTAAAGTTGTATTCTTATTTCCTATTTTCACGTCTACTATAATAAATCGACCTTCTGGGTCGAAAAATGCACATTTTCACTCACTCACTCCTTCCATCAGCTGTAAACTTTCCTTGGTAATTCCGCTACCAGTTCATAAGGCTTTCGTGGCAAATGCAAATAGTCGACCGCCGAAATAGTGGACTTTATGAAAACGTTGCTCTGATGTTCTGCATTTGTATGGAGTCCTTCGATCTGCAGACTTCAAATGGATTTTTGAACAGAGACACGAGTTTTAACGCGTATCTACGTTTTAAAAAATAAAATTTAACCGCTAATTGATTACTTTTTTCAAAATGGTGGAGTGGCTAAAAACGTGCTCTTCTCTGCCAACGACCTGGGTTTTCCGAAATGTTACCTTTGCATATTTTATACACTTTCGGAATCCAGCGTTTAGATAAGCCTGGAAATTTGCTTTTAATGTTTAATGTTTTTCAAAAACTTTATTTGTAATATCGTTCCATTTTTTTGAGCAACAATTATAGCTCTAGCAAAGTAAGGATTCTTTTCCCATCGGAGACTCGAGACGTTTAAAACTAGATGAAATATTCAACTTGCATTCGCGATCGGGTAACGCACAATCCTTTAATACAGCTTACGGAACTTTTTTTCTATTGACAATATAAAAACCTAAGTACTGCATTCGGGTCGTACTCATAACCTCTGCAAATTTGGGGAAGAATCTTTCATTTAGAGCGTTTAGTATTCACGAGTTGCTTATAGGAGGCTTTGAGTTTTACTCATGCGCAGAGCGGGCATGAGTTAAGGTTTGCCCTCCGTTTTTAGTCATGCGCAAAGCGCAATGAGTTAAAAACTGGGCTCCGTTTTTCTTTTTCTTGGTATCACATTTGTGCATGCAAATTTATGCACCCATATTTTGTTACTAACCGGGTCGTCAGGTCGCATACAAATTCTACAAAAACGGCTGCCGCGCTCGGCATGTGCTTGGTTTTAAATCAAAGGGCTCTTCAAGCCATCCCGTTAATGCGTTAATAAAAAAATAGGCAGTCTATGACTGCATGTAGCTTACTGCGCCTGTTGTTACTTAGATTATCGTAGGATTTCCTCCCCCCCTTGCCCCCTGGATTTCCAAGCCGAGAGACCCCCCTCTCCTGCCCGGATTTGCAATAAAGTTTTGGAAGCCCTAAATTTACAGGTAATGAGAAAAAAATACATGTAATCGCATTCAGAAGATTTTGTTTTTATAATTTTCAAAACCGTGGTGACGAGTGCTATAAATTGGTGAAACATTTTAAAAATAAATATTGCGTGACGCATCATGAACTCCCCTCCCCCCGTGATTTCAAGACTAAATCGAAGTGAAATTTTTATAGTTTCTAATAACTGCTTTGATTTTTTTGCCATGTATTAGTTTTTCCTGGCTTCATAGTTTATTCAAAGTGTTGTCGCAAATACACAATATTTCCTTGAATGAAAATGTCTTTTCCTTGAATAAAAGAGTTAAACGCTTATCAGAATTCAGTGATTTTCTGCTTCCGGAAGGCTTAGCGATTTGTTTATCCAGCGCTAGCGTCTGCGAATTATATGATAAACATCACAAAATAATATTTAAATTCAGCAACCTACTTTATTATATTTAGTGTTTTCTAAAATTTCCGACTTTTCATGTGTATATAGAATGCCATTCTTATCCAATTTAGTTTAGTCTCAAGAGGAAAACGCGTCAAATTATCGCATCAAGGAAACTGTCGGCCACGCAAATTTGTTCAGCATCTGGCGAATTTCTCGCTCGACCGATTGTGGTCAAGTTTTCTAAATATTTGTCAAAAGCTACTAAAAAGACAAAGAAACAGTCTATGAAATGTTTCTTACAAAGTAAATGGACATTAAAAAATGTGACTTTCTGTACCGTAGTTTTCCAGGAATGCTTGAAAATTCTTAGTAAAGTCTGCCGCTTCGAGTATAAATTCTGAAAGAAGACATGTCCTCACTTGTGACAAATTTCATCGCTTTCAGCTCTCAAACCACCACTACAAAGGCATAAAAATCTTCTAAAGGACTTTTTCTTTCCATTTCGAAGTCTTAAAAGGCGTGCTTTCATTCCGGTTATGCAAAATGAACGTCTACAAAATGAAAGCGTGGAGTTCACGGGCGACCATATTTGTTAGAAATCTGATAGTCTTCTGAGTGAACATTCGATTCGGGCCATTCGAAGCTATCCTCGACAAACGTCGAACAACCGACGAGGTTCCAAAACAAAAAAGGAGTTAAGATCGGGGAATATCGGGTCAAAATCGGCAGAGTTCGTTGTGGGCTCGGATTCTATTGTTACACTCACTCACTCACTCAAACGGATAGCACAGTAGCTTTCGTAGTTTCGTAACTCTCTTGTGGGCTTCGCAGTACACTTGTGGCAAGTCTAAAATTTAGGAAGGCAGTGAATATGCAATAACCTAAGGTAATATAGAATTGGAAAAAGCGTGTTTTTTGGAAGTGAATTGTTGATACATATTCTGGGGGGGGGGGGGGGGGGGGGGGGGGGAGTACTCCCGACAATTAAAGGTAGGTGTGTGCCGCCTGAAGCATCAAAAGCAACCATTATAAACAATTGATAATTTTGTTTTACGAAATAATAGATTTCAATATATATTTTCTTGCTTTAAGTCTGCTATATTCTTTGCTAATTGAGCTACGTTGAGCACTCTAAGGCAACTCTCTTGCGTCAGGATTTCAATGCGATAAAGCTACGTTGAGCACTCTAAGGTATCTGTCTTGTCCGCTTCACGATTTGAATGTGATGAGAATAACACACCGACTGATTGATATTCCTCTTCTTTTTATAAGCGGAGAACGTTTTCTCTGTCTTGCTTGCCACTAAAATAATACATTGTCTTTTTGTTTGTTTTGTCAATTAGCTCCCATATAGTGCCAATATTTTTCCTTTAAAAAAAAATCAACACGCTGAAATCGCTTATAATGCTTGCTTGATAAACGTTTGTTAACTAAATCAGCAAAATTATTACGTCTTTTGCATACTATTGCATAATCAAACCGTAATGGCAATGATTCAGTGTTCCAAAATAGAACAAAAAAGCCAAATCCATACTCTTGCACAATCAAACGGGAACATTTTTAGTTAGCTGAATACGCAAAATCTCACCTCTCTTGCATACTATTGCATAATCATGACACCTCAACATTTAATAATCATTCAAAATTGAAATTTCTCTTTAATAATCAAACCGTAATAGGAATGATTCAGTATTCCAATGACTACTGAAAAGGGACATTAACGTTAATTTTGCAGAAAAGCAAATCCATTGTATAATACAATCAAATTAGGCCCCTTCACGAGCGACGCATGAAAATAGAACGCGTGTTTTATTTCCGATTTGACAGCCTTGTCAGATAAATGACCACAAGTTGCTTCTTATTGTCTAAAATTAATTGCCGACTCGCTTAAGCTACCTGCTTTGGTGGCTTAAATTTAACTAGAGTTTAACTCAATTAAGCTGACTCGCTTAACTTTAAGCAAATTGGAAAACCAACTCTTTTGCTCTTCACGGTTAGTCATCCCGAGTACACAACGTATCGCAGAACATTCCTCACAATTTTTCTTTTCACGAACATTTCCGGTTGTCACTCGCTAAGCGACTCGAAAAATCGCTCTTCAGGGTTAGTCATCCCTTTCCGGTTGTAACTAGCTAACGACTTGAAATCCCGGGTGCACAACGTATCGCAGAACATTCCTGACAATTTTTCTTTTCACGACATTTCCACTTGTCACTCGCTAAACGACTTCAAAAATCGCTCCTCGCGGTTAATCTTCCCGAGTATACAAGGTATCGCAGAACATTCCTGCCAATTTCTAGAATTTTCTATCAATTTTCTATTTAAGTGCTTAAAACCACAAAAACAATAAATCCAAGATAAGAAACAATCTGTCAGGCGATGAGGTCATAGCTCTAAAACTTTTGTAAAACAACTCTGCTATAAACCCGCGTATAAACCTCAGAAAGCGGACAAACATACAAGGTGAAATTTCTTAGCTTCGTCGAGCGCGGAAAATGTCAGCTATAAACCTCAAAAAGCAAACAAAGATACAGAGTGAAATTTCTTAGCTTCGTCGAGCGCGGAAAATGTCAAAGCGCAACTCACCCAAATCACTGTAAATAAGAACTGTACGCGAAAAATGTCAAAGCGCAACTCACGCAAATCACTGTAAATAAGAACTGTAATACCCTTGTGGTGAGGTCATAGCTCTAAGAACTGTAATACCTTTGTGGTAACGACATAACAAGTTAAGACATAACAAGTTCATGACAATTCAATACCCTAGGGAAATTAACAATAGGTCCGGGGGTGCCCCTCAAAAATGTTAGTGGCGGTATGTGACGCACTTCTTGAAATCCTAACCTGTTTAACCAACCATATCCTCGGTGCCCTAATATAGCTTCTATAAAAAAGAAATAAGTAACCCCCCCGGACAAATGTTAACGAAACTAAACAAAGACCCTTTGTTAACAACTTTTGCCCCTTTTTTTCGAAGTGAATCGTACATCTCGTTTACGCGCAAGCGCATTAACGAGATGAAAAACATAGTTTTGTCTTAACACACATTTAAAATATTCAAAATGGAAAGAGAAAGCTTTAAAGAATACTCAGAAGCCGCTGAAGTGGAGAAAAAGGAAAGCTTTAAGCGACGAAATCTTGCTTCGAGGAACTTCATACGTTTTTATCAATGCGGGGCGATGTTTCTTTCTAAGAAGCGGAGTTTTAAAGAATTTTCAAGCAGCCGAGTCAAGCCGAGGGACTTTACTGTGAAAGAAATTACACTTTTCGATGGGAATTTATATTGATATCAATTTGTGATTGACTTTTTCCTTGCGTTCTCGTTGGTTTTGGGGAAATGTTTATAAAACGTGCTCAAATTCAGTCGTTATGATATCTGATATCATAAAAACAAAACAAGACTTCGATCAGTTTCTCGGGCAATTTTCGATACACAACTGGCGTACTTTATTCGAAAATTAGTCATACTAGTTGTTCTAGACCGAGAAAACGTTTTTGTGCACGCTAAGAGACGGTCGCGTAATTCTGTTTTTGAGATTCGCTAAACTTAAAAAATAGCCCAGTCGTTTATTGATTTCACTGCTTTTAAAAGTAGTCTTTTCAAATGTAACGGAAAGAGGTCACGCTTTGAGAAATAAAAGACGAGTGTGTATTTGATCGGGAATCAATATATTAAATATTCAAAGCGAGTACAGTTGTGCACTCAGACGGTCGCGTAATACTGTTTTTTTTTTGAGAACTGCTAAAATTGAAAAAAAGCCCAGTCGTTTACTGATTTCATTTCTTTTAAAAGTAGTCTTTTCAAATGTAACGGAAAGAGGTCACGCTTTGAGAAATAAAAGACGAGTGTGTATTTGATCGGAAATCAATATATTAAATATTCAAAGCGAGTACAATTGTGCACTCAGACGGTCGCGTAATACTGTTTTTTTTTTTGAGAACTGCTAAAATTGAAAAAAAGCCCAGTCGTTTACTGATTTCATTGTTTTTAAAAGTAGTCTTTTCAAATGTAACAGAAAGCAGTCACGGTTTAGGAAATATTAGACAAGTGTGGATTTGATCGGGAATCAATAAATTAAATATTCACAGCGAGTACAGAAAAATGTCTCAGCGTGTTCTTTAGTGTGTCATGCAAATTCGTTGAGGGGGAAGGGGTGCGTGACCCATTTAAAATAAACCGTAAAACTTTCTTACGCAAGCGTAGCCTCTTGTTTTTTTTATGTTTTGTGTCACGATTGCGCACTTCCGGTTCATGACTTTGCCATATACATTTCCGGTTTCTTGACTTCCGGCTACTGTCACTTCCGGTTCTAACAACGTAGTATATTGGACAAAACAATTCGGGATTGGACTAAATTATTATAATTTTTAAATGCTTTACCTAAATTTCATTAAAAACGGCAACATAAGAGACAAGAAAATTTCACACATGGAAAATATTAAAAATACTTCAGTGTTTACATTAAGATAATGAAAAAGGCGGAAAAGTACGCGCGACCGATAGGTTTTCGCGCCAAAAATTCGCCTCGGTTGTGCAATGATTATGTTTTCTATTTATCAGTAAATCGATTCTTTTACCTAGAAAATAATACATGGTTCTTAATTACAATTATCGCGAAAAGCCTTTTAAAAAGATAGATTTAAACAATCCTTTTTACAAACAGAAACGTCGTTCTAATATCTTTGTCCCAAAAACAGAGGAAAAAGCAAATTAAAAACATTTATCCGCGACAACGAAAAAGTTCATGAACGTATCAAAGCTGATTTATATTAGCAGTAAGCGGTGCACTTGCAGTCACTAGAGTTTACTAATAAGATAAAGAAACTGCAAAAGGATCTAAAAGACGTTTTAACAACAGGTAATACATGAGCCCTTTGACAAAAGTATCAGGAGTTGAATAAAAGCAACAGTAATGCGCATGTCAGGAACGAAATTATTGGAACGACTCTACAAAGACCCTCTTGCCAGAGCCGACTGCTTCATAAAATGGATGTAAATGTAGAAATTATTTCAAGGACTGTTAATTGCCCACTCCAGAAACTATTAAAAATACCATAATACTCTTTAAAGTGAAGGTTTGGGTGGTGCTTGATGTAAGCCTCATTTTTACAATTTCTTTTGTTTTCAGCACGAACTGCACGTTCTATGCTTCAACTTTGTGGCAATTTGCATACGGTGCACATTTGTAGGCGAACACACAATGCTACGTCCTAGCATTCCTACATGTAGTCTGAATTCCATTGTGCCATTCTAACAAAGAAGACTTGAATAATTACACCCCGGTGAGGCTGAGCCTGCGCATAAAAGAGTATTATGGTATTTTTTGGAGTGGCCAATTGCCAGCTCCATCGAATTAAGGTGGCTCGACTGGGTTTTTGAGTGACGATACCTTTTAACTTTGAAAAACTTGTGTACCACCACAAACGATCCAACGGAAAATCGATTGCCACAGCTGTACTAGAGAAAGATTAAAGTTTCAGATGAGGTAAGTTTTATGGAAATTGGAGTTGCCATAGCAACGTTATGACGTCATTCCATGTTTTACATAATACCGAATTACTTGTCAACAAGAAATAATTTTGGAAAACGCTTTCTGGATCTTTGACCTAACGTACTTGTCTTAAGGTCTACAGAAGGTCTAAGGTCTAAGGTCTATAGAAGCGTTTTCGAGAAAATTTCGGGTGAAGTTTTAAAGTGCACCTAACCCCAAAATTGTTTTTTCGCTTAATCAACTCTATGTACGTTGGAAAGTTGAATAGTTAAATATTTCTTGTTTTTAATGTTGCGTTAGTGAATTATTGTGGTTTGAATTTACAAAAATGTTAATAAGATGACGTCAAATCAAGACTCGTTTATTATACAACTACTTTTTTTTCTACTTTGTTTTTTGCTTGTTTTCATTTATTTCCCGTGTCTGCCACCAATATCATGATTTTATCTAAAGCTTTAAAATAATCTGTAACTCTACAGATCAGCTTCTGTATTGTTATATTTTCTTTTTCTTACATTATTTCCAACTACATTACTTTTCCCTGCCTCGAATAGCGTTTTTGCTAATTTGCAGGGCAACTGTATTTAAGTTTAATATGTCTAATAAATTTTTGTTTGTTTTTATTTAGTATTTCTTAAATTGATTATCCCTTTAAGCTGTTAACTGCGTATTGTAAATTGAAGTAGAAATAATGGTAAAGTCTTGATTTGACGTCATCTAATTAGCCTTTTGTAAATTCAAATCTTTATAAATCACTAACGCGGCGTTAAAAACAAGAAATATTTCACTATTCGACTTTTCAATGTACATTGAGTTGATTAAAAGAAAAAAATTAGGGGTTAGGTACACTTCAAGGTGTTAAAATACAACAAAAATAAAACAATTTGAAATGTTATTAAAACTTGTGTCCACAAGGCTTGATGAAGTGATATTTTGGTCTTAAATGAATTTTATACCATCCAAAAATCGGCCATTTGGATTTTATAAACGTTGGCTTGAATATGAACTGGTCTGAAGTGTTATTTCGCACTTTTATCAAAAATTGACCCTATACTTATTAAAATGGTGACGAATTTAAAAGCGATAGATGAATTTTCTTAAAACTTAGTCCTCATGAAGATTAATTAACATTCAATACTCAACGTAGGAGAATATTGAGCTAATTTTCAAGCAAGTGGTTTGTTGCTCTCATTATGCGTCTCCATTGTCTCGAATCGCCATTCAATTGTAAAATTAATTAAATGCTATCAATTTTCAGCCTCAACGTAGGAAAATATTGAGCTAATTTTCACGCAAGTGGTTTGTTGCTCTCATTATGCGTCTCCATTGTCTCGAATCGCCATGCAATTGTAAATTTCAGTACATAATGAATTCTTAAGCCTGGTTTCCATATAATCGCAACGATCGCAACGATCGCAACGATCGCAACGATCGCAGCGATTCTTGCGACCCTTGCGATCATATGGAAACCAAAACGTTGCGATCGTTGCGATCGTTGCGATTGCGATCGCAGAGATAGAAAAATTTCTATCTCTGCGATCGCAAGGATCGCAACGTTTTGGTTTCCATATGATCGCAAAGGGCCGCAAGAATCGCGGCGATCGTCGATCGTAACGATCGATGCGATCGTTGCGATTATATGGAAACCAGGCTTTAAACACTTCATTGCTTTGTTTTAAGTGTTACATGAATTGATGATGTACTGAAAGCTACAATTCCCCGGCGATTTGATACAATGGAGATGCATAATGAAACAACAAGCCACAAGCGCGAAAATCAGCTCAATATTTTCCTGAGTTGGCGCTAAAAATTGATAGCCTTAGAATGTTTCATGGAGATTGTATTAAACATTAATTAGTCTTCATGAGGACTAAGCTTTAAAAACTTATAATTGATCGCGTTTTAATTCGTGACAATTGTAATAAGTGTAGGGTCAATTTTTGATATAAAAGCGAAATAACACTCCAGGCCAGTTCATAGTGAAGCCAATATTTCTGAAATTCAAACAGAGCGATTTCCTTGAGATTTTCACCTAAGGTATTTGGATAGTATAAAATTCATTTAAGACCAAATTATTATTTCATCAAGCCTTATAGACATAATTTAAATGATATTTGAAAATTGTTTTGTTTTTGGTTATATTTAACACCTTAAAACTTCACTTGAAATTTTCTTGAAAACGCTTCCATAGAAATTCTTAAAATTTCGCAGACCTTAGGACAAGTACATCAGGTCGAAGATCCAGAGAGCGTTTTCCAAAATTATCTCTTGATGACAAGTAATTTGGTATTATGTAAAACAGGGAATTACATTACAACGTTGCTATGGCAACTCCGATTTCCATAAAATTTACCTCGTCTGAAACTTTAATCTTTCTCTATACAGCTGTGGCAATCGATTTTCCGTTGGATCG
Organism: Dendrophyllia cribrosa; assembly: GCA_024195265.1. Taxonomy (NCBI): domain Eukaryota; kingdom Metazoa; phylum Cnidaria; class Anthozoa; order Scleractinia; family Dendrophylliidae; genus Dendrophyllia; species Dendrophyllia cribrosa. Next base: position 21,489,633 of record JAJLRJ010000007.1, read on the forward strand.
TTTGTGGTGGTACACAAGTTTCTCAAAGTTAAAAGGTATCGTCACCCAAAAACCCAGTCGAGCCACCTTAAAGAGCCGAAGAACGATTTTCGTTGCATGTTTCAAACAAATTCTGCAGCGGAGCAAACTCAAGCGCATTGTAGATATTCGCTACCATATAGCGAAATTTTGGCGCGAAAACCGATGCGGTCGCACGCATTTTCCATGTCTGAAATTTTCTTGCCTCTTATGTGGAATTTCGGTAGAACATTTAAAAGTTATTACCATTTAAAGTGCATATGAAGTAAAAAAAGAATTTCCATGGTTTGATAGTGCTTTTCTTTCTTTATCTAAATTTGTGGGTTTCATCGAAAAGATCCTTCCCATTGTGAAATTATTCTGCTTGAAAGTTTTGAATTTTCCGCCAGAAAGTGTCTCTATCGAGCGCGCGGCCAAAGCTATTGTATTACAAGGCTGTGACGTAGAAAATACTTCAATTCACGAGTATCATGGCGGCAAAGGAGAAGTCTTCGACCTCGGCGACTTTCTGTCTGTCTGACAGAGCCTCTGTAGAAGACATAATTCCATCACAGTCTGAAATTCTTTCAAAGAAATGGAACGAAACACACTGTGAGCATACAGAGGAACGAATCTCAAGTATTTTCTACGTCATCAACACAATGGATATCGACAACTCGTTCCCAGTCTCCGGGACAGTAATTTCTGCAAATTGTGCTACTTTGGACGGCAAAAAAAAGGCCTTAAATTTTTTTCTGACAAATTTCTTTTATCATTTCGAAATAAAGACATAATAACCTCCACGAAAAGACAAAATAAAAAATTACTTCATATGCACTTTAACCCAATCCTGAATTGTTTTGTTCTGTATATTAAGCAAACCAGCGTTACTGAAGTGTCACACCGTCTCGTTACATTGCTAATGTTCACGTTAGGTATATATAACACACAGAAGAATCACTGGCTTCCTTGTGGTACAGCCTTCATTTATAAAACATTCAATAGTAACAACATGGTTTGCAGGAACGATGACTGAATGAAAGGAGAACTCTTGTCCATGTCGGACAACTTGTTATCTTGTTTGCTTTCAGATATATAGCTTCTTCTTAAAATATACGATGAATGTTTGTTACGCATGCGCATAATATTCGTTTTGCGATATACTGGACAAACTGCTGCTATTTGTAGTACAGAACTTGAGGCCAGTCTTTTAGATTTTTAGAACGTTTTGTAGAAATTGCATAAAACTTTCTTACGCATACGCATGAGTATAGGCTACTTGAAGCCTCTTGTTTTTGCTAGAACCAACGGCTGTAACAATAAAAGCTGTAACAATGATGCAACCGGAAAAGATCAAATTCGCCATAAGTCAATTATACGAGACCTGAATCACGCAAAGAACTTGCCACACTTTCTACAAACTAAATTCTGCAAAAAGCCGACACTTCGAACATTAAAACCGCCGAACCGCCATTTTATTCTTTTTAAGACATGGAATTTATGACAAACTGGAAGAAGAAAATCAGACAAGACGATAAAAAAGGCCTCGTGTGACCGCCGCGTGCGTTACGAATATTATTGCTACCAACCAAGTGACGTAGTAAAATTGGCGACCAAGTAGACTTGGCTTCAACTTAGAAAACTACAAGGGGTAGACCGGCTTGACCCCAAACTTTCAAAAGAAGAAAAGTTGAATTAATTGTACATCTAAATATTTAGCAGCGTGCAGTAGACACATGTTCCCTAGAAACGAGAAAGAAACTGGGCCGAGTGAACTTTCGCAACGATTCCTGGGATCGTTGCAGGGGACGCTTCTTTTGTCTCTGTCCCCAGTAACAGTCCTAAAAGTCGTTGCAAAAGTTCACTCGGCCCAGTTTGCTTCTCGTTTCTAAAGTGGCGAATTTTAGAATGGCCACTCGATCTGTAAATCTTTTTACTATCTTACCCAAGTTTCCAAGTACCATACATATTAAGGACATCTCTGTCAAATAGAAAAGAAGAAGGAAAAAAAAAAGAAAATCAGGAAATTACTAAATCAGTTGGGTTAAAATAGAAGGGAAGGAGGCTGAGGGTTGACAGTCAAAACCACTAATAACAGAAATCAATTCAGGTTATTAGAGGTTACGGCTTCAAAATTAGAGTTCGTCATCATGATTTTAATACAAATATAATTAAGTTTAAGTTGGAATTTAGTAATCTCGTAAATATTAACCCAGAAGTATCACTATCGAGTTTGATCTCAGTCCCCACTATTGATGCTCTGAAAAGAACTTAATTGTTGCTGAACTTTCTGACCTTTTAACAATCTGCACGAAGACAATTGCAACAAGTAAGCCAAGTGAATGGTTGTGTACTACAAACAAGAATTGTTAACACTTTACCGCTGGGTTCTTTTACGCTATGTGGCTGTATTTTAATATTTCTGATTGTTCATGTGATTGGTTAGCTAAGCCATGATGTTATTGGCTTTGGAGCCTTAGCTATGTGTTTGGTCAAAGAGGTTAGTTTCTAAAGAAATATATTATTTGTGCCGATTTGAGTTGGAAAGCAGCAAAAAAAAAGAAAGAAAAAAATTACGTTTAGAGCGCTATAGTCCTTTGTCTCAGACAAAAGGACTAGTGTTGAAGGCGGGCAAAGTGACGGTGTTTGCTTTTAAGTTGTAAAGGCTTTTCTCTCGTCTATTTTGCATCACATTTGTTGCAACTTACGGCTTTTTACTTAATTACTTAGTCAATTAACTCATCTCCTAAAAGTAACATATTACCTGTTAATAACAGTAGACGCATTGCGTAACACTGATTGAATGAAGGTTTTGCAATGTAAAAGGTATTGACTTCTGCCTGAAAGAAATATCATTACAATAACTAAAGCGTTTTCGTTTGAAAACGTATAAATCTTCAAGCGTTTTGGCCTTACGTCCACACTCATACTAACTTTCAGACCACTGAAAAAGAATCTCTTTTAAAAAACTCTCATGAGTGGAAAACGGCTATGCGTTTCAATGTGGAACGCGAAAACGGATTTTTTTTTTCTTTTTTAAAAACTGCGCAGTCACTGCGCTGTGGAAAACATCCGTTTTGAGTGATCAAGCTCCACGGTCTCTCCTTCGTACAGGTTTTTTTTTTGAGTAAAGAAAAACTGCAATCATTGTTTTTCCTCTCCGGTGCTCCGTTGGATGACTTCTTTAAAGTTGCACATACTATATGCAAAGGAATATCCTCGCCTATTGTGTGGTGCAAGGAACCCAGCCATTGTGTTCTAGTAGCGTTGAGACAGAAGAGAGAAGCGTGTAGAACGGTCAGTGCAAGCCAAAGAAAGGCGAGAAGAATGCATGGGAACGCTATTTTGTTTTCTCCCTACGTGGCTTTAAAGGAAATTTCAAGAGCAAACCATCGGTCGGGACGGATATCTCACGCCTGTACTGCAGTAGGTAAGTTGTAACCGTAACCTTCATGTAACTCAACTCCCAAGAGTGCCAAAAATCAAAATTTAACAAAAATTTCAACTTACATTCAATAAAATATTGAAAAACAAATGGTACCATCGCAAAGTAGGGCTAGACTCAAAAGTTAGACTACATTACATGTCTCCATAATTGACTCTGGGAGCTAAAGGGTTAAATACGATAAGTGAAAGAAAAGCTTATAGCTTGTGGGGTCGTGTGTATCAGTAAATGTATGAATTAATCTAAAAAGTGTTTTCAGTGGTTACCGATAACACGCGACCCATCGCCTTCAAAAGAGGCAGATAAGGTTGAGTTTTAAGGTGAAGTAAGGCGTCGTTCACACTTGGTGCCCGAGCACCGTGCCCGGGCACAGTGACTGACGGGAACCAATGTGAACACGGCTTTTTGTAAGTGCCCGTGCCAATAATTGGGCACGGTACTCGGGCACGGGTACAAGGTCGATACCTTGTACTCAGGCACTGAATCCGGCACGGGCACAAGTCTGCACACGATTATGGCGAGTGCTCAAGAACTTTACCCACAAACTCCTGCTCCGTAGCAGTTATTTTACCCACAAATCCCTACTCTACAGTTTCAAAATGGTGGAAGGTCAGAGGTTGGGCACCGAATGTGAACACGCATTCAAAATTGGTATCGGTGCCCGGGCACTGACCAAGTGTGAACGGCGCCTAATACGAGAAACAAAATCGTGCAACCTCTCGCGCAACAATGTTGCGTTGCAGGTTGCAGCCCTGATGTTGCGCGCAACAAATTTTCATGTTGCGTAAAGTAGACGTCGCTTCTACTTTCTGCAACATGAAAATTTGTTGCGCACGTAGGTGGTAATCCGCGCAACAAACGATTTCAACTTGCATCGCAACATTGTTGCGCGACAAGTTGTACGATTTTGTTGCCCGTATTACTTCACCTTAATTAAGTGGTCGTCAATCAAAGAAAAGCCGTTAAAATTATTTTGGATTCTGCAAGATTTTAAGCAAACAGAGCTAAAAGACATTTTGTCCCCGCGACGTGTCCCATGAAGTTCAACAAGAACTCCGTGAGATATGTCGCGGGTACAAAATGTCCCCAAGATTGGTGTTGCACAATTATAATAGTATCAGTTCACACGAGGGGACGTGTCGCTGCAACAAGTCCCTGAGTCATGTCCCCGCGACATTTTCATGTGGTGTGCAAGCGCGATGATTTTTTCCCTGCTACATGTCCCCGCTACACTCCCTGCCTCATGTCCTCTCTGGAAAACACTTTGAAAGTCACGAGTTAACGAAAAAATAACTTCGCTACATGCATAAAAAACCTAATATTGTTCGGATATGTAACATTTCAAAATAAAATAATAGTATGTTGCTCTTTGTTTCCAAAAATGCAGTAAAATTCTCATGGGAATATATTCCGAATCTCGGAATGAATTTAGAAAACCGATGCGTAAATTTGAAAACTCCATTCAAATTTCAAAAATACTGGTCACGCGTGACGGAGCATGGCTGTAATTTACTGGGACGGACAGCTTTTAGCTCGGTCAGGCGGGACAACCTTTTTGTCATGCGAACGCTCGGTAAAGTTGTCCCGGGTTGGCGGGTGACCCTCCTACCAGGGACAACTTTTTTCCATATAAACAGGCCAATAATCAAATTCGATGTCCAAGCTGCCGTTTCAGGAAACCGTATTTTTTAAAATAAAACTTTAAAATTACACTGCACGTGATAATTTGCAACTCAGTGATACATGATGTATAGAGTACTAAAGTGACGACGCTACAAAAACTAAATTTGTGAAATTATGGGATATGATTAAATATACGCATACGAAAAAGGCCCGCTTGCCAAAAATCAGCATATTATTGTAATTTGTAAGGGGGCAGCATAACTGTGTCTCAGCCCCAAATTGCAATAAGATGCTGATTTTTGGCAAGCGGGTATTTTTCGTTATGCCCTTTTCGAATATCTAATCAAATCCCAAGTTTTTGTTACGTCACACTTTAGTACTCTATAGTAGGCGGATCACAATCATAAAGCCGCCGTTGCACGAAGCGCCAATTTTTTAATCCCCTTTTAAAACTGTAGTTGACTTCGAATTTGGTTGTTTTAAAACTTTACTATTTCTTTTTGGTAAAATTGCTGGAAATCCAGTCAGAATTTAAACAGCAATGCTAACGGCTTTCCTTTGATTGACGTCCACCAAACTCATGAAGTGTGATGTCTTTTATACCGAATATTTGATAGCTCTTTGAAGATGCATTTTTGTGCGAAAATCCAAATCCGGATTTTTAATATTCATGATATGCGTTCCATGTGTATTTTGTAGAACCCAGAATATATTTACCGTCTTCAAAGCAGCCGTTATTTACAATCCAAACAAAGGCTGCAAAGACTGGTAGAATAAGTCCTCAAAACTAAATAAGTCAAAGGAGCGGTGTTTAGACGGCGTAATTCCTATCTTTTTAAAATGACAACAGCAACCAGTTGGCACGACCAGACAGTAGGAGAAAACATTCATCTTTCCGCAATCAGCCTCTTCTAGTGTCTAGAATTATATCTATTCCGACATATTTATAGACATTTAAGGTTTGACTAACATAAATTTGGTTCTGTTGACTGACTAGGAGTGCAAGCATTAAACTAAACTGTGTACGATTTAAAGAGATCTTTCAGAACATTTCTAGGAACAGGCTATATCTTCGTTGAATAGTGCCACATTGTTACGACTAATAACGCGATAAATCAAAAATTTTAAATTCAAAACTTACCAGCTTGGCGTTCGACGAACAAATGTAACTTTTGTTAAGTGATTTTTACGCGAATGTGATTAAATCTAAAAGAAATATATAGGTCTTGGTGTAATTATTTTTAAACTGATCAAAGTTCCGCAGTAAACGTCGAAAATGCCGCGTACGTGTGCTTGGGACGTGACCGGTCTTTCCAAGCCGGAAGCTGCCCTCTTATCGTCCTTGTGTGATGTTTATAATATATGTTGATTTTCATCCCTTACGCCTTTCCTGCTTTTTTTCTTTCGGTTCTTTCTTCTATGATCGATAATGATTTACTCTGAGGAAAATAAAGGGTTTAGATCGGTGTTTCAGTTTCTCAAGCTCCGCAGTAGCATGCTTTAGACATGTCACACAATTTTGCGAACAACAAGAATGATAGACAAATTCGGCTAACGTATTGTTGTACCCGATTCAAACCTTTTGAGATTAGAACTTTTTGTTCGTCATATTTCCATATCAATGAAGCATTGACATGGAAATTATGGAAATACTGTGAACAAAGAATCTTATTCCCAGAAGGTTTGAATTGGGTACAACAATGCTTTAGCCGAATTTCTCTATTGATGATAATTGATAATAATAATAATAATAATAATAATAATGAAACTTTATTGAGTAACTTTCATACAAACTTGAATCTTACATGTATTTAAAAAATGTACAAATTTCTTGCCCCTTAAAAGTTTTTCCGAGAAATAATTTTTTGTAATAATAATAATAATAATAATAATAATAATAATAATAATAATAATAATAATAATAAGGCTTTGTAAAGGAATTTATTGTAAACTTATAAATTGTGTTTTATAATTAAAGTTCTCTATTTAATAATAATAATAATAATAATATAATAATAAATAATTTTTATAGCGCCATATCCATGGGCTCATGGTGCTTTACATCTTGATAGTTCAAAGAAAAATTAAAAAATTTACATCAGTGAAAAACATCATATTGATGTATAAAAGAGAAGTGGCATTATTTCTTAATTTAATCTATATAAAATGACTGTGTAACTACGGTATGTACTGTCAGTGTGGCGGGCTTACAGGCGGCTGATTTACATCCCACCAGCTATTCTGATTTTATTCATCGTGTATAATGGTCATAAAATAAAAGTCGTCTTTAAAGTCGGTGCCAGACAAAGACAGTCCTACTTGTAGTACAAATAATTATTGAAATTATAACGTCTATTCGCATATTCCTGAAACCCCCCTCAAATATTTCGTCTTTGGTAGTATGGAAGCCGGCTTCCATTTTATAACCATTTTTGCTTTGCAATCCTGCCAAACAGCCGGTGCTTTCTGCCTTCTCTCTCTCTGTGTCCTTACTGTATATGACATTTTATATCCAAGCCGTGTTGACGTTCCGGCAGCTTCTGTTGTAAATTGTAAACGCATCGGCGACCAGTGGGCGAACATCTTCCAGAAACAACCGAAACACTGCACTTGCAACTGTGTGACAATACAAACACAACTTTGAAAACTGAATAATTTAAAATATAAGATTGATATGGATAAATAACTGGAACGGCATCACGCTCGAATGATTCGTGTTCGGGGGAAATAATAGACGAAATAAGATTCAGAAATCCCTTGCTAAATTACATTTTTCGTGATTTTGACGGAATCTACCAACACTAACACTAACTGAATTATTTATTCTGGAAGACTGGGCCTTCATCGAGTTCACTTCACTGAGAAGTGCTTTCAAAAGGTCTAAATTTGGAAGCCCTCATTTCGTTTTCATTCCTCGCACATTACATCAGAACAGACTGATGGCTGATGTACTGTACTGCAGCAGCAACACCCAGGCAGCAGCAACACCCAGGCAGCAGCAGCAGCAGCATCAGTGAGGGTGATAACAGTGAATACGAAACGCCCACACGAGGAAGCAGAAAACTCGATCCAAACATTTTAGTCATTCTAGCTGATCCTTGAAATCAAATCAATACGAATCACGTTTCTCTATTGGAAATTCGTGCAGGATGTGACTAAAATCCGGCGTTCGAAAATGTGCAATGTTTTAATTTTGGGGTTAGCGGATTAAACGTCAAGGACTGTTTTATGGGAAATTACGCAATAGAGCGTTTTCACTTGACGTCATAGCCTCCATATTATTGGTGTTCCCGTACAAAAGAATTTTAATTAACTTCTTTTGTTAGGAACACCAACATGGCTGCCATGGCCTTTGTCATTTGAGTCCCATGGGACTGAAGGTCACGTGAGTGAAAACGCTCTATAGAGTGATTTAATAATAATAATAATAATAATAATAATTTAATGTAATGTAAAACTTTATTTATACACAGTAAAATATCAGTATTTACAAGAATGATAACTCTAAGAATTAATATTCTATACGACAGGGCTTAAAAACGGCTGAACATGCGCAGTAGAACGCAGGCCTGGTCCCCGCGATTCCATTTTCAAAATGGCGGACGACGAATTAGAATTCAACACGTCATTGTAACGACCCCACGCAGCGTTGTGCTTGCTCAAGGACTTCAAATTAACTTGTGTGAACTTTATAAACATTCATGCTGGGGATTTGATTATGATCAACCAATCGGAGCAATGTGTTCAATTTGACCAGTACATTATATCGGTAACAACATGGCAAAGGTACATGGCAATGGAGGGGTTGGGGCTAAGGGTTGGGGGTGACCCTACAGAAACTGCACACACCACTCCCTAGGTACATTGATGGATTACAGTCAACTCTCTCTAAGACGGACACCGTCGGGACCGGCCCCAACTGTCCGTCTTAGAGAGGTGTCCGGCTTATAGAGAGTCGAGGTAACGTGACACCAGTAATTCTCAGACAATGAAGCTGAACCTATGCACAATGAATACACGTTTGTTTTAAGTCTGTTTAAAGTCGTTTACTTAAGCAAAACCTACAAACTGGAACAAAAATAACATTTGAAAAGTGGACTCGTTTGTTCATATTCAGCACTTACATTTCCGTTTGAAGTAATTTTTAACTAAAAAAAGCACTTCTCAAGTGTCCGTTGACGGTTTCAAAGTGTCCGTTGTCCGTCTTAGAGAGGTGTCCGTCTTATAGAGAGTTTAGTTACAGTAAAATGACTGAAAAACGGCAGGGACTAACACCAGATGTCCGTCTTATAGAGGTGTCCGTTAATAGAGAGTTGACTGTAGTCGATTCCAGCAGTGCCTTTGTCCCTGGGCATTAGCTTTTTGTAAAAAAAAAAAATTGGTTAATGACCCATGGCATGCACAAACAGGCTGTGCAAATGCCAAGTAGATATATCTTAATTGTTCTGGCACAGCTGTTTTAAGGTTCCCAGGGGTGAACCAATCGGAAAATAAGGACGAAGACCCATGCATCTTCCATTCGAACTTCAGGACCTCGAGTTTCGTAACTGGCTTCACAGTTACAAAATGCATGTTCCAGAAGATTTTCATGTGAGGGATCTTCTTATCTTTCATAACATGATCGAGCCTGAAATCCTCAGAGTGATCAGATCAGAGTCAAACCAACTCGGCCCTTTAAAGTTTAATTACAGCATTTTGATTAAACTTATAAAAGAAGGGAACAGAGGCATTGAACGTGCTGAGTTCTATTTAAGACAGGAGGTGCCGGCAATCGTCAACATCTTTGACGAGGACGCTGTTAAGAGAAGACTCGACATTAATATAAACAGAAAAAGAGAAGAAGTCACTGAAATCGTTGTAAACGGGTCGGGTTGGACAGTTGCAGGGATAGACACAGTATTCCTTGACTTTGCCCGATATGAGCCAATAAGAGGCGGATCTTATTTCCCTCTTCCTCAGGCTCTAAAGGTAAAACACGCCTTCATAAACATCAAAAACAGAGATCATGCTTGTCTGAGGTGGGCAATAAGGGCTGCAATATATCCCGTTGATAGAAACCCGGATAGGACAAGTAAATACCCAACAAACGATGGACTTGACTTTACAGGCATTTCCTTCCCAACACCGCTGCATGAAATACCGAAGGTCGAGAAGCTCAATAACATTGCAATCAATGTTTTAGGCTGGCAGAACAACAAAGTTGTTACTTATAGCGTCAGTGAGATGGAAGGCGAGGAGATTCCACGAATCAATGTCATGCTCATTACAAAGATAGACCCTCGCACCTTCGAAACCATCAACCATTATTGCCTTGTAAAGAGTCTAAGCAGGCTTCTTCACTCACAACACTCTAGAACCAATCATACACACTTTTTTTTGTATTTTATTTATTTTTGTCTATATTACATTTGTAAGAAAACTAACACTTAAACACATTTACACAATCTAAGTACATGAAAAAGAAAGAAACTAAAAATACAAAAATGACAAATGTACGAAAAACTGCTTAAAGTAGTATAATTTATGATTAAAGCGGCTTAAGTTGAGATAAAAAATGATATATTTGGTGACAAAAATCTAAGAAGAAATAAGAGCGATTAGGGGCTCCCACTTTTGATAGTGATAACTAAGGTTATTTCTCTCGCTCGCTATGGAGTATTCTATTTGGTATGTATTTTTAATTCGCTCGAGTAATAATTGTGGAGTTAAAATCTTGTTACTAAGTTTACAGAAATGAAGGAGATATTTGCTTTCCAAGATAATATAGTTAATTTAATTGCTATTACTTTCTAGATTATCAATTCCAAAAATAACATCTCTAATTTCTAAATGTTTGGTAAGCTTTAATTTATCTTTACATATCATTTCCACTTCATTCCAAAATAGTCTAACTCTTGGGCATTGGAAAAGAAAGTGTTCAAGAGTTTCGATATCTGTTTTGCACCAATAGCACAAAGGAGATTCGACTTTTTTAAACTTGTAAAGCATATCATTTGTATACATGATCCTATTTAATATTTTGTATTGAAATTCGCGCAGTTTAGTACTCAAGGTTATTTGAATAGGTAAAAGGAATATAGCTTTCCAATTTAGTTTAAAACAATCAGTGTTATAGGTTTCTTCATATTTTTTGACCGATGTTGGATTTTTTGCAATTTTCGAGACCAAAATGCGATACAGTGTTTTGGATTTAACCTTCTCCAGATTGTATTCATCGTTGTTAATGTAGAGATGAAAGGTTGTTGGATTCAACTGTTGCGTATGAATTGATATTAAATTCCTATTTAAGTTTAAGATGTTGCGCCATGTTAGTGGAAACGCGTTATATATACTACATAATAGGAAGACATCAACGGGGAAGATACTTAGACTTCGCGATTCCCCTCCCAACACAAGCTCTCCTGTAGTGTCGAAAAGGTCGCCAACTTTATAGAAACCACATTCAGTTAGTCTTTTGCTGAAAACAGATTTGTTTTCGATACAAACATTCTTGTTATTCCACAAAACTTCATTTACAATTTCTTCAAGTGTGGACGGGTTATTCTCATTTAGAGAGGACCATGACATAAGACACTCCTTATAGAAATAGGGGACAGTAATCGAGAGCTTTTTGTAGTCAAAATTGCAGTGAAAGAGAAATTTCCCTCCTACGTTTTTTAGGTACGAATCCAAAAAAATTTTCCAGGCTGCTGGGTAAGGATCCAGATATCTTTTTATACACATAACTCTTTGTGTCGTAATCATTGAATTAATATCAGGCATACTCAGGCCTCCTTTTTCTATTGGGTTTATCAGTGCCGCTCGTTTCACTTTGTCTTTACCTTTCCATACGAAGGAGAACAGAATTGAATTAAGTTTTTGTATTGAGTCTTTATCGCATGCAATAAGAATCGCGCGGTAAAGAATTTTTGGGATAGCAAATGATTTAATGACTTGAATTCTGCCAATCAACGTGAGTCCTCTCCAGCTCCATCCATGTAAAAGTTCTTTGACAGACTTTTCGATGGATTCAAAATTCTTTTTAATAAACAGTACTTTGTCATCTGTGAAAAATACACCTAAAATTTTTATAATTTTTTTTATTTCTTCAACGCCCATGTCATTGTGATGAAGCTCCATGTTGCCTGCAGTGGAAGGATTTCGATTTTCTCACGGTTCATGTTCAATCCCGAGTATCTGCTAAAATGTTTCATCGCTAACGAACGTTGTTATGTCGTCCGCGAAATTGACCAACTTAATCATTTCTGTTTCGTTGATCTTAATGCCTCGTATTCGGTTATTATTTCGTATGTATATCGCCAAAGTCTCGAGAGCAATAATAAAAAGATACGGGGAAAGGGGATCCCCTTGACGAACTCCGCGTTTAACTTGGAAGAAAGGTGTAGTAAAGCCGTTATTAATCACGCAACTTGATATGTCATTGTAAAATGTTTTAATCCAGGTAATAAAGGAAGCGCCGAAACCAAACACTTCTAAAGTTCTAAAAAGAAAACTCCGGTTAATCGAATCGAAGGCCTTTTCAAAATCAATAGCAGTCAAAATACCTTTATGGCCTTTCCGTTTAGTGAACTCAATTACATCATCAATGGTGCGAACTGCGTCAAAAATTGTTCGCCCTTTCACATAAGCATTTTGATCGAAATGAATAATTTGAGGAAGCACTTTCTCAAGTCGTTTTGCGATCGCTTTTGACCCAATTTTTGAATCAACATTGACTAAGAAAATTGGTCTCCAGTTCTTTATTAGTCGTCTGTCTCGATTTTTTTCTCTAAAAGAGTTATTACTGCTTGTTTTTAAGTTGTTGAGAGTTCACCATGGCGATAGGAATAATTTAAGGAATCGACAAGATTCCGCCCGATTTCCGGCCAAAAGACCTTATAAAATTCCACAGATAAGCCGTCGTTACCTGGTGTTTTGTTGTTTTTAAACGTGGAGAGAATGTTAAAACATTCTGCGCATGTTAGCTCGCCCTCGCATGTGTCGCGCATTTCATCTGATAATTTTGGAATATTAGCAGAGTTCAAGAAGGGGCAAGTCATTTGATCAAAAGTAAATTCTGCCTTTTCATCGTAAAGATCCGCAAAGAAAAATTCGATTTCCTTTGAAATTGTGTTTGGGTTGGTAGATTCTTTACCGTTTGATTGAATCAGCTTTCTTATTGAGCTCTTTTTCTTTTTGTTATTTTCAAGGTTTAAAAAAAATTTAGTGTTTCTTTCTCCTTTTTCGTACCATGTGATGCGAGAGCGGATAATCGAACCTGACACAATATAGTCGTATTCTCTTTCATATTCCGCTTTAACCTTTTCTAAATTCTCTACATTTACAGGTGTTGGAGATGCCGCTACTTCTTCTTCACACATCTTAAGTTTATTTTCAATTATTGTTAATTTATCTCTTCTTTGACGGGCTTTTTGTTTACTGTAAGTAATGGTTTCTTGGCGAACTTTAAATTCAATCCAGTCCCACACTATTCTTGGATCATTACAGAAATTGATTTCTGTTTTCCATTCAGGGAACATCTCTCGCATCAGGAGAATGTAATCAGTGTCTTCTAAGAGACTGTTATTTAGTTTCCAGAAGGACGGGCCGTGTGGTTGGTCATTGAGGCTGTCTATTTCAAGGATGACTGCTGAATGATCTGTTTTGATAGCGGTTATAATGTCGGCCTTAGCAACATCATCCTCTAATATATCACTTATAAACCAGTAGTCCAATCGCCTTTGTATAAATGGACGTTTCTGCCTCCATGTAAAACGTTTGCTTTCTGGATTTTGTATCCTCCAAATATCAATTAAGTCGTTTTCATTTAAGATATCATCTAAAATTTTGACTGAATGTTTATAGGTTGGGTTCCCACCTAGGCAATCAAGAGAAAGGTCGCGAGTTAAATTGAAATCTCCACCGAGTAAGATTTTGCATTGCTTATAGTGTTCCTCGCTGTTAATCATGTTGGATATTTTTTGGAAAAATTCGGATTGTTGAGTTGTTATGTTAGGGGTGTAAATGTTTACCAAAAGAAAAGAACAATCCTGAATATTGGCCTCCAAAAGGATGAATCTTCCTTCTTCGTCGGACTTGACTGAAATTAGTTCAAAATCAAGCGTATGTCGTATAAGCATGGCGACCCCTCGACTATGCGCAGACCCGTGCGCAAAAAAGAAATCACCATGCCACTGCGCTTTCCACTGTTTTTCGATTTCCTTTGTGCTATAGGTTTCTTGTAGAAAACAAATATCTGCCTTTTGCTTGATTAACCAATTTAGAATTCCTTTACGCTTTTCCAAGGTCCGAATACCACGAACGTTGAGCGAGATAGCTTTCAGCTTAATATTATTACCATTCATCGCGATCTTTTTTTGTACAATATAGATAGATTGTTGTCACCTCTAGCTAAGTCTATAGGTTTCACAATACCGCATTGTTTTAAAATGAATGGCAGGTTCGTTAACATATAAAGACATACACATAACGTAAACTGATTATGCACGGACGAGTTGAATATTTCACAACACATTACATAAAACACACAAGAAGACAGAGGGCGGAAAAATATTGAAAACCTTACCTTTCGCTCCAGAGTAAACTGTTTGCGAGCCTTAACAGTCAACTAATCCTTTCGATAGTTAATCCAACCTAATTGTCCCTGGCTCCTTCACCGGGAAATGCTTAAGTTTAATGAACTAAGTTGCGTCGTCTAAGAAACGCCTAGCGGGTGTTAATTAGAGCCAAATAAGGCGCTAGAAAAAAAGTGGATTGTGCCAAATGAAATCTTATATGACTTCCAGATTAGCATAATGGAAAGGGGAAAAAAACAACAACTTGAAACTAAACTAAAATAAAGCGCCTTTACATTTTTATATATTTACCCTCTATATATAGTTTATCAGGTTCAGACTTACTAAAATTAGCTCGTTTGCCCTCATTTCTAGCTTTTTTGAGTTTGCTCATTTGAACCTTGCGCAGTTCATGTATTTTTTTAGGCATGTCTTCGTACATTTTATATGGGGTATCTTTCAGCTTTCGGCTGCATCTGAATACACGTTCTCTGTCAGAAAATCTTAGGAATCGTGCGATGATCGTTCGTCCTTCATTTTTTATTTCTGGGCTTGCCCATTCGGTGCACTCGCTGAAACTCTATACTTCCAGCATCATCAATTCCTAGCACTTCTGTCATGAAATTGGTCAGTACTTCCTTGGTGTCTTCAATCGAAACTTCGCCGCTCTGTTGGTCTGCCTTCTCTGCTATTCCTTCAAATTTAAGATTCTCCCGTCGGCTGTAAGCTTCAAGATAAAGCACCTGCTTGTGGATATCCGCTATCTCTTCCTTCCTTTCGTACGTTCCACTTATGAGAGTCTCAATTTGTTCGTCCACAATAACGCTATTTGTTTCCATGTTCTCAAATTTCTCGCCCATGGTTTTCTGCTTTTCTTTGACTGAAGTGACTTCTTCCTCCAGATTTGATACCTTGCCCTTCAAGTTCTTTACGGCTGAACTGAGACTTTCCATTTTTGTTTCTAATCCATTTAACTTGACTAAGATCAGGTCTAGTTTGGCAGAAACACTTTCGGGCAGCTCCAACTGCGCCATGCCTTCGTTTTCATCTTTGCACTTTTCCTTCGGAGAGTTTGACTCTTTCAGTCTTTTCTCGTCGGGTGAGGAATCTGCTGAGCTGCAGGATGACACTTGTATTCTAAGTTTACGCTTTGGTGTTTGATATTTGCTTGCCATAGGCATTTCAAAATTTTAAAAATGATTGCCCGGTGTGCGGAGCTCCAAAAACACGTCTACATCCTTCGTCGCTCTCCCCAGTCTCTCCAATCATACACACTTCTGCGTCAGATGTTTGCAAGGCTTCTCATCAGAAAGAATTCTCGAAGACCATCAAGTCTATTGTAAAGGAGCCTCAAACCGCCCAACAAGAGTCGAGATGCCTAAGGAAGGCGAAAACATCCTTCGCTTTAAGAACTACCAAAAACAGATGAAGGTGCCGTATGTGATATATGCTGACTGCGAGAGCCTCATCGAAAGAGTAGTACTGTAGCTCTTCCAGACCTCTATTTTTATTGGCCCCGTAGTGCTGTAGCTTCTATTGTGTTTAGGGCTAGGGCTATTGTTTGTGTTGTTTAACCTATTGTTTCGTTAACCAATCACTGAGATTGTTTGGAAAGGTACAGCCTCTCCCCATCGAAAAGCTAGATGCACGAATCCCACCCAAGGAACAAAGCAGCACCACAAAGACCGAGGTCCACAAGCCCTGCGGGTTTTCCTTCATTGCTGTCAGATCAGATGGCGCGGTTGGCCAGCCCTACATTTACCGAGGAGAGAACCCTGTTCGTGAGTTTCTAGCCTCTCTTCAGAGGGCTGAAAATGCGATACGTGGAAAACGAGGAGCGTGGAAAATGAGGAGTGTGGAAAATGAGGAGTGTGGAAAATGCGGAGTGTGGAAAATGCAAAAATAAAAAGCTTGTATGTGTGTAAAAAATGCTTGTAATGGGGATTGGGATCTTTGAATTATGCCTCTTTTTGGCGTCGGTTACATCTATTACCATCCCAGCCATGCGCATATCATGCGAAAAAACCCTGTTTTTAACGGACGTGTACATATCGACCTCAGCACCTACCACTCATTTGGTGCCAGAGGAAAACGCTGAAAGAGCATGGACTGATTGTTGATATCGTTAATTCACAATAATGCTGCGCGAGATGATTTCTTTAAATTGCCTATTCGTAAGTGAACTCAAAAGCTACCAATACCGTACGATTTAGCAATGAAAATGCAATGATGCATTGCTTTCTTCATAGAAACAAGAACTGATTGTTAACACCGTTAATTCACAATGATGCTGCGTGAGTTGATTTGTTTTATTTACCTATTCGTTACTGTTCTTTTTAGCTACCAGTACCGTACATTTTAGCAATAAAAATGCAGCGATGCATTTGTTAAGAAGCCAAAATGGCGTTTGATTAATTTCAGTTTATTACCTAATCGCTAAGTATGCAATTGTTATTCTCGACTGTCTAAGTAAGGTGTTGTGAAGTATTTAGTCGTTTAAATTGTCATGCTTAAGGTTTCTCTTATGTTTAGGATTTCTTTTTATTTCGCGTTCATAGTCCAAGGTTATTGAAGGTTTAGCCCACACTGATTGTTCTTAGGTTCTTGTAGTAGTGTCGTCTACTTTATGGATTTGTTAAACTTGAATGTCGGTTCTTGAAGTAGGCATGCTTGGGAACTAAAGCTGACCTTGGATTTTACCTACACTAGGATTCCTGTTTGGGTGTCTAGTCCAACTTTACAGTTTTAGCTCTAGTATTCCATTGGTTCTTTAGTACTTGTCATCAACAGCCGTGTAGATGTTTCTTTTACTCGCTTTGTTAAGCCACCGGATATGCGTTAAAAGTTCCCATGGTCAGAAGCCCAAATAATTCTGCAGGACACGGGATGTACAGTAAAAGTTCCCACGGTTCGCGAACCCAAACATGTCTACAATAGTAGTATATAGGTAGGCTTGTCTCAGTCGACAAGTAAGTAGTCTAGTAGTCTAGCCAGTCGACAAATCTTGTAGTGTAGTCGGTCGACAAATCTTGCAGCCTTATAACCTACATTGATCAAGCTTGACGCTACGCGAGAAGTCCCCAATAAAGAAGACTCCTGATACCTCTTGATTAGCAAGCGAGGCTTCATTACACATTTTTAAAAGAACAAGGACTGGTTGTAAAAATCGTTAATTCACAATTATGCAGCGCTGGTTGACTTCTTTCATTTACTTATTCATATATTATCCAGCAATGAAAATGAAGTGATGTATCGCCATTTTTATACACTCCGCATTTTCCACACTCCTCATTTTCCACACACCTCATTTTCCACACTCCTTGTTTTCCACACTCCGCGTTTTCCACACTCCTCGTTTTTCACACTCCGCGTTTTCTATACTCCTCGTTTTCCACACTCCGCGTTTTCCACACTCCGTGTTTTCCACACTCCGCACTCCGCACTCCGCGTTTTCCACCTAACCTATTGCACAGCTACAGTGAATAATTTGATCAGATATTTTCGAATTAAAAGCATCTAAGAATCAAAATAGAGCAGAGTACTTATCTGCGAAAAAGGCGTCATGAGCGTAAACATTTTGGCGGGAATTCTCGGATATTTGGCGGGCTTTCATTTGACTCTAGTGATTTGTCGTGTTTTTCATAATTTGAAATGATTCTTTATACAAAATTGAATACTAAGAACTTGCAGGATTTCGCTCTATTATTCGCGAACTTGAAACATCATTGCAATGATGTTTGTGCGAATTTTTTGAAAAGCTTACACGTATTCTAACGTAATGTTTATCTGTCGTCCGCCCGCATGGCAGAATCGGTACCATGCAAAAGTACTGCTGAAGAATGGTCACACCATAAGATTTCGTCGACAGACTCAAAAGTTAGAGCTTCATTACACGTCTTCATTAATGACTCTGTGAGTGAAACGGAGGGTAACGACAAGCCACTCTTCGTGTAAGCATAACATTTCACTGCCAACAATAGACGCAACCGCAAAGCGGACGTACCATTGTCCCTGTCAACTAACCCACGATGTCGTTTTTGGCCTGTGGCTTATTATATAAACGGTAACATCAATAATCAATCATTTGGCATTACGCATCAGGTAACGCTTGATCTCGAAATTCGGTTGGCTTACTGCGACTAGAAACTGCTAACTGAAAACTGAAAACTAACATCTAGATTGAACATCTTAAAGCCCAGAGGACATGTCGAAGCTTTGTGTTTCGCAAACATCCCACAATCAAGATGGCCCTTGGTCTTGGCTTGTCTGCTTTGCAGCAATGATGTCTTGGGTGGCGGCTGTCGGCTTTGTCTTCAGTTTTGGCATTTTCTTTCCAGTCTTCATGGAATTCTTCGATGAAAATCGAGAACGTACTGGTATGTATGCATAAGGAGCTACGGCAACGGGAAGGAAAACGTTATTTCTTAGGAAGTTTTTACTATTTGTTATTTTTAATCAGTTTTGTATTTAAAGTATTGTAAAGCGCCATGAACTGTTGGATATGTGCGCTGTATAAGCACTTGCTTATTATTATTTGCAAAAAAGAATTCGCGCTCTTTAAAACTAGTTTATAATTGTTTCAATTTGTGAAACAAACTGTTGGATATGTGCGCTGTATAAGCACTTGCTTATTATTATTATTATTATTATTTGCAAAAAAGAATTCGCGCTCTTTAAAACTAGTTTAAAATTGTTTCAATTTGTTGATGTCTGATGTGAGTAAATTGCGATATTTTGAGCGCGCCCAAAAAGGTACAAACAATGTATTTGTGACGTCATTCGTGTGTTCGATCACAACAAAACATGGCGGAGAATTGGACGAACCCGGGGCTAAAATGCGCGTCGCTTTCAGCCATATTTAATCAAAATGATTCTTCCACAAGTTGCCAAAACTCCACTGTACAACGAGTGACGCGCTCAGTTGTAAACACATCAATGACGTCACTAAAACCTGGGTTCTAGTCTGATATGCCAAATTGCGTCGCTTGTTAAAATATGTTCCCGCCACTTTAAGTGACTTGTTTCCCCATCAAAATAGTTCTTAAAGTACCTATTTTTTGATTACCAAAAAAGGGTAGTGAAATTTCAAGCATGTGCACTTTAAGTAAGTAGAACAGTCCACAGAATCCAAGCTTTCTTCGTCTGTGTGTAAATGGCGGGTGAC
The DNA here is from genome assembly GCA_024195265.1 of Dendrophyllia cribrosa. NCBI lineage: Eukaryota > Metazoa > Cnidaria > Anthozoa > Scleractinia > Dendrophylliidae > Dendrophyllia > Dendrophyllia cribrosa. The sequence continues at coordinate 21,509,416 of JAJLRJ010000007.1, forward strand.
GCTGTAAGTTCATGTCTGAAAGTTTTGGACGACTTCCAAAAGTTAGATATTTCATATTCAAAGTAAGATGATTATTGTCTAACCATTGAGAGACCATTTTTAAGATCATAGATTAATTTGCATTCCGTAGCAGAACTCCAATAGTGTAGTAAGCTGCTTACATCCACATGCGATGTATGGCTGGTCACATCAAAAATTCACACCCAAATCAACTGCCAGAAGTTAGGATTTGTAGAAATAACTTAAAATCTAGAACCTAGAATTGCACACATTTTAGGCATCTTACTGATGAACAGTTACGAAATTCAAATATGTTTAGAAGCCACATTTATTTGAAGTCTGTCCCCTTTGAATTACTATGAAACTTTCACCATGCCACTCATATGATACGTTCAAGTTTGCTCTGTAAGCTTCATTGCACCAATACTGCAATTCATTACATGGTCAGTGCTTGTCCCTCAGCCAACGTGATGTCACAGGAAATAAGTCCTTTAAAAGCAAACCACCACGACCTTTACAACGAAACGTCGTTAAATGAGGGGGGTGAATAGGTGTATACAAATCCGCCGATCCGTTACAGTCTGAAAGCCTAGTCCGTCGATCCGCAAAAATTTGTTCTAAATCCGAATCTGTAAATTACATGTATTTTGAACATTTAATGTTTTAAGAAAGATTTTTGAGGTATGATGCCTTTGGCGTCATTCGTTTCTTTAATTTTTTGTTATAAGAAATGTTAACCTTCAATCGTAAGTTTAGTTTTTATCAGGATTGTATAAAGAACGTATAATTCCCCTCAAGGGATATTATAATATTGTTGACTGAATGTCTACTGCACGATGGCGTCATTTGACTACAACTACCAGAACTCATTTCGTTTTTCGTTTGTTATTTAAATTTTGTAATCCCAGTGAGGTTTAAATAAGATGTAGCCCTAACTTGCACTACAAAACAAAAAACTGAAGGATTCTTGTAGTTGTAGTCAAATGACGCCATCGTGCAAATTGCCTATTGATTTTCAACAAATGGTACGTCCGCTTTGCTGTTGCGTCTATTGTTGGCAGTGAAATGTTATGCTTACACGAGAGTGGCTTGTCGTTACCCTCCGTTTCACTCACAGAGTCATTAATGAAGACATGTAATGAAGTTCTAACTTTTGAGTCTGTCAACAAAATCCTATGGTGTGACCATTCAAAAAAAACCTCTTAGCCAGCTTTTTTGCATGGTACCATTTGTTTTTCTAGAATCACTAACATGGTAAAGCAGTATTGAAAATCAATAGGCCATTTGCACGATGACGTCGTTTGACTACAACTACCAGAATCCTTCAGTTTTTTGTTTTGTAGTGCAAGTTAGGGCTACATCTTATTTAAACCTCACTGGGATTACAAAATTTAAATAACAAACGAAAAACAAAATGAGTTCTGGTAGTTGTAGTCAAATGACGCCATCGTGCAAATGGCCTATTGATTTTCAATACTGCTTTACGATGTTAGTGATTTTAGAAAAACAAATGGTACCATGCAAAAAAACTGGCGAAGAGATTTGATTTGAATGGTCACACCATAGAATTTTGTTGACAGACTCAAAAGTTAGAACTACATTACATGTGTTCATTAATGACTCTGTGAGTGAAACGGAGGGTAACGACAAGCCACTCTTCGTGTAAGCATAACATTTCACTGCCAACAATAGACGCAACAGCAAAGCGGACGTACCATTGTTCCTGTCAACTAACCCACGATGTCGTTTTTGGCCTGTGGCTTATTATATAAACGGTAACATGAATAATCAATCATTTGGCATTACGCATCAGGTAAGGCTTGTTCTCGAAATTCGGTTGGCTTACTGCGACTAGAAACTGCTCACTGAAAACTGAAAACTAACATCTAGATTGAACATCTTGAAGCCCAGAGGACATGTCGAAGCTTTGTGTTTCGTAAACACCCCACAATCAAGATGGCCCTTGGTCTTGGCTTGTCTGCTTTGCAGCAATGATGTCTTGGGTGGCGGCTGTCGGCTTTGTCTTCAGTTTTGGCATTTTCTTTCCAGTCTTCATGGAATTCTTCGATGAAAATCGAGAACGTACTGGTATGTATGCATAAGGAGCTACGGCAACGGGAAGGAAAACGTTATTTCTTAGGAAGTTTTTACTATTTGTTATTTTTAATCAGTTTTGTATTTAAAGTATTGTAAAGCGCCATGAACTGTTGGATGCGTTGTATAAGCACTTGCTTATTATCATTATTATTATTATTATTTGCAAAAAAGAATTCGCGCTCTTTAAAACTAGTTTATAATTGTTTCAATCTGTTGGTGTCTGGTGTGAGTAAATTGATCTGGAGTTGAAATCGCAGGGACGATTTCAAAACATACACCCTACGGCAAAAATACACTGAGTCGAGCCTCCTTAAGTATCTTTGGAATTTATAGTTAAAAGAACTTCTTACAATATTAAGGTAGTCGCATGTTTAAAATAGTTAAAAACGTGGTGTTTACAAGTCTTAACAGCTAAAAACGTGTCTATTTCTAAAAACTGAAAAATCAGAAAGATTGTTCACGGTTATGAGAGTTGCGTGATGATAATTCATCCCAAAATAATTTACTTACAACATCCAGACAGAGACTATTAATTAAAGTGCACATGAAGTGAAATTTCACTACCGTTTTGTTTTAGTGTTTTATGTTGTTTATATTACCTTTGCCTGAAAATTGCGATATTTTGAGCGCGGCCAAAAAGGTACAAACAATGTATTTGTGACGTCATTCGTGTGTTCGATCACAACAAAACATGGCAGAGAATTGGACGAACCCGGGGCTAAAATGCGCGTCGCTTTCAGCCATATTTAATCAAAATTATTCTTCCTCAAGTTGCCAAAACCAAACTTTCTTCGTCTGTGTGTAAATGGCGGGTGACGCTGTTAGTTCATGTCTGAAAGCTTTGGACGACTTCCAAAAGTTAGATATTTCATATTCAAAGTAAGATGATTATTGTCTAACCATTGAGAGACCATTTTTAAGATCATAGTTTAATTTGCATTCCGTAGCAGAACTCCAATAGTGTAGTATAAAATTGCTTACATCCAAATGCGATGCATGGCTGGTCACATAAAAAATTCACACCCAAATCAACTGCCAGAAGTTAGGATTTGTAGAAATAACTTAAAATCTAGAACCTAGAATTGCACACATTTTAGGCATCTCACTGATGAACAGTTACGAAATTCAAATATGTTTAGAAGCCACATTTATTTGAAGTCTGTCCCCTTTGAATTACTATGAAACTTTCACCATGCCACTCATATGATACGTTCAAGTTTGCTCTGTAAGCTTTATTGCACCAATACTGCAATTAATAACATGGCCAGTGCTTGTGCCCGATATATTCTTCCTTTTTGTTAAGTTACTTTTTACTGTCCCTCAGTACCGTCAAACCAACGTGATGTCACAGGAAATAAGTCCTTTAAAAGCAAACCACCACGACCTTTACAACGAAACGTCGTTAAATGAGCAAAAAACATTCCAGCAACACAGGTAAAGGAAAAAATATCGAACACAGTCAAGATCACTCACCCCTCCCCTCCTCTTCCCACCCCCACCTACAGCCCCTCAGAAATCTAATGGTTCGCCCCTAACAAAGAGTGAAAGGCTTGGAATGCTATAAACCTCTTTTATAATGGCGGCCGATTTATTTATTCTTTTATATACATGCTAATTAGCCTCACTGGCCTCATTTTAGAGTAAAAATTCTTTTGAATTTTGCACACGCTAACGAGGCCAATAAGGCTGATTAACATACATATAAAAGAATAAATAAATCGGCCGCCATTATGAAAGAGGTCTATAATATCACATTTACCTCTTTTGTTTTCGTTTTCTTTTCTAGCGTGGGTCGGTTCTCTTGCCATCGCTGTCATGTTTTTTACTGGTCCTGTTTCTGGAGTCTTGGTCAACAAGTTCGGTTGCCGGTTAACAAATCTTCTTGGGGCTCTGATCTGCGCTGCAAGCCTGGCTGCCGCCTCACTGGCCGAAAGAGTCGTCACACTATATCTTTCCTACAGCATTCCATTCGGCATTGGAACCAGCTTTGTTTTCAACGCAAGCCTGGTAATCGTGAGCAACTACTTCAGCAAGCAAAGATCTCTGGCTCTTGCCCTTGTTACCGCTGGTGCAGGTCTTGGGGTGCTTATTGCAAGCGCTTGTAGATAATTACGGCTGGAAAACAACCTATAGAATCATGGCCGGTGTGGTATTCGGCATCTGTTTGCTTGGAATCACTTATGATCCTAATGTGAAGTCTGAAAACGACGAAAACAACCTGGAAAACCCCGAACAGTTGTCCTCATCTGTTGACGATATCCAACCGCGTTCAAGGAGACTGGAGAAGAGAGGGATATGTCTGGATGTGTCCGTTTGGAAGATTGGAAGATCCCTGCATTCGTGGCTATAACTTTGTCTGCGTCTGTTGCGCAGTTTGGGCATTATGTACCGCAGATTCACCTGGTATGTTAAAGTCATTTTTCGATATGAACTTAAAGTGCATATGAACTAAAAAATATGTTTGCGGTTTTTCGTAGCTCATTATTTATTTATTACGAATTGGCAAAATAAATTTTAAGAAAAGAAATGAAATATAGTTTTTTCCCGGCTGAAGTGCTAATCGACCAAGTTGATGTACCCGGGACTGATAACGAATTTGCGTTTTGGAAACTGGAAACGAATTCACGTGAGGTCAGTGAACAACATCATTCCTGATTTTGCTGAAGAAAATCCGATTTTTCTTGCGAACATCGCTTGACAGCTCTAATGAGAATAGATAAGGTTCAGATGGCAGCGGTATACATCTTTTGTGGTTCTTGCGCCGTGGTTAACCCAGACGTTCGCTGGAAGAAAGATGGCGATCGAAGATTTACTAGGACTTATTGTGGCGTCAGTGAAGGTAATATTTAGTAATTAGATGTTTTCCACAAGAGACTAAAATATCCTAAAACCCTCTCCTTTTCGGTTTCTCAGTACGCTAAAATTACTCCATTTAGACTTGTTTGTATTTTTAAAATCTGCGTGTTCATGCTACATCTTTTGTTTTTATTCCGTAGGAGTTTGTGCCAAGAAAGGACGATTGTGTCCGTTGTTTGGGGTAATGATACAATGCGGTGTTCTCAGAGGTCAGAGAGAAACGTATTTTGGCGATAGTCTTATTACTGATCAGGAGCAAGAAATATTTTGTAATTTGAAGATATTGATGTGACTCAAAAGGCATCTTTATGATTCTATCATTGCAAGTGGGGACATCCCTGAGGCATGTATATTAGTCTCTACAATTGGCCAAGAGAAATTTTCTCAAAGGATCAATACGCAATAAACATAAAACAATGTGTAAAATGTTAATGCCGGGATGAAACTCATATACGACTAAAACAGCTGAACTGTTATGCAAATTTTGAGGTGCCTTTTTATGTGACCTTTTATTGCTGACACTTCCATTACACCACTGCCTTTTTGCTTCCATCATACCTGGCTTTCAAGGGGGGTCTGTAGAACCACAAAGTTTTTGTTGTTGATGTTGTTGTTGTGGAGAGCAGAAGTTAGGCCTTTCTTTGCTCAAGCTCTCAACAAAATTTATATTGTCCTGTGTGCCAGCTTCATGAATTCATGGATCCATTTAGTACCCTCTCCAAATTACGCTATATAGTGGCAGATTTAGGGAAATTCAAGGGGATTCGGCTTATCATACTCTTTTTTTTTAATTTTTTTTTGAACAATTTTCAGGGGGAGGGGAGGGTACTCGATAGGTGCTTGGGTAGGAAGGTACGGCCAGGTCACTCAAACCCTGATCCCGTTTAACACACAACTCTCTGATTTCCCTAACCTATTTAAGATAGGACAGAATTCTGATTTTTGAGACTTCATCTAAGACTTTAATATATTTTTACAAATAAATTGTCCCACTGGCTTTGTTGTAGTGTAATTATGTTTGGCATCAATGTTCAAGTTGACAGAACAAAATACTGGTTGAAATTTGGCTTGCTAAATTCTGTTTAACAATTAGACTGATTGGGCCATGTAAAACTACCAAGAAAAAAGGTGATAAAACAAATAAGGAAGTAAACCCCTCCCTCCGTGAACCATTTCAACTCTTATAAGCAGGTCGGAAACTCCCTTTGATTTGGGCTTTACACATCAATCTCTTCTGGTGTCAAAAGATGGGTGCACCTCGATAACAGAAGTGTAAAAGAAAGCGATGTAATGCTGTATACCCATTTTGCACTTGGCTGCATAAACACATATATAGGATGCAAACACTCGAGGGAGGTTGTAAGAATCCCAAAGTATTCATTTTTCCTTAAAGAACAAACATACAGGTTTTGAGAGTAAAAACCTTGATCCTCAAACAACGTCTCCCCTCTCTAGGCGGTGATCAGTGAAGAGAACTTGCATGTTATATTGGAACTATGGCTTAAACCCTTGTCTGAGGCTCACATAAATGGCAAGCTTTTCAATTCACTCCAAATTTGCTCCTGTGAATAGAAGTATACTAATTTTTCATTAAAAAAGAGCTGTAAAGTCTTCATGAGTCAAGTGGCCCTAGGGGGGATGCCAGTCCCTGGTTAACATAAATGTAAAGGCGGCCTCACTGAAGCCGACATAATTACAAAAAAATATATATACAAAAATATATCACACTCTTACTCTTCGACGGAAACCCTCTTCGTCGCTTTCGAACAATGAGCATAGATTTATATGGAATAACCGTCCATGTTGTGGAAATGGAACTTTAGTCCAATATTTTCGGAGATAAGTCTGCTGGGTTACACCGAGAACTGAGCCGTTCAAGTTCGATAGCCAGTTTACATGCGGTTTGAAGCTGTGTCGAGTCCGCCTCTGTTCTTAATCTTTTCCCTTTCGAAAATTAAGCCATATGTATTCTCAGTGTGCGATTCTTGTCTTTGTGGCTCAATATATAACGGCCATAGGCCACACTAAAGTGCTGCGTGTCCTCAAAACCCTCTTGTACGCCATGACACTCTTGTCTTCAGAACCACTGAGGACTTCCGTTGAGCGTTTTTGCCGCGCACAAAATGGACCCAGGTTCGATTGTCAAAATACGATCTTTGCTGCTTCAAAAACACTCAATGAAATTGCTTCTGGTCGACGAAACCCAAATATTTGGGCTCGTAAGGACATACACAAGCATATAAGACAAAAATATTTTATGGTACATATGCACATTAATAAATCTTGCCATTTTTCATGGGCGGTTGTGAGAGGCTAGAAATGGACGAGTCACACGGCACGCGACAAGAAGGGTGTGAAAGGCCTGCGCATGACTCATATTTCGAGCTCGATGTTCGTTTAAAGTGTCTATGACATGAATGAAAAGTTGTTTCATTTTGAAGGTAATCGTGTTAGAAAACGATCTTGCCACAAAAAATAATGAATATAATTGAGTTTTTCCAACAAAAATCGCACTTTTTTCTGCCCCATCTCGACCAAAATTGTGATACAAAAAAACGGAGTACTGGGACGAGTTGCGACGTAATAACTATTGTAGCTAAAAGCTGATAGCAGGCTTTGGGTTACTTGTCGCTTTTGTTTTGGGGAGAACACATGAACAGCGATTAAAGAATTCCGAGTCAGAAGTCTCCGAATTTGGTAGGAAGGAATTCGAAGATACTGCGGAAATGGATTTCTCGACATCTAATGTTCTGTTCTGTATCAAAACGAACCCCTTGTGAACGCCGTAAAAGACAGCGAATAAGTAGATGTATCAGCTCTTTAAATGTACTAAAAGAGATATTTACCATTGCGTCTCCATGTAAAGGCAAACGGCAGAGACAAACACGTGATCATCATTTTTGGGCCATCTTTCTACGGTTACCCTCTGCCGTTTGCCTTTTGAACGCGAGGAGCTGGATTGTACAACTTGTGTTTGAATCGTTCAGCCACATAGACCACCTTATTTGTAACCCCAAAGCTACCTTAATATTATATTCATATGTAAAATTACTAGTAAAAAGTAACTTTTACCAAATAGAGCAAAAAAAGCGAAAAGATATTCTAGAACAAACTGACGATAACGAAGCTTTGCATTTGTTTACACGTCGAGCAAATTTTACTTATCAAGGTTAAATCGTCAAGAAAACTTTTTAACACACGAGAAAATGCACTTGTTAAAGAAAATTTCTCTTGCAGATCTTAGTACAGATAAAGGCGCTGCGAGATAAGCTGATGTTACGATTGCAGAAATTTAAGTAGACCTTTAATTCTACTGCGATATTTGTGCAACTTTTCGCGTAACGATTTTGTCTGTGTCAGGATGTTATACTATTAAATGTTTCTAGCTATCCGTTTCGCGATAAGTTGCTAAATTCAAAAGAAACGTCAATCTGAAGCGCCACACCCCTTAACGAAGTTAACGGTGGGGGAGGTCGGTGAAGCAAAACGCGTAGGGTTTGTATCTATTTTGGTTTCACCCGGTAAACTACGCAAAAAGCGCACCTGATCTCAGATTACCTCAAAAGGTACCACATTGGTTGGTTTCTGTAGTTACAACTAAGTGTAAAACAATTTCTGTACTGCGCACAGCCATATCACCCTAGCAGTGGCATCCATGAACAGCTGTGTTTCGTCCTTGTTAGGACTCATCAGCATGGCATAGCCGTCGGACCCCTGCACGACCCAAAAGTCGTTTTGTAGGTGCCCTTTACTGCCAAGGCAGATGCAAGCATCCCTTTAAGCGCCAGCTCCACACAACACATGTTGACTGAGCACATTCATATCAGCGACCCTACCCTCGAGTTCATGTTTTTATTGTTTTTATTTCTCCTTTTCCAGTTCCGCATACCTCATTTTCTTTTTTTTATCTTGCCGTTAGGTTTAATGGCTGACAAACTTGGCTCCTACGATGGTGCATTCTACATGGCGGGAAGTGTTATCATGTTCGGAGCAGCGATACCATTTATTTTGCACATCACTAAAAGAAGAGAAACAGGCCGACGCCTAGAAGTGAAAAGTGACAGCAAAGATGGCGACATACCCTGTTGCGAAAACATAGCTGCGAATTTCAACATCGATAAAGCTAGTTTAGGGTCCCCGTGTGATGACGTCAAGAGATCAGAGATTGAGGCGCCACCTGGTGTAAGCGAAAGCGAGTTGTCTTGTACGAAGGCAGACAGATTCATCGGTAAAGAGAGAGACAAGGATGAGAGCAATGCTTATTCACCACAAGATGATCAATTAAACGCGTTGCAATTGGTGGTTAATGCAGTTGTAAATGAAGCCTTTACAATGAGTGATGAAGCAATTTCCAACAGCAAAGATATGCGACAAACCAACCTCCAAGCGGAAGTTGAAGTGAATGTGAACTCTCCAATATCGCCATCATTCACAGATAACGAAGAAGAAACAGCCAAAGAACTTGAGTACAATACAAAAATGTAGCAAAGCCTCTACATCTCATGACTCATGGGCTTCACAAATATGTAACAATTATTTCATGCATGTATAAATTCCTGATGGGTACAATTTCTCAACTACATCCTTGAAGTCCGATGGAGGTCAGTAGTATTTAGAATTTTTTTTGCAAGTCAACCAGTTGTTAAACGTCAGTCATAGCAACTTTTATTTGAATGGCCGCGACTAGTCCCCTTGTGTGTGTCGACCTTCAAAAGGTTTGCTCATATAACATATTTTCTGAATGCATTCGTTTTAGTTCGGCCCTGTAGTTAAGGTGTAAATACCGATATGACAAAGCATAACATTTTGTAATGAAGATAGAAAAGGCGCATATCCAAAATCATTTGTGGAGCTGACACCTCTCCATCTACTGTTAATGACAATAATATGACAACTCCATTTACGGATCATATTTTTAGATTTTAACTGGTTTCAGAGAGGTTTGCTTACCGGCAGTTACGCATGATTAAATCGAACAAAGCATCAGGTTTGAACATGATTCCTGCTCGGCTATTAAAAGACAATGCCGCTGTAACCGCTCGCTCCATCACGCACCTGATCAACCTATCCTTATCACAAGTTTGCTCATATGAGCCTTTGATTGTAAGGACTTCTGAAACTAACTAGTTTTTCCTGAGTATTTCTTGGTATTTTATAAAATTGTAATATTATCGTAATTCTTTTAGGCAAGGGCAAAAAATAAAGTTATTGTTATACTTTGATTTGCCTTTTCATGTAGCTCATTAAAATTAGCTTTTGAAAACATTTTTGACAAAAGAAATTTATATTGAATCAACGTTTTATCCTATTCTTTCAACTGAAACTGAAAATATAACTATGGTCAAGGTAAGTGTTATCAGCCGAAGCCGAAGGCTGAGACTGAGACTCATAACACTTACCGAGACCTAGATTATTTCGGATATCACAAAAACCGAATGTAATAATTTTTTTTATTATTCTTTGTTTTTTTTTTAAGAAAATAACGACAAAAAATAACCCACTGTCGCACGGAACATAGTTTATTATTTTCCAACAAGAATAAAATTCACCACCCGTGAACTTGACATTGCTCTTGGAAATCACACGCGCACTCTACGGATTATTCTCTACGGATTAGTGAATGATTTCCAGAATTAACTGAAGGCTTAACCAACGAGAAGACTGATAGTGACTACAATACACCACTTTCATAATGGCGGCCGATTTATTTATTCTTTTATATGTATGTTAATTAGCCTCACCGGCCTCGTTGGCGTGTGCAAAATTCAAAAGAATTTTTACTCTAAAACGAGGCCGGTGAGGCTAATTAACATACATAGAAAAGAATAAATAAATCGGCCGCCATTATGAAAGTGGTGTATGTATAATAACATGAATAAGCGTCATTATCATTCGATGCATTTTCTTCTTTCTTTTCATTGGCCGAGAGTCCACCACGTGACCTGCGAGTAATTGCCTACGAATAATTCTACTCATGCGCACAACGGTGCAAAGTTGTTTTGCTGAGAATAATTGTTCTGCTTCCGTCCTCTACAATGGCAGCCCAGTTTCCAAAATTATCTGAGAACGATCTTAATTGTCTAATCAAACAAAACAACGGAGATAAGACCAAGAAAGCATAAAACAAACTCGGTGAACTTTATGGCAAAACAATTATTGAACTCGGCTATCGCAAAATAAACGGCCGCTTGCCAAAAACTAGCGTCCTACTGCGATTTGGGGTGAGATATTAGCACTTTTATGCCTTGATGTCTTCATACAAATACTCTAAGTTAGTTTTTGTGACGTCATCATTTTGGTACTCTATGGGCAATGGACATAGGTAATCTGGAGCATGCAACTGGTCCGACTAGTTAAGCTTAAGTTTAAGAGAAAGTTAGTCGAAAGTTAAATCTGATTTACATTCACCTTTTAAAGGAGCACTGGTTGCTATGGAAACTGATATAAGAGTACTGGCCAATCCGAATGCGGTAGCTCTTCTCCAGGATTCCACAGTTGTCAGTAACAATAAATTACCAATCGTCGCGGTTATTCCATCCCCAGTTCCAAAGAATACGCTAATTATCGTAAAAGGGACATAAGTTAAAGGTACTGCAAACATGAACACTTCCAAACCACTGATAACCATTCCGACTTGACAAACATAAATCGGCTTCATTCCTTCTATGTCACACAATATTCCAGCAATTACTCGTGTCACGCAGGAGGTAATGCGAAATATCATCAAAAGCTTGGAGGATTTATCGGCGGAAACTGAAACAAGTCTTCACCGTGCGAACCTAGAAAAAGTATTTTTTTTATATTGATGGTTTTCAACTGAATGTCGAAAGTGATATGCGTTTGCTTTGTTTTTCACTCTGTAATTGGTTAAAATCTTCGCTTCATTTTCTCATCCAATTTGAAAAAAAAGTAAATAACTCCCTCTTCTCTATAAAGCTATCCCTCTTTTCATCCACTCGCTCCCTCTCTTGAGGCTGAACTTGTTTGATTACTGTACATACTAACAGAGAACCATTCAAAATTTGCATACAACAAGTTGACTGTGACCCTAACTACAAACGGTGTAAACGCACACACACCTACAGTCACCTATATAAATAGACCATGCACCACCCATACTAATGATTTATGTTTCATTAAATGAAACTTTTAATTTTAAACTTTCTTGAATAACAAAACGTATTTGCTAATACCAAATGAAACTGAAGAGAAATTACACATTGTTCGTCACAGCAATAGACAAATTCGGCTAACGCATTGTTGTACCCAATTCAAACCTTTTGGGATTAGAACTCTTTGTTCGTCATATTTCCATATCAATGAAGCAATGACATGGAATTATATGGAAATACTGTGAACAAAGGATCCTATTCCCAGAAAACGGAAAAGTGATGACGTCACTGCATCTATTCGAGTCTTCTGCGGGAACGTCCTCGTGGGACTGTCCTCTGTAATGTCTAACGTGTTTTCACTTGTGCGGTGCAGACCAATATGCTGCTGAAGGGAAGGATGTAGAACAGTCAATGATGTTCCTACATTTGTTTGAGTCTTCAGCCGGGCATTCCTCGTGATTATTATTCTTTGGTATGTCTATTTCAATAGACATATCATCTTTTTCTATGTTAGAATCATAAGGCAATTACAAACATTACAAACCCAAGCACCTTGTAAGCACCCCTCAGACCACGTTGTCTATAAGTTGTTGACTCAACGGCGCAGCCCCCGATGACACGATCCCCGTCGCTAACGATCTCTATTTATCACCATCAAGAAGTTACTCGTGCGACAGCAATTGATACCGAAACCAAATAGGAGGCTGTAGGTCAGGAGAACAAGTCAACATTTATTACAAATGAAGTCAAGATGAGACCCAGAAAGCAGAAGAGGCCTCCGACGATACTAATGACGCGTTAACCAAACTCTGTATATTTTTGGGTGGGGTGTGCCGTTGGGACTCTGAACCCCTTGCCTTATACCAGACCATTTGAAGCTAATTTTGCAACCCTATACTAGACTAAACACCGAATATCCCTACCTTATCCCTATCACCGTAACAATATTAGTGTTTTTAATGGAAAGCTATCTGTAAACAATGTTGCCGCGATGATTTTATTTCAATTTAGGGGAGGCTTTTCTTTTCCAAGTTTCAATTTCTATTCTATACTTAATTCTTCATATTACTCAGTTTCCCGGCAAATGATACCCTATTCTAGACCAAACCTCTCTGATTTTTATACCCTATCCCAGACAAAAATGCTTGAAAACCCTATCCTACACAGCGGCACATACCTATATAGCTTATATATGATAGTACCCCATCCCCGGGGAACTGTACAGCCCCCGAAATGATCCCGACCCCGAAATGATCTCCGACCCCGAAATGACCCCCAAATCGACCCCGAAATGATCCCGATCCCGAAATGATCCCCATTTTTTTTCACACTGACCCCGAAATGATCCCCAAGTAATTTTTGGAATGGAATGGCCTTCCATCTAGAGAAAGCTGGAATGAATAAAATAAAGGCAGTTAAGGAAATTTGATTCTCATTATATGCAGTATTCACTTATTTATTTATTTTGGACAATTCTTAAAATAAATAATTATAACGCATATTTTAACGATTTTTCAAGAAACTATATCATTTCTTATTTTTGCGAGTGTAGCGTTTTCAACTGTAACTAATAACAAATACAAACTGATCCGCTTCTTATAGCAGACCGGCATGATTTAAAAGAGGAAACAAACATGATCGAACGTGAACCGAACAACCATATTATTTCAGTAACAAGAAATACAACACAATTATACGATCAAAAACTTAAATGGTAACAATACAGCTAGTCTATCAAAACAATACGAAAGAATCGTTATTAAGTTTAATACTGAATGCGTGTTTGTCGCGGTTCGCGACATCTCACTAGAGAGCTTAAGCAACGACGACGGCAAAAGGATTCGCGCTATTTTGAACTACTTTGCAGTTGTTCCAATTTGTTTAGTTTGTCTCATGTGTCTGGATTGTCCAGGAGCTAAATTTGAAGGAATGGTTTTCCAGTTCAAATGGAGAAAGGAAAATTAACCGTCGCGTGTTCACGTTCTCCACAAAACCTATAATTTGATCATTTGACGTTGTTGTTTTGCAGAGAACGGCAACGAAATGTACAAATATGTAAAACGCACGTGCAGAGGCATTGTTTTCGCTCATTAAACCTATTGTTTTCTGCCGTTCTCGCTGCCGTCACCGTTAAGCTCTCTAATGATCTTAACTTCTGGTCAGACGTCTCGGATGAAACAGAAGACCGGGACGAGACATTGAAGTTTCCTCAACTGCCTTTATTTTATTCATTCCAGCTTTCTCTGGATGGAAGGCCATTCCATTCCATTCCTAAAATTACTTGGGGATCATTTCGGGGTCAGTGTGAAAAAAATGGGGATCAGTTCGGGGTCGGGATCATTTCGGGGTCGATTTGGGGATCATTTCGGGGTCGGGATCATTTCGGGGGCTGTACAGAACGTCTGCTGAAACGAGCAGCGCATTCCTTTCCTTTTATTCGTATAGATCACTTGGAGATCACGTGGAAGAATGGAGTCATTCTCGTCCCCAGAGCCTTCATTTCGTTTGGTCAGCGGAAAAAACGAAGGGCTCTGTCAACAGTGCCTTCCGGATGTCGTAAAATCCACGACATCCGTTAGCGCATGCCTAATGCATTAATGTACTATTGCGCTTGCTCAATGCCAGAAACCGGAAATAAAATAACCTTTCGTGTGTGCATTCTCGTCCCCAGAGCCCTCGTTTCGTTTGGTTGAGCTCTGGAGACGAGAATGTTGTGTGTGTGGAATGGCGTTCGAAAGGACTGTACAAGACTTAAAAATGACAGGAAAACATCGCGCTAAAAAGGAAAGAAGAAAAGCTTTGCTGCTGTTATTTAGAAGAAAGATTGTCTTTGTATTTTGCCTACTGGTTTTAGAAATTCCTCGATAAGTCAACCGATTTCTTTCGTTTGGGAGCTGTGAATTTATCGTTTCGCCACTGAACGCTATCATATCCGACCGAATCAGTTGATGGGACAGCTAAGTTTGTTGATGGACACGCTGTGGTTACTGATTAGGCTTATTTCATCGAACAGTTGTAAGAAATATCGAGGAATTTTTGTTTTGCATTCGTTTCATTTTATTTTAATTGGGCATCGAGTGACCTTCGTTTCCCTAGATTTGTATTTCAATTGTAGCAAAGAGTACTGCCTAATAAAGAAAATATAACTTGCTTACGAGAGTGCTGATAGCGTTGTTGTTGTTGTTGTTATTTAAAATCGGTAACCTAGTGGTAATATTTCTTTTCACCCTTGGGCTTTTATCAGGATTTCTGCTTCTCCTGTAATTAATACTCGTCCCTGTTACAAGCAACATATTTCTTTAATATTCGTGGCCGCTTATAGCTTCGTATTCCAAGACACATACTGATTATTTTCGGAAACGAATCGCTCATATTTAGCGACAATCAGATCCCGTTATACTTTGAAATTTAACAGCCGTATCTTTACCTGCTAAACCAAACAAAACTGGGTGACATTGGTCGTTGAATGCGTTGAAATTAGAACGTTGGTTTTGTTGTTGTGGTCATAGGACTACAACATTTGAAATTCAACCGGAAGTAAAACCTTATGCGTAGAGGCGTAACATTTTTTACCTTGTTGCGCATTCATTTTTAAACGGCCAATCAAAAAATTCAAATTTTCGTCCGTTACCAGAGCTACACGAGACGCAATTTAAAAAAAAACCGTGGAGCTCTGGGGAAGAGAATGGAATGGAGTAAACAGACGGTCATCGGACAATGGCCGACCAAAATTTGCTTATGTCCGACGAAATCCCAACCGTGGTCGGACCAGTTATGTCCGGTCAACTTCTTCTTTTGGTAATTGCTTCAATCTCAGGTCATCTGCGCAGCGTGAATGATTTTACAAAATATAATTCATTAAAACAAGCAGACATCGCCAGACTGCGAGAAAGAATGTCTGAGTACTAGGAGGAGGCCATACAAATTGAGCCTACCGATCAAATTGAAACAGATTGACATGCAACTGAAGTAGTAGTCTAGGGTCATTTTACGCCTTGCTACTGTATAGGGGACTGTGGAATAATTATCAGGAGGGGTTGGAAAACCAGGGGGGGGGGGGGGGGGGGGGGCATCAAGTAAAATCAAAGCAAGGATAGGGGAGGCTCAAAGTAAAATAAGTCACTCAAGAGGAGGGGGGGATTAACATTTTATTTCAAGTGTTTATAGTTCTCACTAAAAGGCTTGATGATCTGTTCTGTGGCTGAACTGCAATTTCAATCTGTTGCAATACGATTATCTATTCTTCTCTATCTCTATAATATAGAGACGAATATTGTGATAAAGTATTTCCACAGGGAGCAGAGGAGCCAAATTTGACTTAATACGCGTTCGATCTTTGAGCTTTATACGTCGCTGTGTCTTGCGTTATTCGATCTGTTGTTTTCGGGTTTTTCCCCCAGCGGGACCCCAAGCGTAATCGGCGCTTTCCAGCGAGGCACGAAGTAACTGCGTAACGATTTTGTGGCGCCCACAGTCAGCAATCTGCGGTTACCCAACGGAAAGCTCCGATTACGCTTGGGGTCCCGCTGGGGCGAAAAACAGACTCGTAAAAAACAACAGATCGAAGATCGAACGCGTAAAGATTAAATTTGGCTCCTCTGCTCCCTGTGGTATTTCTGGCTGGCTGGCTGGATGTCCAACAAGTCAACATGTAGTATTGCTGTATATCCACGTCTGGAACAAACATTACCTCGTAGCAATAACAGGTGGGTGTATATTAAGAAAATGCTGGGTATTTGTATATAAAAGGTGTGTGAAGTGGGGGGGGGGGGGGGGGGGGGGGGGGGGTTAGGGTTAGGGTTATACTAAGTTTCTGACTGATCAGAAATAAGTAAATTCACTTCTTTATAAGGGGGGGGGGGGGGTATTACCTAATATTTTCCTACTTGAGGCCCATTTTCCAACCCCCCCTCCTGATAATTATTGCACAGTCCCTAGGTAGGTATAGTTTGGTATAGGAATAGGAAAATCATTAATTATGTATTAACCATGACGTCAATTACCTATACTTTTTGTGTTATCCTGCATACTAATTTGGATTCCCTTTTCATGACGTCACAACTTCGATTTCCTGCATACTAATTTGTATTTCCGCGTCCTTTTCAAAACAATAGGAACAATAGGCTGCCCAGGCATGCCCGGTCCATACCAACCCTGATTGGGTCTTGAGACTTGTATTGTCCGTTTGAATAAAAAGCGTGAATTTTGAATGCGTTGTCATTGCAACGGTAATTTGCTCTGTTTATTTACAGTTCAAAAATCGACGCTATTTTTGCCTGAGGCGACAAACATGTTCAATTCGACCTCGTCCGGCACTGGGCACGAGGGTCAAAATACAACTTCACCGGGGAGGGCATGACATTTTTTGAAACCTCGATTTTGCCTCGCCTTCTTTCCGGGAAGGTCAGCTTTTGCCAACTCTATTTTCCTTACCCCGCCAAAGAAACAAAGGGATGGGGGAAGCCCTCGAGACAAGCGGTTTAAAAAATGTCATGCCCTCCCCGGTGAAGTTGCATTTTGACCCTCCTGCCCAGTGCCGGACGAGGTCGAATTGAACATGTTTGTCGCCTCAGGAACAAATGGCGCCGATTTTTGAACTGTTGTCAGTCGATGTTTTTGATGGGCTACTACTGCAAAGACCCAAGATATGCTCAATTGGACAACAGAAAGGGAATCTGAAGGCTTTACTTTGTGAGCTCCGCGAGGAAAAATGTAAGTGCATGCTTTATTCGCTGAAAATTCGAGCTATTTTCGCAGCGGTTTTGATGGCCGAAATGCAAGTCAGTCTCCATCCTTGTCTCTTTTTTATACGCCGTAGGGTAAAGGACTTAAAATCGCTGAAATTGCGAAAAAACACCATAAAAAGACAACAAACAACACCATGTAACGTTTTTTGAAGTTTTATTTAGCGACTTACCCTATTTACTCGTTTAATTTTTGATTATAATTAACAGTCCGTTTTCTCCATATAAACTCTTATAGTAAAACCTTTGAATACAGAGGTCCACACGACGCAGAAATTAAACTTGCTGGTAGTTGCCGGATCTACCTTGTGAAAGATCTCGTGCCAGGCGTCACTTGAATGTGAAAATACAAAACTGAATGCAAGGCTGGCACTACGGCAAAGGGCAGATTTATTATTGGCCAATATTTCGACTAATACTACTAGTCTTCCTCAGGGCCAGGGCTATACTCTTATAGTAAGCTTGGGCTTCATGTGGTATCCCTCTCGCAATTTCTGCAGCGATTTGGTTTCCTCCGTCCCCGGGGGGTGTACTCTGCAAATTTTTGGGTGGGGGTGTGCCGCTGGGACTCCGAGACCCTAAACCTATACTAGACCATTTTAGCTACATTTTGCAACCCTATTCTAGACTAAACACTGAAAATTCCTATCCTATCCTAGACCTATTCCATATTGCTTCTAAAAGTATACGTAGGATCTGCGAGAGACCTAACCAGCCAAAAAATGAACAAACATACAATAAACTGCAGGGCTGATCTGACTACGTAAAAAAATACTTTGCGAGACACCATCACGACAGAAACCGATAAAGTAGGATCGCAACCGTGGACAACGAAATGTCAAATCTAATGCTCCCTTATCATTTGAGACAAAGACGATAAGTAGACAACCTATGCATCACGCGAAAATTACGGCTCTTCCGGGACAATTTCATGACTGACACACCGGTCACGCAACTTTTTGGACAGAGTAATATTACTGTCACTGCTGTAAATAAATCTGGCTGAACTTGTCTATTGTTTACTTTTAGTTGCTACTCTACAACATTACATCTGCTGCATCTGGTTAGCAGGAAAAAAAGGAAGATCGTCTTAACTTAAACTGTATTCTTGGATACAGGTATGCAATACAATAATGTTTTATTAGTTATTACATGGAGCCAAACACCTGGCAATGCGGTCGACCCGTGTTGATTGTTGATTTTGTGTGAAACTGTAGCTTCATTCTCAATGCATTCTCTATTTTGCAAATACATACATTCATTCAATTGGACAAAAATAACTGTATTAATAAATAAGAAGGAACTTTCAGTTTTAAAAAGGGAAGCGAGGCAAGAATATTAAGTCGATTGCGGCTTTGCGCGCCGTGAATAGGGTAAGTCAGTAAGTGGAAACATGGTCGAAAGAAACTGTTGATCGAAGAGAGAAGGCGCAATTCACCGGTATAAACTAGTTCTCTCTTGTCAGGACACATGTACCATAATTGTGTTTAATATACTGTAAACCAATGTTACTGTGGGCAAAGCAAATGTTGTGTTTTGTGTAAGGCAACAACGCCTCCTCCCTTTCGCCTCCTCCCCCCTCTCCCCCGCCCCCCTGACCCCGTCCCCCTCCCCTGTCCCCCGCCCCACTCCCACGATTAGGCTGCAAACTGATCATACTATAAATATATATAAATGTAATCGGGAATGGTGCATGTTGACATTCAGCTTAGTGTACGCCCACTGTGTTCTTTTGGTTTGTTACGCGATCTTTCCAGACTAATTTTCCATGCCTTAAAATCATTCAGGCAGAAATAAGAGACGCAGAATTTAGAAGAGGGATTTGTCTTGTCATTCAGTAGGACACCGAACGAAACCAGGCCATCCAAGGACATTGTTTTCTTTTTTCAAACAATAACAGATTATAAAGACGTAACTGTGTTTGCAAGGACCACCGTAACAAAATAGAAGCACCGGATCCTGTGGTAAAGGATCTAATCAGCGTAAAACGATCTTCAACCGGTGAGTGTGCTTCTCAGGCTTCTGTTCGTACACGTCAATATAATTCTAACCGACTTAAAACTTCTTTCAACCGTCCACATTCACGACATAAGGTCACCGGCACCACTTCCACTAATCACATTCACGATCAACCTATTAATAATCGTAACAACACCGCTGTCAATCATTCTATTTCTACACGCAATAACGGACGCCGCCGTAAACGGAGAACTAACAAAAACAAATACTGGCGACGCGATAACCATAATATTCAACTGGACACTAACGCTGTAATTAACTTAAGTAACATAACTCTTACTCAAGACGAAACCCATTTGCTTGCTAGGGGTCTTTCCTTTTCTCCCACTCCTCGCCATATTGACTGAACTGACGTTAGAGCTGATTTTAATGAATTCAGCCGACGTATGCGACTTCTCAAACTCTTGAACCCTTAGGTATAAATAGAAGAGATGAAACATGACTTGTTTGTTTCTAGTTTCCATACTCCTTTTTTAGTATCCTTGTGTAAATATATATATATATTTTAATTCAAATTGTAACGTTTTTTTGTTTTGATCTCAACGTTTGCTTTAAGTTACTATATAAGGTCACTTGTGTATATTTTTCAAATTTCAAATTGTAACGTTTCTTATTGTTTCTTATCGTTTTTACGTTTTAAGTAGGTTTCTTATTATTATAGTATCCTATTGCAACTCCATGTTTAAATTGTAACGTTTTTTTCCCATAGAGTCAAAACCTGTAAGACCCTGAAGAAGAAAGGCTGTGCCTTTCGAAATATTGGATTCAAATACAATTTCCGTACCGTTTAATCAGCCTTGCTTTTGTTCCTCGCGAAGCGAGGGCCGAAGGCCCGAGCGCAGCGAGGTTTATAAATGTGTCGGCCCTCGGGAGCTGAGCCGCGCGAATTCGAGCGAAAAATATATTTATATGTATATATATATATATATTTATATACTTGATGGTGTCCGGCAGTTGCCTGGCAACAAAAATCGCGACCCGCTGACAACGGCCGCTTTCATGTTTATTCATGGCGGCCGGGCTGACAAGTTTATCCTTACTCATCGTCGGTGAAACACGACCAATTTCTGATGCAAATGAGAAACAACAACAACACTGGCTTCAAAAAGTGGCTGGAAATCCTTGCCCGAGACAATTAACCACCGAAACTCCGCTGGAGCGAGAACGGCGACTTGAAATTCACCGCGATCGAGCAACGAAGAAACAACGTGAGCATCGTTTACAAAGACTTCGAACAGCCTAGGCACACCGTTTGAGTAGGTTCAAACGCCTTGAACGCCTTCTGAACGAAACCGATCAGAAGAGGCGACACCGACTGAAAGTGTTGGACAAAATGATTTTGTTTATAGACGCAACGAGAGGCGGCAAGAATTGCACGATCAGCTAAATACTCGTGACGAATATCTTTCATACGGTAGGGAAAAGCAAACACAGATTACAAGAAAGGCTCAGAGAAGAAGAACGATTAAGAAATCTAGCTCAAATCACCACACTTTAGTGATTCGCTCTCCAATGCTCTTCAATTCAAACAACCTACATTTACAGGCAAGTAAGCCTTTTAAGCTTATATACGTATAACCCTCTATAAATTAAGCTTATTCTTTAATTTAACTTTTGCAAAAAACAAGATTTAAAGTACCTAAAAATTGACAGGTAGATGATAAGAGGACCTGTTTTTCAATATAATATATTAGTACTCAAACACTGGAAACTATTCTCTAAGTTCATACTGTAAATTGATGTTTATTGAAATTCTCACTAAGAAACTTGATATAAACTTAAATTACATAACATTGTATGCATATGACAATGCTACTTTTATTACTATTATCTATGCTCATCTATGGTATGTTAGGAGGCCGGTTTTACTATTCTATGTTACTGTAGTCTCATTGCTCTTTTTGAGTAAGATTAAATTATTATTTTTACTACAACTGTACCGCCATTGAGTTGTTATTTTTTTGTGCAACATCACTCTTCAGCAACAGTAAACTCCTGCGATCTCAACCATTCAAGCGAATAGTCAATAGGCCATTTCCGAGTTGCCTTTAGCCTCTCTCTCAAAACAAGGCTAGGTGCGTAACCTTTCATATAAAAATGAGTTTTCATTCACATGGAAATAAGTTTTATTTGCATGTAAAAGAAAACTCATTTTCATATGAAAGGTTTCGCACCTAGCCTCGCTTTGATAGAGAGGCTAAAGGCAACTCGGAAATGGCCTATTGGGTTAGCAATTATTTGATACCCAGTATATAGAACAAAAACATCAGCAGTATCTAAAGGGAACAGGTTAATTTGGGAGATAGCACTCACAAGCTTCAAAAATGGAATTTAATCGAGACAGCAGGTGTTAGCTGTATTCCTGATAAACAAACTCTCACCCAATCAAAATAAACAGAACACATGCACTGCCTTTTGTCCTCGACCCATGTCCACAACCCATGTCAACAACAGTACTATAAATCCACTTTCAGACCAATTTTCCTTCTGACAAAAATTAATGAAGATAGGTTTGGGGGGGGGGGGGGGGGGAGGAAGAGAAGGGCCTGAGGATCTTTTGATACCCAGTCCCATAGCAGTTACAGCGACCCACAGCTCAAAACCTGACCAGTACCAGCTCCTATTTATTTTATATTTATTTTATATTTATTTTATATTTATATTTATTTTTATATTTTGTACTAAGTACAAGTTAAATGGAAGCGACTAGGAACGAAAATGTCTCAACTTTAAATTTCGGGCCATTGCCGGCATGCAACTCAACCTCTCCAGTCAAATCAGAAATTCCATCTCTCCCTCCCACATTGCTGAAATTTTGCAATGCATCCTCCCCCGAGCTTCGCGAGGTTCTGCGAGACACGTATTTCTAGTATTAGACAATAACAGATGAGTTTTCGCATTTTTTTGACACTTTGACCTTTCCCTTTCCCTTGCTGTAATCACCAGACATCGCGTTTTGCATGTAATTATAGACGAGCTGGCCTACTATCGATTAGTGTATTCATTTGACATCCTTGTAGAAGCGATAGCAGGAGCAGAAACTTCCGTGTTTTCTTCTTCGCACAAATTCAATTAGGAAGAACCAGAAATTCAGAATGGTCGAAGTCGTCAAGGAGCGAGAGACTTGGTCTGCAAAGTTTGATTTCATTCTGGCTTTGATGGGCTTCTCAATCGGCCTTGGTAACATATGGCGGTTTCCTTACCTGTGTTTTAAAAACGGCGGTGGTAAGTATGTTTTTTTTTTCTCATCTGTTTTCTGATACGTGTTGCTTTTTCAAAACGAAGACGCCTGAAAGTTCTGAAAGTAGTGGACATTTTATTTCTCCTACATAAGCAGGGGTTTAAAAGCGCAGTGTCGCTAAGAGTTGGTGTCATTTCATGATTTGGTGTCAATCAGTGCTCCTTCTAAAGGTATCTTTGTTTATCCATTGTTATAGGCCCTTCTTAAATCAACAGCGCAAACCGACGTCAATTTAAAACTTTCTGTGTAGCTTACTTATGCATTAATTTCCTTTAGTAGAGTGAATTCGTATAACCCGTGTTTTATATGCTAATGAGTGGCGTTATATTCTAATGAGCTGTGTACAATAAAACAAAGGGAATTGAGACGGCTGACTTTTTATTTGTTATAAAATTAATTAAAATCTCACAGAAGCATTGCTATGCGTATACAAATTCAAACCAAGAGGTAACAATTCAAGCATTTCAGTAACAGCCTGTAAAAAACGAAACAAAGGACTATAAACATGTCGAGGCTCAAATTCCAGCCTTAATTTAATTCGTGATTTCAGTCTAGCGTTTTATATTCAAACTCGAGCAAAGGAAAACGAAAACTGAACCATAAGATTAAACTAAACCGTAACATATGTTTTTGTTTTCCTCAGTTTTTTTTTTATCAAAGACCACACGTCCATTGTTTTATTGTACACAGCTCATTAGAATATAACGCGGCTCATTAGCATATAAAACACGGGTTATACGAATTTACTCTATTGTTCATGTTACTTTTTTCATTAGCATTTCTCATTACTGTTAAATATTTATTTAAAATTTAATTCTGTACTTTACTTCGTAACCGACGATGGCAGGTGAAACCGCCGAAACATGCCTTCAAAATTAAAGTGTTGTGTGTCTCCTTAGAATTTTTGTATCAACAGAAACGGAGAAATAATGGTTGTTTACCATTTACCCAAAAAATCCGGAAATTTCGGATGGAATGTAAATGGGAAGACTATTTTTTTCTTCCCGAACGGAAATTTCCACGGGAAAACGGGATTTCTTGAAAGGTAGTCCAAAATCCCCAACCGGAATTTCCGAACGAAAATGTGTGTACCATTTGCTTTTATCTACCAGTTCCAGGCCCTGCGCCAGTTTTGATGCGTAAGCGTGGTTACTCAGTTTGTTTCTGGTGTCAAATGGTAAATGGTACACGCCAATCTCAAACGGAATTTCCCTTTCTGGAGTTCTGCTTACCATTTACATAAACCGTGGACCAACCGGTTTTCCCGTGTAAATGGTAAACAACCAATAATTGTCCAGTTTTGTGGTAAATTACCATCCCAGTGTACCAAAACTGTCGACGAGTGTCTCTGAGTCATGGACGAACTGGGTGTGAATGGATTGCAGCTTGAAAAAAATTAACCTAACTGTTTTCAAGTGCTCGCATTTTCGTTTCCAAAGTGGGCTAGAACAGACCATGATTGGTTCATCTTTCCAGAATTGGTTGATTACTTTCTTATGGTGTTTTAGTTCCTCGCGAAGCGAGGGCCGAAGGCCCGAGCGCAGCGAGGTTTATAAATGTGTCGGCCCTCGGGAGCTGAGCCGCGCGAATTCGAGCGAAAAATATATTTATATGTATATATATATATATATATATTTATATACTTGATGGTGTCCGGCAGTTGCCTGGCAACAAAAATCGCGACCCGCTGACAACGGCCGCTTTCATGTTTATTCATGGCGGCCGGGCTGACAAGTTTATCCTTACTCATCGTCGGTGAAACACGACCAATTTCTGATGCAAATGAGAAACAACAACAACACTGGCTTCAAAAAGTGGCTGGAAATCCTTGCCCGAGACAATTAACCACCGAAACTCCGCTGGAGCGAGAACGGCGACTTGAAATTCACCGCGATCGAGCAACGAAGAAACAACGTGAGCATCGTTTACAAAGACTTCGAACAGCCTAGGCACACCGTTTGAGTAGGTTCAAACGCCTTGAACGCCTTCTGAACGAAACCGATCAGAAGAGGCGACACCGACTGAAAGTGTTGGACAAAATGATTTTGTTTATAGACGCAACGAGAGGCGGCAAGAATTGCACGATCAGCTAAATACTCGTGACGAATATCTTTCATACGGTAGGGAAAAGCAAACACAGATTACAAGAAAGGCTCAGAGAAGAAGAACGATTAAGAAATCTAGCTCAAATCACCACACTTTAGTGATTCGCTCTCCAATGCTCTTCAATTCAAACAACCTACATTTACAGGCAAGTAAGCCTTTTAAGCTTATATACGTATAACCCTCTATAAATTAAGCTTATTCTTTAATTTAACTTTTGCAAAAAACAAGATTTAAAGTACCTAAAAATTGACAGGTAGATGATAAGAGGACCTGTTTTTCAATATAATATATTAGTACTCAAACACTGGAAACTATTCTCTAAGTTCATACTGTAAATTGATGTTTATTGAAATTCTCACTAAGAAACTTGATATAAACTTAAATTACATAACATTGTATGCATATGACAATGCTACTTTTATTACTATTATCTATGCTCATCTATGGTATGTTAGGAGGCCGGTTTTACTATTCTATGTTACTGTAGTCTCATTGCTCTTTTTGAGTAAGATTAAATTATTATTTTTACTACAACTGTACCGCCATTGAGTTGTTATTTTTTTGTGCAACATCACTCTTCAGCAACAGTAAACTCCTGCGATCTCAACCATTCAAGCGAATAGTCAATAGGCCATTTCCGAGTTGCCTTTAGCCTCTCTCTCAAAACAAGGCTAGGTGCGTAACCTTTCATATAAAAATGAGTTTTCATTCACATGGAAATAAGTTTTATTTGCATGTAAAAGAAAACTCATTTTCATATGAAAGGTTTCGCACCTAGCCTCGCTTTGATAGAGAGGCTAAAGGCAACTCGGAAATGGCCTATTGGGTTAGCAATTATTTGATACCCAGTATATAGAACAAAAACATCAGCAGTATCTAAAGGGAACAGGTTAATTTGGGAGATAGCACTCACAAGCTTCAAAAATGGAATTTAATCGAGACAGCAGGTGTTAGCTGTATTCCTGATAAACAAACTCTCACCCAATCAAAATAAACAGAACACATGCACTGCCTTTTGTCCTCGACCCATGTCCACAACCCATGTCAACAACAGTACTATAAATCCACTTTCAGACCAATTTTCCTTCTGACAAAAATTAATGAAGATAGGTTTGGAGGGGGGGGGGGGGAGGAAGAGAAGGGCCTGAGGATCTTTTGATACCCAGTCCCATAGCAGTTACAGCGACCCACAGCTCAAAACCTGACCAGTACCAGCTCCTATTTATTTTATATTTATTTTATATTTATTTTATATTTATATTTATTTTTATATTTTGTACTAAGTACAAGTTAAATGGAAGCGACTAGGAACGAAAATGTCTCAACTTTAAATTTCGGGCCATTGCCGGCATGCAACTCAACCTCTCCAGTCAAATCAGAAATTCCATCTCTCCCTCCCACATTGCTGAAATTTTGCAATGCATCCTCCCCCGAGCTTCGCGAGGTTCTGCGAGACACGTATTTCTAGTATTATTTTGTAAATAAGTACAGGTATTGTAGCAAGGTTTTGACCAAAAAAGGCCAAAATCCACGTGACACTGCCACTATAAATTGAGTGAAAACTAAAACTGCCTTTGTACTGTATTTGCGCAATTTACACCAAAGGTTGGCCAAACGCCATCATCAGAGACCCAGGGGCAGGTAATCGGGATTATCATCCTCCAGCCCTTTTAATCCTATTTCTGTCTCAATCTCTTCCCCTTGCCGTAAGAAAAATAGGTCCGCAATGCGAACGTGTGGGGGCTTCTATAATAGGTTGGACTTAAGTTGATAATTTAGAATTATTGATCAAAATATCATTATTCAAATGACTAGAATTGCTTTTTACGAATTCATTTAGTACATTCAACTATACACTTAGTAATAGTAATTGGACTGAGTGGAGTAGAATTCAGGGAGTAATCGGGCGAGTAATTTCAAATCGGCCGACCACTTAGTGCGAGGACGATTTGAAATTACGAGAACGATTACCCTGATTTGTACGACATGAAGTTCAATTACTAATTAATCGCATCAATAACAAAATTCGAGATTAAAAAGTCTATGTGGAGTTTTTTTGTACTATTCACTTAAAAAACGTTGTAATTGGATAGCTGTAATTGGACAGCCACGTGACCGCGCGCTAATTACATAGGATGTAAGAAACTGTGATTATAAGTATCGCATTACGTATAGTTTCAAGTTGGTCCGGCTGGAATTTGTACAGGTTGTTTGGACAACAAGGTAATTAACGGAGAGCTCATCATCTTCACCAGTCCTGAATTAGGAGTGTCAGTAAAATGACGATTAGGGGTTGGGTGTTTAAAGATTTTTTATTCTGTTTTTACTTGTTCAATTCCAACTTCGGCTAGAAAGTAGATGAAATGTTATAACTTCCCGGGGTGCATAACGTTGTTCTACAGACGCTCGTGAAATTGTTTCTTTTACGGTTGTTTTTCTCTTGTAAACATTTTGCAAGGCACAATCTTGAATACGCGGCTGAAATTGCCCGTTCCGAACTTCATATGAAGACTGGGGACGAGTTTTTAAATTTTAATTCAATTAAAAATTGGAGGCCAACACAAGAAAGATCGCATTAAAATTAGTCCGTTTACCAAGTTTGGGGTTGTTTCGTTAGATTGCAACCATGTAGAAGGCATGCTTCGAAAAATCCAAAAAATTAGAGACATTGTATGGATTTAGGGGACGCCATCTCTGAATTAGAGACATTTGTATGGACTTTGGACGATCTTTAACCGCATGCAATGTAACATAATCAGAACTTGGTGAACTTACTCATTTTTATGCGATCTTTCTGGTGATGGGAATTATTTCTTAATATGCAGTAACTTTTTGATTGAGAGAACAGGAACAGCTGAAAATGTCAAAAACAACAAAACAAGCCTTTTTTTCTCTAACGCAAACGCAGCAAGATTTACGACGCATGTAAACAAATTTATACGGTATAGTACACCAGAACAAGCAATAACTTACCTTGAAAACTACAACAAAAATGAACGCTGTCAAATTCTATGAAAACAGACCAAACGCTTTATAAACGAAAACCATGGCAATGCGACACGCCAAGAACATGGCCGATTTCCACTCGACAAAAGCCCACACAGCCTCGTTGCCAGGCTCTCTCTCTACGAAATACTCCCAGAAGACCACGCGACACGCGATCACGTTAACTCACAAACGTAAACCCTCAAACATAAGCCCACAAATATATCGATCCCATAGTGGGCGGCAAGCCCCCACAAAAACCAAAACGCGATAAAATGCCGTTTAGAAGCCATAAAACCGCCAAAAAACAACAGAAAGATTATTTCAGATAAGGCATGGACACTTTAATGGCTGTTTATTTATAATTTTTATATTTTATCAAACTCACGATAAAAGCCCATACAAATCCTTATATTTTTGTCGTTGAGGACTCTCGTTGTGAGTTTGGGCTTTCTACTTAACAATTAGATTATTCGCTCGAGACTTCTATCGCGTGACAGTTGATTCGGGCTTCGCCCTCATCAACTATCACGCGATAGAAATCAAGAGCGAATAATCTAATTGTTTTAGTATAAATCTACTAGACGTTCAAAACTTAACAACAAATATTCTTCACATACACTTCGAAAACGCGAAGAGGCAGCCGCCATTAGGCTACTCACTCTACTCACTTTCTGCAACAGAATAAATAGATAAGAGAACAGCATTCGTGATAGATTTATACTAAAGAAGTTTAGTAAAATAATATGGTTTCCAATTTGCAGGTTGTTTTCTCATTCCATACTTGACTTGCTTGATCTTGGCTGGGGTACCAATTTTAGTTTTGGAGATCGGTTTGGGGCAGTACACAGGCCAAGGAGCAATCACAGCGTGGAAAATCTGTCCCCTTTTTCAAGGTACAGAGTAATATACAATTACAATACTTAATACAGGGGAACCTCTACATTGGGACCCCTCCATTAAGGGGACACTTCTCCTGGATCCGGGCGGTAAAACGCCCATATAATCTTTGTAATTATCACCTCTATTAAAGGGACACCTCCATTAAGGGGACACTTCTCCTGGACCCGGCCGGTAAAACGTCCATATAATCTTTGTAATTATCACCTCCATTAAGGGGATACTTCTCCTGGACCCTGCCGGTAAAACGCCCATATAATCTTTGTAATTATCACCTCCATTAAGGGGATACTTCTTCTGGACCCTGCCGGTAAAACGCCCATATAATCTTTGTAATTATCACCACTATTAAGGGGACACTTCTCCCGGCTGGACCCTGCCGGTAAAATACTCGCATAATCTTTGTAATTATCACCACTATTTAGGGGGACATTTCTCCTGGACCCGATGGTGTCCTTAATGGAGGTTCCACTGTACTTATGTTATATATTGCGTATTTTTTATGTATCATATATTCAAATGCGCATTACAATCTTAAATTGTAAAGCGCCGTGTTGTATCAGATTTACAATCACGACCCGAATGATACAACACGGACGCGAATGTTGTATATTACTTATGACTTGAGTCTGTGGATGAAATCCTAAAGTGTTATCATTCAAATGAAAGCTACCAAGCAATACTTTCCTGTGGTGTTGTTTATTGCTTGCTTAGTTCCTTTCTCCCAGGTGGGGAATAAGGCCAGTTTTTTAATGGTTTCCGTAATCACGGATTTTTTTCGGGATGGAAGGATTGGTCCCATGCCAAACTCCCAACCTGGAGGGCAAGGGTTTTTCTGTCAGGGTGTTCTTCCTTTAGCCGCAGATTTCAGATATTTAAAAGCGCTGGAGGCTCACCTTTCGCCATTGCCACTCAGCTAACCTGTATTGCCAGGGTCACCAAACGAGGGAGTGGGGCATATGAGTTGCTGGCGGAGCCGTTTGGAGACGGTAGGCATTTCCCGACACTTGCGAGAGCTACCTAGTGGCAACAATAGCTCCCACCGAGACCTTTTACCAGCCTTTGTTTATTATGCTGAACAATATGCTGTACAAGAAGGAAGCAGTTCCTTGGGGTTGCGGTAATTGTGGAGTAATATAGAAGATTCAAAAGACACTGGATATTCTTGCCATGATCCTGTTAGTTTTTTAAATTATTTTAAAGAAGAATTTATTTCTTCGACACATTGGCGGTGTTAATATTGGGTGTTTTTTTTCGTCATCAGGAATTGGCTATGCAGGTGTGCTAGTCATGCAGTGGGTTAACATTTACTACACGGTGATTCTTGGCTGGGCCTTGTTTTACATGTTTGCTTCATTCCAATCAACACTTCCATGGTCACATTGTGGCAATGAATGGAACACGCCAAACTGCGTGGATTACAGTAAACCGGGAAGTCATCGCGGAATGCAAGTAAACGACACCATCACAAATGTCACCCTTCTCGCTAACAAAACAATGGCGAATGCGTCCAAGCCGGTGTCAGCAAGCCAGGAATACTGGGAGTAAGTGATGTCTTTGTTTAGTGATTAAGTAATGCTCCACATAAGAACTATAGTAAACTTCATTGTTCTGCGGCATTGGCTCTTTCCCACATAGAATATCTTTGGTTTCAAGAATAGAGGAGGACCTGATGGTTCATAATTATATTTCATTATAAAAATAAAGAAAATCCATTTGCGTCAAATAAATTTTAGGAAATGTTCGTGCTTAACCAATCAGAATAACAGAAGACAATAGCTAATAATTTTGCTTCTTTGATGAAGTTCCCCAAATACAATGTCTTTTAAAACTTGCATGTTGTGCGATTGGGTCTCAAATTACTTGAAACCTTAAAAAAATTAGACAAAATGCACCTTGAACCTTAACTTTTAGCAGTTGTGTAGTCTAGGTCAATGAGATCACTTGTTGTAACAATGAAAAAAGTTGACATTCCACCGTTCATTGCCGTTCAGCGCTATCCTTCTTATGCGGATCATTACTTAACCAGTTGACATACAATTTGTTAAGAAAGCGTAGGTATCACCATGAGTGAGTCACTGACTGTAAGACCGGACGTTAAAACTTTTACAATTTTATACCCATAGCCTTATAGAGGCCTTAACATTCGTCTGATGGCGCTTTAAAATCACACTTGAGATCGAACATTAGCGATTGTGGCAGCCGCTAAAAATGAAAAGAAAACAAACTTATAAATACCCAATTGCAATTTCCTTAGTACCACAATTGTAAAAAAAAAAGTCTGGATTTATTTTAGTTGTTGTGTAATTTACAGGACCCCACTGATAACAGTGTTTCACACACTGATGGGTTATATCCCGTTAAAATATTTGTTATTATTATTATTATTATTATTATTATTATTATTATTATTATTATTATTCACACCTGAATTGTTTTTGCAGTTGCGTTTTTATCTTTTAACATAGCCTAACTTTCAGCCATCTCTTCTGATCTTTTAAGAGTCGAGAGCAGGTGGCTAAATTAAAGCGACCTTCAACGGCATTCATTTGGTTATTAGACCAAAACCAAAGTAATTACTGAGGCCAATCACAACAGACGCAGACAATCCAATGAACCAATCAGAACTTGAAGCAAATACATGTAGCCGCCGCCAAGCGCGGGAAAAAGCGTGTCAGCAAGTCACGATTGGTTTTGGTTTTACTTGTGATTGGTTGAAAAAGTGACGCCAGATTTTTTAGTCAATCATAAGGCGTAGCAATGCAAAACCAAAGCAAATGAAATTACCTTCGATATCAATTGAAACCCGCTATTTTATAATTAATCATTCACAACTTTCTAAAACAGCTACAGGGTTTTACGCCTCTCTGGTGGTTTGGGCGAACCAGGAGCAGTGAACTGGGACCTGGCTTTGTGCTTATTATTGGCGTGGATCATTTGTTACCTGTGTGTGTGTAAAGGAGTCAAGTCCAGTGGCAAGGTTAATGACATATTTGTCACATTTTAAGCTATTGGTCCGCCTTAATGGAGA
Source organism: Dendrophyllia cribrosa (assembly GCA_024195265.1). NCBI lineage: Eukaryota > Metazoa > Cnidaria > Anthozoa > Scleractinia > Dendrophylliidae > Dendrophyllia > Dendrophyllia cribrosa. The sequence continues at coordinate 21,541,507 of JAJLRJ010000007.1, forward strand.
ACAGTAGTCTATGGTAGAGTTCCTTTTGTCAACCGGTTTCGGATTTAGCTAATCCAGATTGTTTGGATTTTCATGTTAGTTGGAACAAAAATCTGAAAAAGATCGATCCTCTCCGTTCATCATCCCCAGGCACCTCTGCGAAGGGCTTCGGTTTGTTTGTCAGATACCAATAGGGAGCTTAAGCAACCACGACGCCGACGGCAGCGAGAACGGCACAAAACAATAGGCTTAATGAGCGAAAACAATACCTCTGCACGTGCGTTTTACATTTTGGTACATTTCTTTGCCGTTCCCTGCAAAACAACAACGTCAAATGATCAAATTATAGGTTTTTTGGAGAACGTGAACACACGACGGTTAATTTTCCTTTCTCCATTTGAACCGGAAAGCCATCCCTTCAAATTCAGCTCCTTTTTTCAAGTGACGTTTTCCTTGGCGTTGCCGTCGTCGTTGCTTAAGCTCCCTAATGTGACCGATCCACCTCTTGATGTGGATCGTTCACATTGCAATCTAAGATTGGTTTGTCCCTTAATGGAACGGAAAATCAAATCTTTGATCACAGAATCCGGATTTAGATTAGTTAAAAGGAACGCAACCTATATTGGAAAGAAATCACTAGAAAACAGACATGGGGATGCAAAGGCATGACGTTACAACAATGTGAGTGAATTCTAACGAATGGATTCCTTCTCATTACCAAACACTACTCCAAGGGATGTCATCGCTGCCATTTAAAAACGCTTCCTTTGCAGTCTAAACCATCCAAAGAACTGGGAATGTTCAAATTGATCAAGAAAGTACGCGCTCTGGATTTTTACCTACAAAGAGCTTTGAAGGTCAACAATATAAAGCCATAACGCAAGCACAAACATAAGCACAACTCTTCCTCGTCCGCCACGTTGGATTTAAATTTGACTGCCACTGCACCTTATGCTTATGCTAACTCACGTTAGCCTGCAAAGCAGGCGTATTTGGGGGGTTTACGTGTACTGAGTTAAGGTGGCCGAATACAGTTTTGAGGAACAAATTTCCTTACGCGCGCGTGTCACGCAAGCAATACCGCGCGAGCAAACAACAACGAAGCTCTGATCTCGTTTACGCAGTTAGTAATGCGCGAGCAGCCGCGCGCGCAGATAAGTGAATGGCCGTGGTGTACGAAGTACTGCGCATGCTCGGAGATCGAACTAAACGTTTTTTTTGGTCGTGAATTTCGCGAAATCTAGCCGTACGACCTATGCTCAATTTTTGATATTTTTAAATATACATCAACATCGATCCGTAGACAATTTTTTTTCAAAATCTGTAAGACAGATTTTTAAATATTTTTCGAAATTCCTATTTTTGATATTTTCGTTGATATGCGAAAAACTCTCTTACAGATTTTTGTTTTAACTTGTAAGAACGTTTATTTTTATCCAAAGTTTAAATGGTAAGATTTTGAGGTAGGGTCGTACGGGTGATTTTTGAGTAAAACGTCCTCATAGAATTAGAACCCAGTCTTCTGACAACCACTCGGTCGCTTGTTTTAGGCCACTTCTAACCAGAAGATGGTGAAATTACAAACACCCACTGTCTTGTACGATGGTTTTAACTTTGTAATTGTCGCTTGTTCCCACAAATGGTCACCTGTGATCTATATTATCGGAAGCATCTGGTGACCCCTATAAACTGTAGTAAGCCACCTTAAACCGTGGACTTAAGTGAAAGTCAATAGATGCGACCAAGGGTGTGGGGGTCAGGCTGGAAGGCCTCCCCAACCCTTTCACTCCTCCCAGCCCCTGACGTTTTGCAAAACCAAAATGACGACCAAACACTAAATTCAGCACTCGCCCAACAAACAACGACTGCACTGCAGGCTAATCTCACGTGGAAACATCCTTATGGTTATGTTTATGCTTGCGTCGTACGTGTAAACCAGGCTTAACGAACGCCAAATGTCTATGCTGACTGCAAGTTGCCTTTTGCCAGGTGGTGTACTTCACAGCAACAGCTCCCTATGTGTTGCTGACAGTTATCTTGATTCGTGGCCTCACTTTACCAGGAGCTGTGGATGGAATCAAGTTTTATCTCACCCCTGACTTGTCAAGACTTAACGATGGCCAGGTAATAATAATAATAATAATAATAATAATAATAATAATAATAATAATAATAATAATAATAATAATAACTTTATTCAGGTGTCAAATGTACAAATAGCAGTAATAAAACCACTAAGTAAGGACACAACAAAATAATTTAAATAAACTAATAAATCGCTAAATATTAATCTAAGAATAATTACATATAAAATATGTACAGATTCTAAACACACACTCACAAATTCAATCTATATATTAAAGGTAAGCTCTTTTACCCCATAAAAATGAAGAATTATATAGTTTCCAACATGCAGGTGGGGTATGATAACGTGAAGGGTCAGTAAACGTATAAAAGCGCTATATAACATGCTAAAAATATGAAAATATGTGAAATCACCGGCGAGAAATCGAACCTCGGTCTCCTGCTTACATCGCAGATGTGATCACCACTACACCACAGGTGAAACAATAGAGATAACGGGTGAAATAACCAAACCACTTACTTATCACAACAGTAAGATCACGAGGTCACTCACACGAGGAGTCTGATTCCACCAAGGATCGACTAAGCGACCTGAATATTCAGATAAATACGTAACATATTTAACTGACTGCAAGAAATATTCTTACTAAGTGAATCAGCCATATAAAAGCGCTATATAACATACTATGTGAAAATATGGTTTATCGGAGGAATCGAACCTCGGTCTCCTGCTTACAAGGCAGGCGTGATCACCACTACACCACAGGCGAAACAACAGAGATCATGTCGGGGAAATTCAAGTTACGTAACCACAATAGAGGTGCAGTGGTGAAGTGGTTGGCGCGTCGGACTTTCAACCTGAAGGCCTAGGCATTTCCTAAAAAGATCACTGATTATATTCTTTAATGTGCAGTTGACGATAAAAACAATAGCGTTTAGTCGGTGACGGTTAAATTTCTATCCATCGGATCTTTGACGGTTAAGCCTGCCCAGGACCAACGCTGATTGTTGACATTAAAGTGAAGTTCCAAAAGATAGCCACGGCGACAACGGCAGCGATAGCGGCACAAAACAATAGGTTTAATGAGCGAAAACAATGCCGCTGCACGTAAGTTTGATATTTTAATACATTTATTTGCCGTTCCCTGTAAAACAACAACTCCGAAGAGAGGAATATTTGAGTGTCTGACGTCACTTCCGCTGGCTATATTTTGGAACTTCAGGAACATGAAAATTTAACGGCGGCCGTGCAAATGCGAAAAGTACGGCCGAAAAAAATTCGTTCTCCCTTGATCGTTTTGAAAAACGGTTTGGACGGGTTCCATTATTTCCTATCGAAAAGTGCAAAAAATAAAAATAAAAACGAAATTGAAAATTTGATCGAACTGGCACTTTAAAGCGCCCACAACCTTTTTACTTTGAAAGTATCCTCATTTGTTGGCGAAATTTCCGTTCATTTGACGCCAAACACTTCATCTTTCTTTGAGGGTCGACCATAAACATTCCTTAAAGTCACATGTATTTATCGGTCTACGATTACAATTTAAGCCTTTTGGCGGTTTACTCCATTAGACATAATGAGGTCCCTTTAAGACTGCTTACTTCCAACTAATGCAAGCTTGAAAATAAAGTTTGTCTTTTTAGGTGTGGATCGACGCTGCTACGCAAGTGTTTTTCTCGTACTCTATCGGAAACGGAACCTTGACGGCACTGGGAAGCTATAACAAATACAAGAACAACTTTTACAGGTAGAGTAAAAAAAAAACACGTCTGGAACAACAGGGATTCTTAAAAAAACTTTTTATCTGTGCCTCCATCTACCGCAAAATGTAACGTGAATTGATAAAAGAGAACGCGCTTGATCGGTAGTAATTTCGGGATATCTGGGGTAACTTGAGACCATCATCTCTCTCCCGAGCATTGTGATCCGCTCTGACGAAGGACTAGCGCTCGAAACATCAGCTTTTTTAATCTTTCTTACGGTGGCCAATTTACTTTATCAACTTATTCGATAAAACCAAATTTAAAAACTTTTGTTGCCTTTTTCAAAACATTATATAACAATCAGGGAAAGTTTCAAAAACATTGTTCGACAACTTTCAATGTTCAGTATCAATTTAGGAATAATTTTTAAATCGATGATTTTACCCATATCGTATGTGGCGCAATATCCGTCTAAAAATGCTTTACCTTTGGCTAACTGAAGATGTCTATTTTGCTTTTAATCAGTGATTTTCTTCCTTGTAGGGATTCCATACTGTTCTCATTTTTTAACAGCGGAACAAGTTTCTATGGCGGATTTCTGATTTTCTCTGTGTTGGGTTTTATGGCCAAAAATCAGGGAGTGGACATACAAGATGTAGCTAAATCAGGTGACAAGAGTACTTTTAAAACTGTAGTGCTTTCACATGCATTTAATGATTAAGAGTTTCCCAAAAGTTAAACGTTCATTCGGTGGTGAAGAAGGGCAGTCGGCAGCTCTTACAAGGTATTCTCTGATTGGCTGAGAAAACAATAGAACAAACAACACAACTATTCATAGTTCATTACCATCACGTGACGTCATTAAGCATTATATAAGACCTCATTTACATGCACACGGGGTTAGTTGGTCAAAGTCGGCAACCGGTGAAGAAGTCAAATGGCAGCTACGCGCCCTACCGCTCCCGGGTCGAGTTCAGTTGAGTCAGTCCTTACTAATATGTCTTCGGAGTCGTCTTCGCAGTCTTCTTCATCGCAGTCAACTCCAAATGAGTCTGTGGAAGCTGTGGCGGCAGTAGCTTCTGGGACAGCAGCAACTTCGGCGGGTTTTTTCGTCCGCCACGAATCCTTCGACCAGTACGAACACCACTTCGAGCACCACTTCGGGCACTAGTTCAGCGTCTCAAAATGTTGTGTTGGCTCAAGCTCAGGAAAGTATCCAAGGAGAATAAGGGATTAGAGGTTCGTGTTTATTCGGTTTTGGTTTCTACCTGGTTTTATTCAGGTTAGCGGAAAGTTTTCGCGTTGGAATTTTGTGTATTCGCCACGTGCTAAAAATTTTTTGAATTCAGGCGGGCGTTGCGTAGTTTTGTAATTTGTTTCTTTCCCTACTCGTCCTACTCGCGTTGGTTTAGTTCAGCATTTAGGTTCGTTTCTGTTGTAGGTAAAGGGATTAGTTTTTTCAGTTGCTGGTTTGTCTGTCTTTTTGTTGGTATTCCCATGTTTTTCTTTAGTGGTAAGATAAATGGAGCTATTTTAGTGGTTTTCAAGGGAGTCAAATCTACCGTTGAGGGTAGCCCTAAGCCAGTTGAGTGGCTTTTCATGGGGGTCAAATCTACCGTTGAGGATAGCCCTGAGCCAGTTGAGTGGCTTTTCAGGGGGGTCAAGTCTACCGTTGAGGATAGCCCTGAGCCAGTTGAGTGGTTTTCAGGGGGTCAAGTCTACCGATGAAGGTAGCCCTGAGCCAGTTGAGTGGTTTTCGGGGGGGGGGGGGACAGATCTACTGATGAGGGTAGCCCTGGGCCAGATAAAAAAAGGCAGAAAAAGAGATCCCAAAAGTTTAGCATCGCATTTCGTCAGTGTCGTTCTTTGGTAGGGAGACCAGAATTGCAAGAGATACTCGTAAAGTTGGTGGCGAAAAAAGAGGAGGCCGACGTAGCTAATGTGATCACCAAGGCCCTCAGGAAAGGAACGAAGCTCCCGAAAGACCCAAGGGGTTTCCAGGCCCGGCAGCCTTGGCAGAGCGGTAGGGCGCTTCCGTCGCCGTACACTTCACCTCCGCGGGGTCGTTGAAATGTCAGTAATATGGGGCAAGGAAATTGCTTTACATGTGGCCGGCCCGGGCATTTCTCACGAAACTGCCCGAATCGTAAAGCATGACCTTTTATCTGTGCGTATTCACGGAATGGAATTGGATTGGAAACTTGCACTCGGATTTGGATGTATGTAGGCGGAGTCACATAGGCTGGAAATGCGCATCTATTGCGAACCATTATATTAAGTTAAGTCACGTTCTTAGCCAGAACAGCCCCGCTGATATGTTAGCCTCGTTAACTCCTGAGTTGACGGATAAGTATAGGGATATGAATAGTTTAACATGGTTTAAGAAAGCATTCCCTTGAGTTACCTGAAGAGAGGTAAGGGTTGGGAGAGGACCCGGATGAGGAATGGGATTGGGAGAGGAATTTGATTATGTAAGTTGTTAGTATCAGGTTGAATGTTGTATTTATAACTATGCATCCTACTGAAGTGGTAGACACACCTGAATAAAGTCAGGCGGGTCCAAGGGGAAGTTAACGGGTCGCAGCGAGTCATGGGGAGGCTATCCCCACACCTTAATGCTAATGACTTAACAAGAGGGATAATGTACTATTCATAGTTCATTACCATCACGTGACGTCATTAAGCATTATATAAGACCTCATTTACATGCACACGGGGTTAGTTGGCCAAACTCAGCCGGCAACCGCTGAAGAAGTCCCCGCCCATCCCGCCCCTCTTGTTGGGTCAACTCCGTTTCCTCTGTCAGCTCGATAGGGGAGGCTATCCCCACACCTTAATGCTAATGACTTAACAAGAGGGATAATGTACAATGGACCCTAGGCCTGAAAACAACAGAGCTGCGTGATACCCAGGTCCAATGAAATTAGAGGTTGTAAAGAGCTGCGTGGTATCTGGGTGAAGACGGGTTATGGAATAGAAGTATACAAAAAACAAAATTGCCCAAATAAAGCATAAATGTAAGTGCAAAAAGCTTCCGTTTAAAAAAAGTTTGACGTATTTTGGGTGTTCCGTTGTTGCGGTGATCATCAAATGACGTACCACAAAAGATTCAAAAGACAGCAAACAATACCCACACCACAACACAATAGGCAAATTCGGCTAATGCATTATTGTACCCAATTCAAACCTTCTGGGAATAAGATTCTTTGTTCACAATATTTCCATATAATTTCCATGTCAATGCTTCATTGATATGGAAATATGACGAACAAAAAGTTCAATCCCAAAAGGTTTGAATTGGGTACAACAATGCGTTAGCCGAATTTGTCTATAGCGAAGCAACAATAGTTCATTTGTTCGAATTTTTTTTTATCCAAAACGTCACAGAAATTCCGAATCATTTTGTAACACTTACTGTTAAATTGGAGGCTGTCTATTGTGCATGCCTGTCTATTGCGTTTTGTTTTACGTTTAGGCCACGGGTTTTGTATAATTTTATAGACCCTATTCATAAATGGCGGCCGATTTATTATTCTTTTATATTCATGTTAATCAGCCCAACTAGCCTCGTTAGCATGTGCAAAATTCAAAAGTATTTTTGCTCTAAAATGAGGCTAGTTGGGCTGATTACCATGAATATAAAAGAATAACAAATCGGCCGCCATTTATGAATAGGGTCTATGTTTTCGGCAGTTTCTTGATTTTGCGATCACCAAATGACGTAAAACAAAAGATTCAAAAGAAAGTAAACAATACCCACACCACAACACAAAAGCTAACCAACAATAGTTTCCGCAACACCAAGAAACACCCATGTTTTCGCTTTCTCCGCTAGTGAAACACAGGCTTCAATAACCTTTCTAGAGAAAATGGCGCTCTCAGAAAATGAGATGAGATTCGTACCTAAATATTTAAACAAGGCGACATCAAAATAACGGGGACATGGGAGTCTCAACAACGTAGAGAAACTGGAATGACCGAGCAAAACCAACCCAATTTCTGCCTTTCGTTACTATACCTAAACAGGCTGACAAATTTTGTCACTTACATACATGAGCTTATAACATCTTCTGCTTACCATCCTGTTCATACTTTTTTCATAGGTCCGGGACTTGCTTTCATAGTTTATCCTGAAGCAGTAGCCCAGATGCCTTTAGCTCCATTGTGGTCTGTATTGTTTTTCTTCATGGTGCTCTTGCTTGGTCTGGACAGTGAGGTAAATATATAAACAGATTAATCGTATCAATAGCAAAATTCTCGATTGTGATTGGTCGTCTGCGTTCCTGTTTTTTATGGAATTGGTTTCAAACTGATAGAAAGTATCCCTGACGTTTTTGTTGCTAATGCGATTGATTAGTAATAGACCTCTTTAGCTTGTATGTTTTGTTTTTCCAATTTAGGTTATGTGATGTTCTCAAGGGAATTTGTCCTTTGTCTTTTCATAAATTATGCAGACATATGCACGTGAAGAAAACAAAATTTCAAAGAAACCTTTCTCTAGGGTAACATCACATGATCTACATTGGGAACACAAAAAATACAAGCAAAAGAGATCTATTAGTCGTACTACAATTCAGGGGAAATATAATCGCGTTCGTAATTTGAAATAATAATAATAGACTTTGTTAATGCGTCGGGAATAAAATAGCCGAGGAATGAGCCACTTCACTAAATGGGGACACTTAAAGTAGTTATAAAATCTGAATAGTACCTGTTTACAATTATACAATTATGGCGTCTAATTACATTAAATATTTTACAAGTAACGAGAAAAGTAGAATTTCTCGTCCGATTACTCCCTGAATTGTACTTCATTCAGTCATAGTTAATAGAACAAACTGGTTATGAAACTCAGTCAGTCCTTTGTTATATGTTTTTGTTCTCCATTTCTTTTGTTCGTTTGCCTTGACCCTGCACAAAACACAAAAGGTATTGAAATGCATACGAACAACTGACCAGTAGAAACATTTGGGCTCACACGTTAAACAAAACAATGTGCAGGGTCACGGTTCGTTCAACATAAAACAAAGCAGCTTTGTACACTCTTTTTTAAAATTTGTTGAGCTTCATAACCAGTTTGTTCTATTAACTATGATTCAGTCCAACTACTATTAGTAATTCAAAAACTGATTAACTCTCGGACGTACAAAGAGGGGTGGGGGGGGGGGGTAGTGGATGCCACCCCCCCCCCCCCCCCCCTTAAGGTTTTTCTCCGATTTTTTCAAGACCATTTACGATTAGCACATGACGTCTTCATTAGCTGTTCATTTATCCTTGAGAACATCATGGTACAAGTTTGGCTACAACCGGTTGCTATGGTAACGAGATATGACGTCATAAGTAGCATGAGGTCAAGCCATTTTCGAATAAAAATGCGTGTTTTCACCTTTTTTCTGTGAAAAACATAAAATGCTACCAAAAGCATCAAAACGTTTAATTGTATGTTAGTTTGCAACTCTAGCAAAAACTATTTACAATTTCCGTATTTTCCCGATAAATTTGAATTTTTAGTAAAATCCAAGATGGCGGCCATCTTGGCAGCCATTTTGGATGACGTCACGGACCCCCAGCAGCGCCACAACCCATAATATTTACTTTATCTTGTAGAGCACATCACAGGCTATCTATTAGACGTGAAATATTTCCGAAATATTGCAACATCGCTAAAACCCAATGGGGGGGGGGGTTGCAACAACCCCCCCTTGTACCACGGTGGGGGTATAAGTTTGCGTGTACGTCCGAGGGGTAATAATTCATGAGCATATCAGCATATCACACGAGGCAAATCAATCACGTAAATAAACCTTTATCTGGTAATCTACCGTCATTCTGAATAGCCCGGAAAGGGATTTGATATCAGTCTCGGGGGGAAAGTGGGGTTAAATGTCTAACATTTAATAAAGGTGTTTTTAATCGTCGCCTTGATAATTATATAAATAACACAGTGATCTTTATATACAGAATACTCATGAGTAGTAATTATTCAGGATTGTTAGTACAACAAATGGTGACTTTTATATTTTTGTTCACAGTACATCTTATGCGATATGTTTTGCCATTCTATTTAGCCGTTATTTTGAATGACACCAGTGCTCAAATTGCTAGGTGAGCAAGTGGATTACTCTACAACTAAAAAAAATTGTCAAAGTTGTTTTATCGACCGTACCTTTTAACTTTGATATGGCAGTTTTCAGGAGATTATTCACTTTTACCTCAGAACTTTAAAATCCGAAAACTTTCAACAGGACACGGGACGCCATGGTCGCTTCGTCGAAGCCAGTTGGTACAAGTGGCACATTTGTTGTATGCCAATCAGTCTACATATTTTTCTTGTATGCTAATTTCCTCTTTGCACAAACGAGCAGTTGTTTAATCTCCGTAGAGACACGCTTTGTGAGGAATATTTTTGATGTCGTGGTATAAGCTGGAAGACCTTGTTTAAAAAATTACCTTTGGTGTTGATTTTTGTTATTCTCATGACCTGTCAGCATTGACCAGTATTGAATTCTTTAACTCCCAAGGGTGTCAAAGATAAGAATTCATGTAAAATCCTAAAATTTCATTTTGTAAAATATTGAAAAACAAATGGTACCATCCAAATGTACCGCCGAACAGGTTTCATTTGAATGGTCACATCATAGTTGTCAGACTCAAACGTTAGAACTACATTACCCCGCGGGGGACTCCCATATAAAAATGACGGGGTTACTCGTCGGAAATTTTCGAAAAACACCCTAAAAGGTACCAGAGTCTTGTTTAATGGGCGTGGCTAAAATGAATTTTTACCCCTAAGAGGAACCAATTCTGAAACATCACATGTCATCTGTCATTTTTTCGGCTCAAGAGATGGTTTTCACTCACGTGACCTTCAGTCATGTGGGACTCAAATGACAAAGGCCGTGGCGGCCATGTTGGTGCACATAACAAAAGAAGTTCATTAAAATTCTTTTGTAGGTGTGCACCAACATGGCTGCCGTGACGTAACGTGAAAACCACCTATACCCAAAAAGGTACCGCGATAATACTAACAGTGGTCATTTTAGATTTTAGCAAATTTTGACTCCTAAAAGGTACGACGAGCACCCCCGTCATTTTTATATGGGAGTCCCTCCCCCCTCGGGTACATTACATGTCTCCCTAATTTACTCTGGGAGTGAAAGGGTTAATCATGTAGTGATATTGCAAGAAGAAATCAGGTTCTGATCATACATCTTGTGCTCTCACTCCCCATTTATAGTTTTCTTTATAGCTATTGCTTAGATATAAGTTGTCTAACGTGGCAGGCACTAGAATGGGGAAGGGGAAGGGGAAGGGGAGGGTTTTTTTCCGCTTTCCCTTTTTATCTCGTGAATACGCGAAGCATTGAGCGATGTGTAGTACAGTTGAATCCCGATAACTCGAACCCTCGATAACTCGAACCTCTCACTAACTCGAACCAAACGTTTTTTTCCCTTGGAAGATTGCTTGCAAACTTACCCTCGATAACTCGAAACTTCGATATCTCGAACCAAATTTCCGTCTTCTCTGGAGGTTCAAGTTATCGTTATTCTACTGTATACGGGAACAGATCCACTCGTTCCATCATTTGTAAACTTTCTCATTACTCAGTGTATTAGGTCTTAAAAGATGATTGCTGGATTTTAATTCCCCAGCGTATTACGTCATTTAGTTGTCTAGACAGTCTCGTTTCACACAATGCATATATTGTGTCACGCTAAGATGTTTTGGTCGTTTTAAATCTGTTTTACTCTTCAATTCTTTGACTTAAAACTCTGTATGGAAAATTTAAACCAATCTGTGGACTTAACCTTACGTTGTTTCGTATTCACGAGATGACTCTTTATTTAGAGCCCTTTGATTAGGACCTGCAACGGAGGCTATAGATACGTTTACGCCCAAAATAATTTGCACTAATACTGGGGGTGGAGCGGTCAAAAGCAAGCGCGAGCGACTCGGCTGTAATAACTATATCAATAAGCACTTAATCTATCGGTCGGTTATCACTTTGATCAAGTTTGTAGGTATAGAAGGCGTTGTGACGGCCATTGTTGATTGGTTTCCACAACATCTCAGACGAGGCTACCGCAAGGAGCTCTTCACAGCTTGTATCTGTGCTGTTTGGTTTTTGATTGGACTGTGCATGGTCACTAAGGTACACACTTTACCATGCTTTTTATTTTCACTTTTACATTACAGAAGACCAAAACGTGAAGTAGAACATTTGTTCTAAAACTCATTAATAATTTATGACGAGAACTCAAAGGAATCACTACCGTGAAGGAGGTTTGAATACCCGGTCTTAATTTGTATAGATTTTGGCGTTTTTATTCCTTCGTTTTCCCGCATTTAATGATCAGTTTGGGAAGCTATATCAAACACTCGAAAAAGTGTTTCATCGGAAATCCAAACACCTCGGAGTGGGTTTAAAAAAACTCGGCTGCGCCTCGTGTTTCAACCCACTTCTCGGTGTTTGGATATCCTTATGAAACACTCTTCTTCGTGCTTGATATATTACATGAACATCATTGCTAACAAGAAATATTAGAAGCATTTAGCATCAGGCTCTCCGGCAAAACCCCTTCATTTTGAATATTTATGACGTCATATAGTTACCCAATTATCGCATACAAAAGAAGCGGCAACCAATTGACGTCATAAATATTCAAAATGGCGGCGCGCGGGAAGTTTAAAAGTGATAATAGGCGATATTGATATCCAATTTTTATGTACACTAAAATGGAGGTTCCGTCTTTTTTAACCTATTGTCCTTTGACTTGTTGCAGGGTGGGATGTATGTCCTCCAACTGTTCGACACCTATTCTGGCAGCGGTACAGTTCTTCTGATGGTGGTCGTCTGCGAAAGTGTGGCCATCGGATGGCTTTATGGTGAGAAAAAATCTGTTAAAGGTACATTGGCCCGCCGACATAACAAAATTTTGCTTACTTAATTTCCATGTTATACGGCGAAATACTACCAGAATACTTAATCGATCACAATCTCTATCTTGAGCGTTTCTGGGAGCTAATACCACCAGGTAACCTTTTGGCGACTTAGGGCGATTTGAAGCAACTCAAGGCGACTTACACAAAAAGCCCTTATGCATGTTTACGTCAGACTAGCTAATTTCACCCCAAGCCTCGCTTTCGAAGTGTAAACCTGTGACAATCTCATCAATTTATTCTCAAAGGAGCAAAGTTGAAAAGAATACCCACCCGAACACAACGTGAACTTGTGAAAGGTTTGCAAGGAATTTCGTACAAACGAGGCTTGGTGGTGAATTTTGAGCTGGTGACGTCATCATGCATAAGGCCTATTGATGGAAATAAAGGCGACGATTAGTAGAAAGTAGAAAACACTACCTGCAGAGGCATTGAGGAAACCAAATGAGCAAAGGTCTGGACAATAAAAATGGTTCGGAATGTCCTATTAGGGCAATTTGAAGAAGCTCAGGCCTTCTCAGACCAAAGTGACTCAAGGTGACGTATCGCTAAACCTCTTGATTAAACTAGACCAAAAAGCCAAAGTTGTGGAACAACTGTCTATTGGCACTAAAAAAGACTATATATTACTGGTACGTTTGTGTGAAAAAATGCATTGGTCGTGGAGTGATATACTGAAAATCAAAAATGAAAAAAACAAAAATGGCAAAATGAACAAAAGTATGCATCAAATGAAAGAGTATGAACGGGACATATAAATATGAATTAATATTACATATAAATATTAATGATATGTGTGTCTTCCATGATTTCTGATCTTAGGTCGGAATCGTTTCTATGACAGCATGGAAAGTATGGTGGGATTTCGTATCAATCCCTGGATTGGCTGGTGTTGGTGTTTTTTTGCGCCAATATTTTGTTCGGTGAGCTAACAAATTTCACGTATCGTTACGTAGGAGTACTAGTGTCAAATGTCACGCTATAAAGGTGGCTTCTATAATGTAAATTTCAAACTCTCCATTACAACTTTATCGTAAACGATATTTCCAGTCATCATGCTTGTCAATGTGTGTTTGTTTATTCAGTTTAATTATGTTTACACGGAATCAGAAAATAATTGATCGTCTTGTTTTAATATTAAAGTGCCGCCCGCTGTTAACAGTAAATATGGTTTTTGAGCCGTTTTGGTATGAAAATTGGCAACGAATTTGAACTGAGAATGGGTATGTTTTGCCTTCTAGTCTACAAATGGGTATAGATGTTTGCCATTCTCTCTTTTAAAAAAGGAAGATTTGAAGGGTCAGGTCTATAAAGAAAATCCCACATGTAGATCTGATAATGGGCAAGGGCTGCACAACACTACTCAAAATTCAAGGAAAATCCCAAATTTTATTTATTATTATTTTTTATTTTATGTAAAATATTATTATTTTATGTAAAATATTGAAAAACAAATGGTACCACTCAAAAATGCTTTTTTTTTTTTTTTTTTTTTTTTTTTTTTTTTTTTTTAATAATAATGCTTTTATTGGACAATACACTTAATACTTACAATACAGTACATTACACTGGTCTACATACAATACAAGATAAAATATAACTACACATAAAACCTACAAGCAATATCTACATTAAATTACAAAGACGTACTAACACAACTGTACAAACATTTACAATACACTACTTAATTAGTTACATTACTTACAAACATTGGCATAAAATGTTGCTTTACACTATGTACAATTATATTTTTTCATTATTAATTATTATTATTATTTCCATAGAAACTACCTTTTACATATATTGTTTTACATGGAAACATTATTTACAAAGAATTACATAAAAAAAAATATATGATGAACAAAACACAAGGATTATAATAGGCGTGCCCATGTAGAATTAAATTTTTCGAGGGATTTATTCTGAAATGATATTTCTCTTATTATAATTATGTCATTTTTCAACCGTAATAAAAAGCTGTCAAAGTCCAAAAAGCCGTTGCACATGCTGGTAGCGAAAATATGATATTTTGCAATAAGAAGAGCATAGTTGAGTAGATAGTTATATGGTGTGTTTTGATGCCAGCCATACAAAATTATATATTCATTTAAATTTACATTTTGGTTAAATTTCTGGTACCACCATTTAACAAAAGAATCCCAAAATGTGTTGGATTTGATGCAATTGGATAACATGTGAGTGGTTGTTTGTTTTTCACAGTTGCAAAGCGGGCAGGTGTCGTTATCAGCTTTTCCGGCGTGAAACAGATTAATTTGGTTTGGAAGGACGTTATGAATTATTTTATATTGGAAAGCAATTAACTTTGTCTGTTTAGTAACTGTGAATGGAAGCAAGTATACTTTATGAATGTTGTCCTTAGTAAATCCACAATTTAAAATCCTGTTCTCACAAGTTGGAGGCACAGTTATCTTATTAAGAAAAAAAGAGTAAGCAGCGCGGGTGGTAAGTGTGGTTTGGATGGGGCTTAAAGTCACTGCGGCATCTGCATTGCATAACGAAATGTTTGTTATTATTTTCCGTTTTGAGTGGATGGCTTTGATTACGCCATAATACGTAGTAAAAGGTGTGGTTAAATTAAATTTTTCGTTTAGTTCAACCAAAGAAAGGAAATTGTGATTTTCATTTAATAGATCGTTGATATGAATAATACCTTTTTTGAACCACGAGTTGTAGAAAATGGGTTTCCCATCAATTTTTATATTTTTATTGTTCCAGATTATTTCCGCGTCTTTTGAAATATGTTCATTTAGTATCGTTGGTTCATTAAAATCTTGCCAGTACTTGAGAATGGTAGCGTAGAACTCTGGAAGGTTGTCCAATTGAAGTGACTTGAAATCGAAATGACAGTCAGTTAAAAAAGATATTCCACCATATTGCCTTGTACAAAATTCTGGGATCATTTTCCATGAAGCTTCATTATGCGTCTTTAACCGCTCAATCCAAGACAACTTGAGCGCTTTTTCCATAATTTCGAAGTCAATCATTTTAAGCCCACCTTGCTGTCTCTCTTTGATAATCGTTGTTTTTTTTATCTTTGCTCGTTTATCTTCCCAAATAAAATTAAAAGTCAACTTATTAATTTCTTTAACAAAATGTTCAGGTATCGTAAGAACAGAGGTGTTATATATTAATTTCGATAAACCCAAAGTTTTAACAATATTTATCCTTCCAAGTAAAGTGAGTTTTCTTCTTTTCCAGCAGTTTAACGTTTTTTCTAGGCTAAGGATTTTCTCCTTAAAATTTAGTTTATTAGCATTTTCAATGTCATATGAGAAGTGTACACCAAGGGCGCAGATAGGTTCTTTCGGCCACTTAAAATTAAACGGGGTTTCCTTTTTATCTCTCCAGCTTCCTAGCCACATTGCTTCAGTTTTACTGGTGTTAATTTCCAGCCCTGAGACTAATTTAAAGTCATCGAGAAGTTTTAACAGCTTGCTTATTGAGTTTTGGTCCCTTACGAAGACGGTGGTGTCATCGGCGTATTGTGTACATTTTATCTCTTTAAGACCAACTTTAATTCCTTTAATAGAATTGTCGTTTTTTAGAGCTCTTGCTAGAAGTTCAATTCCGATTACAAACAAAAGTCCTGACAGAGGGCAACCTTGCCTTACTCCACGTTGTAAACGGAAAAACGGCGACGTGTGACCGTTATTTATTACGCAGCTGGAGGCTTCACGATAAAGCACTTCTATCCAATTTAAGAAATTTGGACCAAAGTTGAACACTCTGAGGGCGGCGTTTAAGTAGTTCCATTCTATAGAGTCGAAAGCTTTTTTAAAGTCAATAAATAGCGCTATTCCGGGACTATTGATTTGTTTTGTGTGAAACATGACGTCTTCAATCAATCTAATATTCTCACCAATAAAACGACCTTTGACGTATCCTGTTTGATCTGGGTTAATAATTTTTGGGAGTAATTTTTCTAATCTTTTAGCGATTGTTTTAGTAAGAATCTTATAGTCTACATTTAGCAGCGAAATGGGCCTTAAATTTTCAAGAATTGCTTTATCTTTATTTTTTTTGGGGATAAGTGATATTATTCCTCTCTTTTGACTAATTGATAGAGCTCCTGTTTGAAATGCATAATTGAAACTGGCAATCATTTCAGTGCACAACTCTGGCCAAAAGAACTTATAAAATTCAGCTGACAAGCCATCGGTACCTGGTGTCTTATCATTTTTGAAATCTTTAAGAGCAATGTAACATTCATTTTCTCTTACCACACCTTCACAAGACAACTTTTCCTCTTCAGATAAAGGTGTTATATTTTCTAAATTAAAGAATGTAGAGGTTGAAAAAATTTCGTTATCTATGTTTTTTGAGGTATAAAGTGTTTCGTAAAAATCTTTTTCCTCTTTCAAGATTTCAAATTGATTGTGGGTATAGGTGTTGTTGCTACGTTTTAACTTTGTTATCGTCTTTTTGCAATAATTTCGTTTCTCTAGGTTAAAAAAGTATCTTGTGTTGCGTTCGCCTTGTTCATACCATCTTGATTTACTCCTGAGAATTGCTCCTCTCGTTTTATGCCTCAACAGTTTTTCAAGGCTTGAATTTACAGCATATAGCTCATTAATAATCTTCTTATCGCCGGGGTTCTGTTCGGCTTTTAACTTTAGTTCATTAGCTTTGTTTTGAAGGTCTATTTCTTCGTTTTTAACTATCTTGGCTTTCGTTTTGGAGTACATGATTGTGTAACCTCTTATCTCCATTTTAATTAGGTCCCAACGTAATCCTAGATCGTCAACATCTTTGTATTTTTCTTTATATTGGATAATGTTTTCTCGAAGCTTGCTAGTGTATTTTTCATCTTTAAGAAGTGAATTATTAAATTTCCAAAAACCAGGACCTTTTTTTTGATCCATTGTTTCAGATTTGAAAGCTATTGAAACTGCGGAGTGATCTGTTTGGGGAGCGTGTGTAATTTTACAGGATGTTACCAGATCACGCAACTCTTTAGAAATCAAGAAGTAGTCTAAACGACATTGTATTTTGAAAGACTTATTTCGCCATGTGAAGCTTTCTACGTCAGGATTCAAAAAGCGCCAAATATCGATTAATTTGTATGTGTTACATAATTGCTCAATTTCCTTAATTACAGAAGTTTTCTTAGATACCGGATTTCCACCTTTTTTATCCAATTCTTTTAGCGCACAGTTAAAATCTCCTCCAACTACGATGTTTTCATTTGCACACATTTCCAACTGTTTTCGTATTTCTCTGAAAAACAACACTTGTTGGGTTTGATCATTTGGTGCGTAAATATTTGCTAAGGTTATATGCGATTGATCTAACGTTATGTCAGCGATGACATATCTTCCTTTGTTGTCCGAAATAACTTTTTCTACCTTACAATCTACTTTTGGATTTATTAAAATCATTGCACCTTTGCTATTTGTGGTACCGTGACTGAAAAGGGCTTTGCCACCCCACTCAGCTTCCCAAAGAATAGCGCATTGTTCTGAGCTGTGAGTTTCTTGAAGGAATATAAAATGAAAGTTTTGATTATGCATTCTTCTGAACACTGAACGGCGTTTTATCGTCTTATTTAAACCTTTTACATTTAGTGACTGGCATTTAAAGTCAAAAGTTTCATGCGTGCTCATTTAACGTGTTAAAAAATGATAGCAGCGGTATGCAGGTGATGCTAACAATGGACTTTGGCACAGCTCTTTTCTTAGTTGTAGTTTTAGAGACTATAATTATTGACTTAAATATGCAAATGATACACGAAAGACACATAGCAAATACTAAAAACGGCTCAACTAATAAACAAATGACACACGAAAGTTCCTTAGTTGTAGTTTTAAAAATTATAAATATTGACTTAAATAAACAAATGATACACGTAAGACACATACCAAAAATTAAAAACGGCTCAACAAGTGGCCTTAAAACGCACCACGATAAAGTGATCGTGCGTTTAGGGCTGGGTAACATCACTTTAGGGTGAAGGGCGAACTACCGCGTAACTTTAGCTTTTGAAACTTGTTATACTTCAGTTATTATCATAAACTTATGACGGTAAATAATATAAAGGAACCTACTTATCTTAATGTGAAGACTAAATTTTAACGGATTACTGCATTATCTTGGATAATAACAGGGATTTCTGTGTTTCCTTCGGCGCTTGTGCTTGCATTTGAACTTTCGACGCTTGCACTTGCATTCCTTTCAATGTTTGTGCTTGTGTTTGGTGACAACCACGAGTTTGGAATGTCGTAATGATAGTATCGCTTTCCGTCGACAATTAGCTTGTCTCCCAGAACAGTAGCTTTCGAGTGTGGGCTGTCTTTCTTGATCCTTTTCATAGCGGGGATAAGAACTTTCTTCCTAATATCTTGGATTTGTTTTGGTAGGTCTTCACCCATTGAGATATCGGAATTTTTTAGGCGATAACGACATTTCCAGACTTTATCCCTGTCCGCGCGGCAGGTGAAGCGAGCGATGATAGGCCTCGTCTTGTTTCTGTTTAGTTTGCCTAGGCGATGCACGCCGCAGAACTTCATACTCTGAACAACTTCATCTGGTATTTCGAGCTTTTCTGTCAGGATAGATTGAAGTTTAGCGGTGCAATTCTCTTCTGGAGATTCTTGAATACGATAGAAAATAATATTCCACCGCCGGCTGTATATACTTTGTTGTGTTATTTCACTCCACTGGGCTGACTGATCGTTTTCACAGTGTGTTACACGTTGGACAAGGTCTTCTTGCTCGCCTTGTGTGAACTCTAAAGACTGCTTCGTTTCGGTCACGGATTTTTCAGCTTCATTAAGTTTTAGTTTTAGGCTATCAATCTCCGCTTGTGCTTCATCCAGTCGCGATTCAAGATTGAGAATTCTCGCATCTCGTGCTTTAGCTTGGTCTTCTATTGTTGTCAGCTTTCCAAGCATATCTTGATATTCTTTAACTGTCATCTTAATGAAGTCGCCATCTTGGTCTTCACTCACGATTTCGGCGCCAGAGCTGCTAACTCTTTGCCTTTTTTTTTCTTTATCCTTGTTTCCCATCAATGTCTCAAGGCTGATAAAACGAAATTAAGTAACTTTCAAGTATCTTATGCACAGTTTTAGTTCACTTTGGTTCACTTACTGACGGTTTTAGCGGAGCTCGCTCAAACACGACTACTCTCGGTGAGTCATACCCAGGTCTCCCAAAAATACTACCAAAGAGGTTTCATTTGAATAGTCACACCATAGGATTTTGTATAAAAATGTTTTTTTTTTTAATTGACAGTTTATCTTCATCTTCAACCTCGCGACGTATTCCCCACTCAAATATGGCACCTATGAGTATCCTGGCTGGGGAGAGGCGATTGGCTGGCTTTTCACAGTATCATCATTGTCCCTTATTCCTGGCGTGATGATATACAAACTAGTGAATACCACTGGGACTTTTAAAGAGGTAAATATTAACAAATATTAAAAAATATTAAATAGGACAAAACTTCCAAATTATGTTCAGCAAAACATTAAAAAACACAGAGAGTACTTATGAAAGTACTTATGAACTGAAGAGCGTTTATTTGAAAAGTCACACTAAAGAATTTGAAAGCCCATATGATCAGCTGAAACGATTCTGGGAACACGACGATATTGGAATAGTAGACAAAAAAGATCAAAGAACAGCCGAGGAAAAGGATGCACTCGATCAGTTCAACAGCTTTGGCAACTTTCATGGAGAACGATATGAAGTTGGCCTTCCGTGGAAGAAAGACTATCAACCTCTCGCTGACAACTACATACAAGCTTATCAGAGACTGTGAAACCTGGCGAGGGACCCAGAATGTACTGAGAGGTAGTGAATCAATACATCGATAATGCCACGCCTGACAGATCAGGCGGATAAAATAAGGTACATCCCTTATCAGGCAGTATTTCAGTATTTTCGATTGAACTGAGGGGAATTGATCAGTCTGCTTTCTAAAGGTGGTTTCGAAGTTACAAAGTGGGCCTCAAATTCACAAAGGGCAATGGCAGAAACACCTCGGAATAGGAAAAAGATGTCCGATTCACTTGTTATGTTGAGAGTATCCAGGTTTTATTATCTAATTAATTGATGCATTTAATAATTTCTAATAATTTTAACTTCTGGGCCCGCAATAATTGGCTGTGCTGTTGCGAAGCTGGTAAAATAATAGTAAAAGGTGATCGGAAACGCATGGAACATCCACGATGACGTATTAATGCTGACAAGTGTTTCAAGCGTTGTGAAATAAGACGATCCTATGACCAAGAGAAGTCTCATTAGCCTGTACTTGAGAATGTTTAGCCAATACTCGATAATGTTTGATCCGATGGGTCTATTAACGCCGTTTTTGCTGCGAAGCACCAGCTTCGCAGCAGACTATTTCGAAGGGACATGATGACATCACGAACACACCATTGCTGGATACCAAAGTCCTGAGGCAAAAAAAATGTTTGTCCGAACTTTGTCGTGCAAAATGCCTCGATTTCGTGCATTCAGAACGGCCTGGAACGGGGTTGGAGAGAACGGCCTTGCCGCCATGATGGATTCCGCAATACAACCATATGGATTCCACAATACAAACCGATTTGGTAAGTGAAAATATATCGCTAACAAAACTGCATCTTCCGATCGTGTAGTCAAGCTGAACCCAGAAACTACAAGTAATGACACTAATCACAGCAATCTAACTTTAATATCAGCCTTTTTGGCCAGCAACTGAAAGGGCTCTGCACTCTGCGTATCAATTGTGACATTTTTTTTAATTTCTAGTCACGTCCCAGTTGTTTCGTGACACGACCGTCCGTTTGGTTTGTTTACAAATTTTAAATGAAAATAATTCACGATGGACAAATTCACAAATTTCTGTGCTACCGCTATAAAATATAATTTGAGAAAGCTTTAAGGATATAATACCATTTTAATAGATCTTGGAATATCCATGCATTGTGAGTAAAATAATTGTGACTTTTAAACTGTTGACAAACATGACGGACGCGCTGCTCTAATCCGGGTCTAAACAAAGCAATTACTTGCTTTGGGATTTACGGCACTAATGTGAAAACGGCTCCACAAATAAAAGTCATAAATCACATCTTCGCAGCAATTCACTTTCTATAAGAAACTACTAGTTAATAACACTAAAGTACTAAAGCACTGCAGGCACGAGAACTGCCCATTGCACAGATGGTTATTTCAGGGGATATCCTCTGTTGTTAACGTGGAAGTTTACGGATTTTCTGATGCCAGTCAGAAAGCCTATGGCCTAGAGAAACCGTAGAGACAACTTGCGTTCCCTGATGTACATCGGCGATGACATCAGAGATGAGAGAATCATCACCCTGGCGATTGGCAGAGATATGGAAACCCTCCTGATGATCTGCCAAAAAGAGCAGAAGTAACCTTGACAGAGCGTTATCGGTACCAACAAAGACTTCAAACCCATTTTTGGTATCGGTGGTTACGAGATTATCTAACAGCACTCACCGTTCGCTAAACGTGGACTAAAGAAGAGGTTCCACTAAAAGAGAAGGATGTCGTTTTGGTCGCGGAAGACAACGCCTCCAAAGGAACATGGTGAATCGGGAAAGTTGCAGAAATCTTTCCGGGGAAGGATGGAAGAATTCGTACCGTCAGAGTCTTAGCCAAAAAGGGGATGATCAATAGATCGGAACATAAACTATACTTTTTGGAGAAGTATGAAGAGCAAGTCAAGAATGAAGAGCGATTGCCAGTTGGTACTACCGGTCAAAGAAATGTGCGAGGCCCGAAAGGAGGTGCAGTCTACTGATGTTCAGAGAGATGTTAACCGTTCGTCATGGCGGGGAAGAAGTATAAGTCAAGACGCGCTATGAACTCTAACTATTATTCTGTTCCTTTGTTATTTTCTTTACTTTTATGAGCGTGTTAGGTTGTTTGGTCAGTGTTTGCTGCACGTTTTCCAAATCGCTTCGAGAAAATGGACCGTACAGAATAAAATGCTGATGCAGGGAAATAAGTGCGAAATATCGCGACAAGTTGGCACTGATTTCAATGCGACGTGTCCTATCGAATGCACGCTCCACAGAGCGGTTTTCAATACACTTTAACAAATCTTCCCCTATCTTACCTCCGATAAAATAACTCTTTGATCTTGCGCACGAGAAGTTCAAGTTGGCGGCCACTGAAAAGTGATCGATCTGGTTGTAAGTTATTCTGCTGTTTTGTACTGAATAGTGATATTTTCAGCATCAGAATACATATTAAATATTTGGAAGAGACTTACAAGAAGCATACACTACACAAAAAAAGGGCAATGAAGTAAGTGGTAAGTTGTCATAAACGCTACATTTTTTTCAGGGGGGAGGGGTGAGGACAAAACTTCATATGTGGCCTAAATTTTGACTTCGGTTGAGTGCTTATGAAATTGAAATTGGGTTCAACACTTGGTGTCACGAGCATGCGACTGCGAAGGAAAAATTCGAGTCTAAGTAGTTAGTCCCCGAGCCATTCTGTACACTAGTTGATGCTCTGAAAGGAGACTCATGGGGAGTTACGCTCCTTTCTCTGCTGAACACTATTTTATTTCGCAGACGAGTTTTATTCAAACAACCAACGCCCCTAAAAAAACTACACGAAGTGACAAACTCGCGAATATATATGAATAACCGAGCTAAAAATTTAGTCTCTCTTTATTTATCACCTCACATGACGCTTTCGACGCATGTCATTTATAAACCTAGTATAATGGCCTAGCTCGTCACGAGTCTCTCGTAGATCAGTGGTTAGAGCTTTCGATCGATTATTGATTTGTCCTGCTGGGATAGGGTTTAGGGATAGTGGCATTGTTTAAGAGATATATCAATTGTATCGTTCGCCAATCACAGACATCGTTTGGACAGCTACGACCCCGCTCATCGATTTACGGAAGCTCATAGGTTCGAGGTTCCTGTCGGAGACTCATAACTCGATGAACATTTCATCTTTATCATTTCATTACCTCGCTTAAAATTTACCATCTTTTATTTATCTATCAACCAATTTGCATGTTTAACATTGCAGCACGAGTGAGCAAAATTTTCCTTCCCTCTCCGAGACGATAAGTAACTTCTAAACCTAGAAATTAAGTTCTTACGTTAAGACGAGTGCTTGTAGAAAGAGGACATTACATGTATAGTTGTGTCTACGTTGTAACAGTTTTTTCTTTTCGTTTTATAGCGTCTAAACACGTTGATAATACCTGACTTGGTGGAGAGAAAAGTCGACAAGATTGTGATGCAAAGTGATCAGGAAAAAAATGCAGATATTAGCAATACCGTGATGTTCAGTAGTGCTCTGTAAATATACCATATTCGTATTCTCGGTATTGA
Organism: Dendrophyllia cribrosa; assembly: GCA_024195265.1. Classification (NCBI taxonomy): domain Eukaryota; kingdom Metazoa; phylum Cnidaria; class Anthozoa; order Scleractinia; family Dendrophylliidae; genus Dendrophyllia; species Dendrophyllia cribrosa. The sequence continues at coordinate 21,565,548 of JAJLRJ010000007.1, forward strand.
ACTGAATAAGCTTGCAATGGAGGCTTATGCGGGGAAATATCATTTAAAATATTTGCATGTGAAAAATTGTCCTGCATGAGCCTCGACCGCAAGCTTGTTCCCGTTCCGTAGTACCGAAAAACGAATATTGTCTAATTGCTTCAGTTTTAATGTAGATCATTTAGCTCATCGGGGGAAACGTATTCCCCTGAAAAAGCTATGTAGACATGTACGGCCCAACTGTGTATGGTTTTGGAACCGTTTTGGTCTTAAGTTAGGTGTAGATGTTTAAGATCGATTTTGGTCTCAAATGTACTAGAGCAGTTTTCAATTGAGTGTCGAAAGTAATTACACAATTGCTTTGGTTTTGCATTGTTACACTTTGTGATTGGCTATAAAATCTCGCGCCACTTTCTCGACCAATCAGAAGTAAAACCAAAACCAATCGTGACTTGCTCGCATGCGTTTTCCCGCGCTTGGCGCTGCCGACATGTAATTGCTTCGAGCTCTGATTGGTTCATTGGATTGTTTACGACTGCTGTGATTGGTCAGAGTAATTACTTTGGTTTTGGTTTTACAACACTCAATTGAAAACTGCTCTATTGTAGGTCATTTAATTAGTTCCCCTGGGGAAACGTATTCCCCTGTATAAGCTATGTAGACATGTACGGCCCAACTGTGTATGGTTTTTGGAGCCGTTTTGGTCTGAAGTTAGATGTAGATGTTTAATATTTTGGTCTAAAATGTGGTGTGTTTTGCTTACGATTTCGAAGCTGGGTATAGATTCTTTTGGTTCTAAAAAGGAGGATATTCTAAGGGGAAAAGGCTGAAGATAAATGGAGAATTTTGTTTTAAACAACAACAATTTATTGACAGCAATTAAAACAGAACAATGATTGTCCCGCAAAAAGCTACGAAAATGGCCGCGAATTTCAGAATGGAGCCGTACACCCGAGGGGGGTGAATAGGGGTATGCAAATCTGCCGTTACACTTTGATAGAAAAAAGGTTTACTCTTCTTGAGTTTTCTCACGCATTGCGCGTGAACGTCCACGAAATAGCAATACAGGTTGACTGCACGTGATCTCGGCCGTGACGAAAACAAAAGAACTTAAGGGTTCCGAACTACATAAGAAGCCAAAGCCAAAATACGGGCCCATAAACGGGATAAATCCGTAATCAGCTACATTAGTAGGATCCACAAATCTGTTCACATTTTTCTCTGAATCCGAAATTCGGGCAAAATTATTTACAAAATCCTCCGATCCGTGGGCCTATTTACCCCCCTCACACCCCCAACTCAAAATTTCGAGGAGTATCACCCAAGGATTACGCACAATATCCAGCCGGGTTACGCTCCTTTTTTAAGTCAGTGTTTGGTAAGTGCGTAATTGCCAACCGGAGTTAAAAAACTACCGACAGTCCAAAGGTACACTGCAGCTCAGAATTAATTTCAATTAAAATACAGTAATAAAAGGAATGTATTTGTCGGTAAATAAATTTTTGATTGGAGTGATTTCACAACTGAAAACCCGTGAAACAAAATGTAACCGGCATGGTCTAATAGCCAAAGTAAATAGAGTGATTTTCCTCAGACCGTGAAATAGTTAGTACACTAATAGAGGTTAGTAGACCTTATTTCCATTGTTTTCTTTTGTGTCTATTTGACTATTATAGACTAACTACTAGAAACTGTTTCACGGTCTGAGGAAAATCACTCTAAATGAAAGCAAAGGAATTAGTGTCTTATTTTGTCTATTTATCTGATGTCTGTGAAACTCTAAATGTCTTGCGGTTTGCGCGCTTCTTTTTGCCCTTTTTCTAAACCTTTGCTACAGCTAAATAATAATGAGAATAGTAATTCTTCCATCATCTTTTTATCATAGGTTTTCATCGATAAAAGAGGCCATGTAACATGGCCAAATTTCATACATCGTTTGAAGTGTTTTCTTGTGCTCTAACAAACAAACCTCGTCAGCGGCCTTTTTTTGTGTTGATTGGATGACGTCATCCAATCCTTTGGCCATTTGAATCAAGTAAGGGCTTGGTCGCACTACAGTCAAAAACAAAAATCCGTCCGTGCAAAAAATCGAGGAAAACAAAAGAAACCACTCTGGTGGGACACGCTTTTTGTAGAATGTTTTTGTTCTTATGTCATTTTGCACCGGCTAATTTTTGTTTTTGACTGAAGTGCGACTAGGCCCTAATAGACAAATTCGGCTAACGCATTGTTGTACCCAATTCAAACCTTCTGGGAATAACATCCTTTGTTCAAAATATTTCCATATAATTTCGATGTCAATGCTTCATTGATATGGAAATATGACGAACAAAGAGTTCTAATCCCAAAAGGTTTGAATTGGGTACAACAATGCGTTAGCCGAATTTGTCTATGGCGGCAAGCCGAAGCTGAACTTTACGTTTGAAATGAATTTGAACTTAAACTTTGGCATGGGAAGTAGAGAAAGGAAAAGGCAAAATTATGATCATTGTAGCAGCTAAATAATAGTTGGGATGAGATCGTTGATCCCAACTATCATTCTACCATCATCGTTGGCTATCAAGCTACTGCGATCAAACCGTGCGGCGCAAAGTGATGATAGTTAAAACGTCGTCGCATTAGCGGGGTTCGACTATATTTTGCATTGCTGATCTGAACTTTCGCTAGGACAAAAGCTTCTTTTTCTGAATAAAGAAAAAGTTAAATAATAAATGTTGCATTCCAAGAGTCAAGTTCCTTTACAGAGTCAAATATCAAGACATGTTGTGTAGTTGTAACTTTTGAGTCTGTCGATGAAATCCTATGGTGTGACCATTCAAATGAAACCTCTTTAGCAGTACGTTTGCGTGGTACCATTTGTTTTTCAATATTTTACAAAATGAAATTTTGATTTTTGACACTCTTCGGAGTTATAAAAGGGTTAAAGAAAACTTGAATACGAAAACAAACACATACGCAAAGCAAATAATAAGAAAAACTCTAACAAGGATTTTATTTGATTCTCTTTACACCACGGGCGCCGTTTGAGGAACAGAACAGGAATACAAGAATCCAATAGCCACAAAATACAATATTGGCACAGAAGAACTGAAATAAAGGCAAGGCTACAAGATAACAACACAAATTGAACTTTGTAAAAGAACGTGTTTAAGTTCTCAGCATTAACTCTTTTCCTAAAGGTACTGTTACAAGAGGACGCATGCAACGCTGACAAGAGCATCGCAAGACAAGTTGCAGATACATGTTAAGGTCCGGACACACTAACTTTTCTTGCATCGTTGCGCGCAACAAGATTTTTTGGGGGGGTCACACGATGCAATTTGTTGCGCGCAACGTCGCAAAAGTAGAAAAAAAGTAGAGAAGCGTTCAACTATTTCTGCAACTCCTAACGCAACGTTGTCACGCAACGTTGCGTGACAAGTTGCGAAGAGTGGGTGTTACATGCGCAATTTCATCTGCAACATGTCACGCAACAGCTCTCGTCAGCGTTGGGTTGGAAGTTGCAGA
>JAJLRJ010000007.1:21574033-21701533 GCA_024195265.1 Dendrophyllia cribrosa
CATTTTTCCATGACAAAGAAAAAAAAATTCTAACACCTCGGAAAAAGATGTTTTTGAAACAATTACCATTCGCAAATCAAAATGGACTCCCCCAGAGGGCCAGTTTTCTTCTTTAGATTTTTTCGTAAAAAAATGTCGTCACGATGTCCAAAAACTTAAATTCAACCGCCACACCAAAATCTCCAACCTTTCAACAGGAGAGTGGACAGCGCTCAAAAGTCTTAGTAAACGACGGGAAATTGTTATCAAAGCGGCCGACAAAGGCGGCGCGGTAGTTGTTTGGCGGACCGACCTTTACCGACAAGAGGCTTTTCGGCAACTTTCTGACACCGCTTTCTATGCCAAAATTGATAAAGATCTCACTCCTACCAACCAAAAAATTGTCAAAGAAACTATCCAAGACCTTATTACTAAACAGCATTTACCTGTTACCGCCAACAATCTCATCATCACTACTCCTAGAACCTCGCGCGTTTATTTCAAACCGAAAATCCATAAACCAAACAATCCAGGCCGACCAATTGTTTCCGCTTGTAGCTGTCCTACCGAACTAATTTCTAGCTATTTAGACAAAATCATGGCCCCCATTGTCAAATCACTACCCTCGTACATTAAGGACACCAATCACGCACTCGAAATTTTCCGTGATTTCAGTTTTTCCAGCGGAAACAAATTAATTTTCACTATGGACATTACCTCTTTATATACCGTCATCCCCAATGACGAAGGGCTTCAAGCATTAAAATATTTTTTCGACAAGCGCTCCATTCAAAACCCAAGCTCAGAAACACTGCTCCGCTTAGCTGAATTAGTTTTGACACTCAACTGTTTTTCATTTTCCCAAAACTACTACAAACAAGTAAATGGAGTCGCCATGGGCACCAAAATGGGACCAAGCTATGCTAACCTTTTTGTAGGCTACGTCGAAAACAAATTCTTCAATCAGTACCACGGAACCAAACCCGAACTCTACGGCCGCTACATCGATGACTGCATTGGCGCTACCTCTTCCAGTAAAGAGGAACTTAATCAATTCATAACTTCTGTCAATACTTTTCATCCGGCTCTAAAATACACCTGGGAGATTTCAGAAACCTCTGTCGCTTTTCTTGACATCAATATTTCAATCAACGGCAACAGTTTATCCACAAGTGTGCACTACAAACCTACAGATTCCCACAGTTATCTGTTACATTCGTCCTCACATCCATCACACGTTAAAAACGCCATTCCGTATTCTCAATTTCTCAGACTTCGACGTCTTTGTAGTGATGACTCCGATTTTTCCAACAAATCAGAAGAAATGTGCCAGTTTTTCAAAAAACGTGGGTACCCTGACTCTGTTGTTAATATGGGCCAACAACGTGCACAACAAATCGACAGACAAACAGCACTACAAACGTCACAGAAGGAAGAGAACGAGAGAATTCCATTCACCCTCACTTTCCACCCACACAATCACACAGTCAAAAGCATCATTTAAAAAAATTTCAAATTACTCCAAAACGACCCCGAAACTAGTAGAATTTTTTCACAACCCCCACTAATTGCTTTCAAACGTGACAAAAACATAGGCAACTTTCTAGTGACGAGCACACTGAAATCTGACGATGAACCGGGAACTTTTAAATGCGCACGCACACGATGCAACACTTGTCCTTTCATTCATAACGCGGACAAAATAACGGGACCCAAACGATCTATTAAAATCACTGATCGTTTCACATGCACCTCCGTTAATGTTATCTACTGCATAACATGTACTTTTTGCAAAAAGATATACATTGGCGAAACAGGGAGGAGACTGGGCGACCGTTTTCGCGAACATCTCCGAGACGTTGAAAAAAATGACAAAGACACATCCAAACCAGTCGCGCGTCATTTCAATCTCACTAACCATTCTAAACAACATATGACAATCTGCGGCCTTTCCCTACACCAGGGTAACACAGAAAGTCGGAAAAACTTAGAACAAAAAATCATCTTCCAAATCGGCACTCTCATACCCCACGGAATCAACGAACGCTTTTCATTCAACTAATTTACATTTGTTTTTCACGTCACCAAATTTCCACCAATAGCGTAGCTTCACCTACTGTATTAAACCACACACTACCCACAATCCCTTGATTCGCTCCGACGAAGGGCTAGCGCTCGAAACGTCAGCTTTCTCGAATCTTTTTACGGTGGCTAATTTACCTTATCATACAAAACTTAGGTTCAGATGTGCGCCATTAGTATGCTGAACCTAATACACTGAAAAATTTAACTGGTAGAGTAATTATTTGATTCGTGGTTGAAATAAGAGTACAATATAATTATTCAAATGAAAGCTATCGATCAGTACTTTCCCGTGGTGCTGTTTATCATGCAGTACAAGATGGTTCTAACTTTTGAGTCTACAGATGAAATTCTACAATATAACTATTCGATTGAAAGCTATTGAGCAGTACTTTCCTGTAGTACTGTTTATTATGCTGTGCAAGGCGATTGGTACTTTTCAGTCTGTGGAATAAATCCTAGGTGTGGCTTTTGGTGAACCATACTGATTCATGTGCCACACAGTTGCTTATTTGTATGTACCTTGGCTTGTCGTCCACAGTTTGGTTCTAGACAATCCTGCAAGCACAGTTTATCGCCTGGTAAAGGGATGGTTGGCCTACAGAATCAAAGACACAACAATACTATACTCAGTGAAACAGGTTCACATTTGAATTGAAAATCAATCCTCCAACGATAACCGTCCGCCGAAATCTCCCCCCCCCCTGTTAAAGGAACTTTTCAGAATAATTGCCCTACCCCCCACCCAAAAATAAAGCAACTTATCTAATTCACCTCCGTTTGGGGCAGATAAAAGAAATAATACCCCCCCCGGCTATTATTCGTAAACAACAATAAAGAAATAATACGATAAGGCTTAATTGTGTGGTTTCAAATCACGATCTAAGTTCATCCTTCAATAATTAAGGTTATTTAGTTGACACGAATTCAGTTCATCCCACGGATACTCCCTATCACGTGACAGCTACTGTGATAACCACACAAAACCTGTCCTAAAATAGGCAAGATAACACGGGAAAAACGATAGGTATCTGATGATGATGATGACGAGTCTTTATTTCATAAGATAAACCTACATATCCTATGTTACAAATATAAATGTAAAAGCAAGTTATAGCTACAGTACAAGAAGTCGATACTATTGATAAAATACTTTAATGCTAAAGCAAATATATAGGAGATTCTAATTAAAAGCTAACTTGTATTTGTTGTGGATGCTGAATAGCTTGTTCAGGTTGTCGCGTTGTGGAAGAACGAGCCAAAAGTGCGCCAACAGGCACGTAAATGCTGGATATGCGTAGGATGTCAAGCAAGTCTGATTTTGGTGACAGGATTGTGTTTCTAAAACGCGATCTTGGAATTTGATTGAAGAACAAACTTAAACACATTCACCTATTCATTCCAGGCAGGTTTCCCCAGAAATAGCGCGCTCTGTGAGCAGGAGATATTTCTTTGGCGTCTACTACCACAGGATTACACTGCAATCAAAATATAACACAATTGTTGGCACATGCTGATTGACCGACGGATAGTTTTCTGGGTCCTGGCAGAAGCCCATACATTTTCTCCTTTCCAGATTGAAACAATCTCCTACAAAATTAACGAACGTAATGCAGATAATTTGTCCAATCGTTATTTTCTATTGTTTTGATGGGATGAGATGTGGCACTACACGGTATCTTTCTTAGAAACAATAAAGTACATCCATTACGTCATTCCAAGAACCTGTTTAATACGGACACCAGTTAGTACGGCGGACAGTTTCAGTGGTTCCTTCAGTGTCCGAATTAACAAGATTTGACTGTATATTTTTCTTCATTAAGTCTACATAGACGAGTTTCCGTCTTATATTGATTAAATGGGACTCATTTAAGAAGCACCAGGTAATGACCGATAACAAGCTGTTAACCCTTAATAAACTCCCAAGAGTGCCGAAAATCAAAATTCAATAAAAATCCCGAATTTCATTTGGTAAAAGATTGAAAAAACAAATGGTACCATGTAAACGTACTGCCGAAGAGGTTTCATTTGAATGGTCACACCATAGGATTTCATCCACAGACTCCAAAGTTAGAACTACACTACATGTCTCCATAATTGACATATGTAGAGAAAATGGATAAACTTTCAATACCTCCAAAAATCTTGAAATAACGCTTTTGTCTTCAGCTCTCATGCCAACAACATTCTCAAAAAGCCAAAAGAAAGGTCTGTCCAGCTCTGACTTGGGCCGTGCGCATTCAAGGAGCCGGAAAAAGTCAAAGAACAGACGACCGGTACCCTCTGCAAACAACAAACATTCCGTGCATTAATCAAGTGGTCACGTGGTCATCAGTTCATTTGTACCTGGTATTCAAAGGCTCGGGGGGGGGGGGGGGGGGGGGGGGGGGCGGGGTCGGGGGACTCCCAGATAAAAGTGACGGGGTGATCTTTAAATCGTACATTATCCTCCCTGCTTACTCATTAGCATTAAGTATTGGGTAGTGACCCCTGACGAGCAAAACTCGAAAGGGTATGCCATAAGAGCTAAGAGCAGCAGGGGGGAGTGGTGGGTGGGGTGCTTCGTTCACTTTGAGCAACGTTCGCAGCAACTGACACTCCTAATTAATTCTGCTTGGTTTATATAATGCTAAGTGACGTCACAGGAATGCTAATGAACTATGAATAGTACATTATCCTCCCTGCTTACTCATTAGCATTAAGTATTGGGTAGTGACCCCTGACAGCGCTTCTTCACCGGATGTGCCGTTAATAAGCATCCCCACATCCTCATATACCTCCCATACCTCATTCCTTCCACGTATCCATACCTTATCCGAATAGCCAATCCCTCTATCTCATTACTAATAGATCTTTATTCTTGATATACCTAAACCCTACCACTAGAGTTTAAACACAGATTTAAATGAATTTCGCAACATGAAGCTCAGGTTTTAATAATAGTTTAGAACGCCTGGGTGAAATGTGTTAAAGAGTTTCGTTTCTGGTAAGCCTCACTTAAGTCCAAAGCGAGGCAAGCCAAAATATCGCTTATTCCTCCCGGAGCCATCACTTGGTTCATCTTAAGATAATGTTTCGCAGTTTCCGCGGTCTTCCAGCCAACATGGGCCATAATAGACTCTAATGGTACACCTGCTAGCGCAAGGGAAACAGCACAACCACTGCGCATGCCATGCAGAGTCACCCGCCGGTTGCTAAAAGTCCCAGGGAGTTGTTGGGCATAGAAAGACAAACGGGCCTGAGCCGCCGCAGAGTCGAACGACTGATCTGTAACATCACCAGTTCTATTCGTTGCTCTAAAGAGAAAACCTTGTCTGATAGGAACATGGAGCAAGTCACACAGTTTTATATAAGTTTCAATTCCGGTAATCGGGCATAACGCTGGATCCTTATAGCGCTTGAGGGCAAACATATTAACGGTACCATCCCGTAAGGACTTTGTAAGCGTGTGGTTAAACAAGATACCATCTTTCCCAGGAAAATAGAGAAGTTCTCTAGTTTTCGTTCGACTTAAATCACCGGCCCTGTCGCCGATTGACTTGAGCGGAATAGTAGATACTCTGGACAGAACAGACTCGCGTAGTTCAGCAAACTTGATTCTCTTTTCCTTTGGCACCAGGAACGCCAAACTGCTTGTATCAATGACCATTCCCAAGAAGGTTAAGCGTGTCGAGGGGGACAAGATGCATTTGCTTAGACCCAGAAAATATCCCAGGTTGATTAAAACTGTGCAGACCACATAGAGAGCTGCTAACGCTGCTTGATGACTGTATTCGTGGCCCCTCAACTCAATCGGTCGAGACCAATGACCTTCCAGGGCAAAGATTTCTCCAACTAGCCTGTCATCAATATACAGGGATCCGGTGATTCCCAGGCTCCGGAAATAGCTAGTAGGGCCCAGACCCACCGTCTGATAGACAAACGGAGAGTTTTTCCAACCAAAGGGAAGAGTGGCTGCAACTAGGTACCAACCCCTCCATTCCACACCAAAAAACTGTTGCGAGCCAGCAGATAGTAATATATGGTCGTATCCCGATTTGTCGTCTATTTTAGAAAAATGGCTGTTCTGATAGGCAAATCGGGGAACCAAGGCAAGTGTTTCGAGGGAAAAGGGTGTGTCCTTCATCCAGAGGTTTAAAAATCTTGCGTCCACACATAGCCTAGGCTTGTTCGGCTCAACTGTAAGGGGGAGAACAAGCCAGGGGGGTGTCACTTTAGCCACTTCACCCCACACACGTACCGCGCCGGTAGATATCCGCTGCAGTAAGGACTGCGTTATAAATTCCGCGAACTGCTTACACACAGGATGGTTCTTGAAAACCTTACGTGGTGGCATTGGAGAATCGAACATGACACCTTTAAAACACCCTTTAAACGGCCTCATAAAAGATCTAATATCGACACCATTGGCTAGCCATCCAATAATGCGCGCTTTATCCGAGTTTCCAGTTAATATCGCATCCCATAAAGGGAGATGATTATGTAAAGCCCCCGCCTTGAAACTCGAAGGATCCCTGAATAGGAGGTTCTGAATATCTCCGGAGTCCCCAGATATGATCCTGTTTACTTCAGCTATAATATCTCCTTGTACGATCACTGGCATTTCCCCTGGGCTTACGTCTCCCGACAACGTTACCCACGTAGTTCTTCGGCTACGCGCTCGAAGTTCCACCTCTAGGGGCGAGAAGCTCTCAGATATTTGTCCAGGGTCGGGAGAGTTCCCCTATAACAAATGAGAAAAACCGAGGGTAAGACCAACGAGGGAGACAGAATTAAGCCCAGGGAAAATGACAGCCATAGCCCGCTAAAGCGAGCTCAAGGGCATGCCATACAAGGCAAAGCGCTTGTGGAGTTAATTCCCGTCACTTAAGTCAGTCTAGAGAAACCGAACTGGGACAGAAAAAGATTCTATGAGACAAAATAACCAAACAATTACAATCTGAGGCAATCCTTTATTTTGCTAACACGGTCAATTAACCAATAGCATGTAGCTATACAATAACTCTAGTTCTAGAAGCGTCTGTTCGGGCATCCACGAGCATAATGGCCTGTCTGGCCACAGGATCAACACCTAGTCGGGGGGCGAGGCCGTCCCCCTCCCCACTTGTGGTACGGTGAAGGGGGCCGCGACCGACCAGAGATGGCACCCCTAAGAGCATTGGCCTCTTTACGTGACTTTTGAATCGCCTTAGCCACTTCCGCCTCCTCTTTAGACGCTATTAACTTGATCAAGATATTCTGCAAATTGCCATCGGTAATCAGAGGACGGCACTGGCGCAGCACTATCCCAAAGCGGTTCGCCCTTGCATCTGCCTTTTCCCTGGCTGTATCGACTAAGTTTTCCAAGGCTGCCATCGCCGTATAGGGATCGAACAACTCGGACGGTTTGGCCAATAGGGTCTGCAGCGCCGACACGGCCGTATCAACACTAGAAACATCGGCAGACTTACGTAAGGTCTCCACTTCCTTTAGAAGTTTGGCGAGCTAAAGAAAATAGAAAATTGCGAAAAGAAATGAAATTCTCCTTCTCCTTTTTTTTTTTTTTTTTTTTGGTCACTATTTAAATCACCAGACCCTTCTCGATCCATTCCCGTTCATTGGATCCATAACGGACTATATCATATTCACCAGACCCTTCTCGATCCAATCCTGTTTATCGGATCCTTGACAGTCTATATTCCATTCGCTAGACCCTTCGCGATCCCCGCCGTTAATGGGATTCTTCACGGTCTATATATCCGCTAGACCCTTCTCGATCCAACCCCGTTTATTGGATCCTTCACGATCTATATCTTATCCACTAGACCCTTCTCGATCCAATCCCGCTATTGGATCCCTCTCGGTCTTCATTTGTCCACTAGACCCTTCTCGACCCAATCCCGTTTATTGGGTCCTTCTCGGTCTATGTCTAACCACCAGACCCTTCTCGATCCAATCCCGCTATTGGATCCTACGCAGTCTATTTATTTTATATGCCAGGCCCTACACGATCCTTTCCCGAAGATTGGCGATCTTTGCAGTCTTAATGTGCAGATTTTGCTATCTAAACTGCCCGGGACCCCAGGGACTCGACACAAGAACAACATTAAATACCGGCCAAGCCCCTTGGGACCCACACGGAATCAGGCCCTGCTAATCTGCATAACAAATTAACCTGATATGAAAACGTGCAAAAACCAGACAAATGAAAATAAAATAAAAGGTAAAATAAAATAAGACGAATGCTGTGTATGAGCAATAGGCGAACCACGAGAACGATACCACGTCACCGACAAAACACAAGCGTCCTTGAGCATAAAACGTAAAACAATGAAGCGAAAAAAGAACTCGAAATGACGAACGCTCGGGCGCGCGAATAATGCAATAACAAAGTTACCTCTAAAGATTCTTTCCCCGGTTCCTGCGAAGAACTGGCTGCAACTGCTGCCGGCGTGGTATGCTCCGACGGCGGTAAAGCGTTCCCAACAGCCGCGGCTGGCGCAGAAACAGGTGAAGACGCAAAAACTGGAATTTGAGCTGGAGTTTGAGCTGCCGGACCCGGCTGTAAGGCAGCAACAACTGAGTCCCTTTGCTGGCCATCGACGGTCGGGAGCGGCATTGGAAAATTGTGCTTCGCTCTGACTTTGAGCAACGTTCGCAGCAACTGACACTCCTAATTAATTCTGCTTGGTTTATATAATGCTAAGTGACGTCACAGGAATGCTAATGAACTATGAATACTTTAGAGGTTAAAATTCGTCAATTTCATATGGGAGTCCCGCGTCCGCAAATGCCTTTGAGTCAATTTTCCGTTTTGAATTGAAAAACCGTTTTAAAATGCGTGCGCGGGTAAATTACTGTGTGTGGGCGAATGTTATCTATGGTTTCTGAGCTGCAACAGTTCAAGGAAAAGAAACTGCTTTCAGTTTTCTAGCAAAACAGATATAAAGTAAAACTGAATAGATTCATGTTGTAACATTTCAAGATGGTCATTGCTTGGAAGGGGACATATGCCCTTTCAAACCGCCATTTTACAAAATTGGTCGGCCATTTTGGATTTTTCCCGAGACACAATCTGTTAGCATATATGATGTGCTTTACGAAGTTTTGCGATTTTGCGATACATTATAGGGCGATTTTAAATTCTTATTTTAATGTTTTTGGAATCAAATGCGATGGGTTAACTAGACTACCGCATATCCATTGATGGCAAACGCTTACTCATTACTCACTTCTTACCATAAATTCCTCTTCTCGCTGGATTTGCAATGGACAGGTCGTTACATGGGCTTCCGCCAAAAACAAAATCGAATGGTCCTAGTTGTTCAATCTTCAAAAACGAAATAAAATAAAATAAAAACTTAATAAACTACATACTGGGTTAACGCTCGAGAAGTCATGATGTTATTTTACCAGGGTGACCTCATCAGCATAAAAGTGCTGTTATCAATAAGGGCCCTGGAGATTTAAAACAAAAGATTATGAACTAAAAATTATGAAACGGTTAAAGGCCCACCTTCACCCAAAATGCTGTGCGATCCGTGATAACTTTCTGTGCTGAATTTCGTGTAACATGAAATTCACGCTTGAATGCGTGCAACCAATCAGATCACGCAAACAAACGACCGCAACGTCTTTTGGGTGAAGGTGATCCTTTAAAACTAAATCAAAATATGAACTATACTATAAAAGCGTTAAAAAGCTAAGCTGAATAAAACTGGGAATCTTGAATCTCTTTACGGTGGCCAACTTACTTTATGAACTCAGTTGATGAAAACAATTTTCGTCTTTTACTTCCCCGCCGACGCAGCACCACAGTTTACAAAGAAACAAACTAACCCCCTTTACACATACTGGTTTAACGAGTTTGACGGAGGAAGCACTGTCTGCATTATAAACCAATCACGCTTAAAAGCCTGTAAGACAAATGAACCTAAAACAAGATAAACTACTGTCACTGTGCATTGTGATAAAACGCTGCAAGTTTTAAGGGGGCAGTACGCAGCTCTTACAAGGTCTTCTCTCATTTGCTGAGAAAACAATAGAACAAACAACACAACAATGGACCCTAGGCCTGAAAACAATAGAGCTGCATGATACAGAGGTCCAATGAAATTAGAGGTTGTAAAGAGCTGCATGGTATCTGGTTTTAAGAGAATACGAGTCCTAAAGATATTCGGGTACTGATGAAGAATGAAAACAATACTACATGTATAGAACAATAGTAGGTTAGTTTTACGCTTTTCAGTTTCGTTTTATAGTGGTTATATATAGTGGTTATATATAGCGACCTTCAGATTTGACTACGAGTACGAAATCGAGTACGAGTACGACTTTGGAATTTCGAGATAATTGTATCCACCGAACTGTAACTCCTTCCTGTTGCTGACTAACACGTAAATAAACGTTAGGGATAAGATTGGTATGATAATTAAGTATATGAGGCACACGAATTTGGTTTGAAAACTCGTACTCGTACTCAATCTCGTACTCGTAGTCCAATCTGAAGGTCGCTAATATGTCTCACTTAGCTACCAAATGCAAGCGATCAATTCCAAGAAAGGTGTACAATTCTTCAATAAATCTGTATTTGCCGGTCTAGAAATATTTCCACTAGTTCAGAGTACTTCCGCTTGAAGAGAACGAGTCTGTGTTAAGTTTTAAGGTCATACTTTAATTTGAAGAGGGGTTAAGGGCAGTTTTTTTTTCTGCTAAAATATGAAAGCAAAACTGGTTAGAATAAGTGATGTTTTTCTTTATAAATTGATTACCAAGATTTTCACAGAGGTCAGCGAATGCAAATTTGTCATCCATGAAATCTAAAACTAACTGGAAAGCAAGGTGACGGTTGGCAATTGAAGAAAATTGTGACCTTTTTCTGCCAGACGACACCCTCGTCTATGCAATAACGGCAACACACACCGATCTATATATGAAAATCAACACAACCCGCAACTTACTTGGGCTCTAGAAATCTTATGTATGTCACCAATATGATGGATTTTATCTCCATGCTGAACTTTGGCAACCTGGTAAAAAATATACAATTACAATTAAAAAATAATTACTCGGACCAATCACAACAGACACAGACAATCCAATGAACCAATCAGATCTCGTGACAAATACATGTAGCCGGCGTCAAGCGCGGGAAAACGCGTGCAGGCGAGTTACGATTGGTTTTGGTTTGACTTCTGATTGGTTGAGAAAGTGGCGTGAGGTTTTTTTTAGCCAATCACAAAGCGCAGCAATGCAAAACCAAAGCAATCGCGAAATTACTTTCGCCACTCAACTGAAGACCGCTCTAATAACTGGCATCTACATGTTTTCATCATTTTGTAAAATTAGGGAAATCAAAATAAGCGACAATGAACATTTTATAACATAACCTTCTTAGGCTAAGTTTACACCAGAGGAAAAATCTCCGGATTCGTCTCGAGATAATTGACTATTTATTCTTATTGCAACTTTTCATCTTTATTCTGCAAAGAAAAACTGGGAGAAGTACTCCCATGAAAAGGTTTCATAATGTCGTTTGCCAAATTTCAACTTTCTGTTCATTAGATGAACATTTTTTTCACGTTTTGGTGGACGACTGCCTCGCCAGGCAACCACATATCTCCGGATTCATTCTGCAGTGTAAACTATTTAGGAATCCGAATAGCGTGTAATTTGAACGCTTAATGAATCCGAATACTCTGTATGTAACAAATTTTCGAAAATTTAAGGTGGCTCTGAACCCCATGTACAGAATTTTTTTAAACTTTGCCAAAAATTGCATCTTATCCTGCCGATTAAAATTCGACAATAAAAAATGGGGTTCACTGAGTCATTTTTGAGTTATTAACACTTAAAGCTAAAATTAAGGGTGTTTTCAGCATGTTATACTGTTGCCATAGTAACATATTTTGTCACAAAAATGATAACAACGTGTTCACCAATTATGGTCATGGCTAGCGGAATGTTTCGCGGGCGCGTCCGTACGTCGCGCAGGGTTCAGTAGCTCGGGCTTTGTTTTTCGCGCGGCTACACAGCTGTCAGCTCGGTAAACACTTTCATTGTTTAGATCTTTCGCTGGTCAGTGTTTAACGGAGAAGTAAAGTCGTTATTTCCCTGCATTTTTTCGCGGTTTGCTACTCAAGACAGGGATACTAATTAAGGGATACTCAGAAGCCGCTTTAGTGGAAAAAGAAGAGCTTTCTGGAATAAAATCTTGCTTCGAGGAACTTCATACGTTTTTTAATGCGAGGAGATATGTTTGTTTTTATTACGGATTTCAGAACCAAAGGAGCGGAGATTTAAAGAATTAACAAGCAAGCAAGGGACTCAAAGGTAAAACAGATTACATTTTTCGATGGGAATTTATCTTGATATCAATCTGATTGACTTTTTTGTGTGTTCTTGTGTAGTTTTGGAGAATTGTTTTTGAAACGTGCTTAACTTCAGTTGTATCGATTTCTTGAATTTCATCGAAGGCAGCTTGATGCGCTATAAATGGTACGCGTTTTGCTTTTAAACATAAACTAATGGAGATTTGAATAAATTTTTTCGAAAGAAGATTGTGTTGTCCATTTTTATGTGTTTGTTCATTCATTACATAGTTGAAAAGCGATTTTATGTAAACAAAACAAGACTTAGACTTCACTCGCATCGCCTTATGCAAATATGTTTGTGTATTTTGCAATTTTGATTTCCAAATCAGTTTCTCGGGCAATTTTTGACAAGCGACAAGGGTATTTTATTCGGAAAGTAGTCGTACTAGTTATTCTAGACAGAGAAAAAGTTGTTTTTGTGAACTTTTGTACGGTCTAAATGTACTGTGCAGACGGTCGCGTAATACTGTTTTTGAGAATTGCTAAAATTGAAAAATAGCCCGGTTGTCAATCTTAATTCTTGTGCTTCCGACCTTTCACCTTAGTTAAGCTTGTTCACAGAGCGACGCTGTTAGGCTCAGCCTATCTATATATATTATCATGATTGTAGCATCAACTGATAAAAAGTGGTTATAATGACCCATCAAAATCTAAGTCTTGGGAAGTGCTGGAAATTGTTGGGAGCCACCTTAAGTCGCCACTCAGCTGAACAAGGCTACTGTCATAACGGACCTAAATAACCCTTTCACTCCCAGAGTCAATTATGGAGACATGTAGTGTAGTTAACTTTTGAGTCTGTCAACGAAATCCTATGGTGTGACCATTCAAATAAAACCTCTTCAGCAGTACTTTTGCATGGTACCATTTGTTCTAACTTTTGAGTCTGTGGATGAAATCCTATGGTGTGACCATTCAAATAAAACCTCTTCAGCAGTACTTTTGCATGGTACCATTTGTTCTAACTTTTGAGTCTGTGGACGAAATCCTATGGTGTGACCATTCAAATAAAACCTCTTCAGCAGTACTTTTGCATGGTACCATTTGTTCTAACTTTTGAGTCTGTTGATAAAATCCAATGTGTGACCATTCAAATGAAATCTCTTCAGCAGTACTTTTGCATGGTACCATTTGTTTATCAGTATTTTATAAAATGAAATTTAGGATATCTCTTGAATTTTGATGTTTGGCATTCTTGGGAGTTAAAGGATTAATATCACTGCTGTAACTAATTTATACATGTACACTAGCTTTTATACAAGGAAGAGGGAAAGGAATTTCAAAGAGAATTAACGCCAACCTGGATGGCTTGTTCATCAATTTCAGAAGCGGAGTACAGCTCTATTTCAATACCGAGTTCCTTCAGGGCTTGCAATCCTGTCAAGATTATACCAAAATAATAACTTTAAATATTCTATCCAAGTAGCTATGCATAAGAAGCCTCAGTCTATTTATCAGATGTTTAGTGGCGTTCATTACACATATACACCTGAAAAATGTTGTCGGGTGTCAAGTGTAAACCATGAACGATACGACCAAAGGGTTTTCTGGAAGGTAGAAAAAACGTCTTGTGTTCTCAGGCCCCGTCCACACATATACGTTTACGTTCGTAAACGCATATTTTTTTTTATGCGTTTAGGCCTCCTGTCCACACGTAAACGATGAAAACGGTCACCCTAAACGGATATTTTTGAAAACGCTCTCCAAAGTGGATATTTTCGAAAACGCCGTTTACCCGTTTACGTGTGGGCAGCGTAAACGGATATTTTCGTAAACGCTGATGTCACAGCTGTTTATGGCGCATGCTCAAGTTATCTAGCGCATGCTCAATGCAGATTTTTATCGTTTACTTATCGTTTTAGCGTTTACGTGTGGACAGGTGAAAACGAATCGTAAACGATGGCTGGCTTCGTGTGGATGGGAGCGTTTTAGATAAAAAAATATGCGTTTACGAACGTAAACGTATACGTGTGGACGAGGCCTCAGATTTTAATTACACATTATTACAACACAGTATGCAAAAAAATTATTCTCTGCATGAATAGTTTAGAAAGGAATAGATCTTTCGTACTGATAAATGAAATGTTTTAACATTTGTTAAAACAAGCCTTATTTGTCTTGTTCCCAGAATTCTTAAAGTGTCGTATAGTTTATGGCTTGTGTTTTTTCCCCCAACGTTTCTTCAATTAAGTGCATAATAAAACATGTAAGGTATTGGCCTTTGATGGCCAATCGGATACGATCTTGCTTATCATGGCGAACTTCCCAGGCTCAAAAGCCAAATTGGGACATCCCAACGTTTCTCTTTCTTTCGTCTCTCGCCTACTTTTGGACTAGAGATCTTTTAGTGCCCTATTATACTTTCGTCAACGAAAGATCGAGTTATCGTTGTTTGTGGCTTTGCCAGATTTTCAGCAGCATTCATCAATACATACATACAGAGTATATAGAGAGTAATAGAGATTTGAATTTACAAAATGTTAATTACGGTAGATGACGTCAACTCAGTGTTCATTTAATATACAACTACTCGTTTTCACTTCCAAGTAATATTATTCTTTTAACGAATCAATTGACTATACACAGTTTATAGTAAACTGTGCATTGCAAATTGAAGTTGAAATAATTCTCTATGTTCGAATTGCCCATAAAACACTTTGTTTGCCCCCAAAATTTTGCATAAACTATTGTTTGTAAATGCTCTTGGGAGGACTGCATATTCTCAAGAGCATTTCAAAACAACAGTTTATGCAAAATTTAGGGGGCAAACAAAGTGTATTATGGGCAATTCGAAAATAGAGAATGCCCGCAATGGCCAAGTCCTGAATGACGTCATCTGATTAACATTTTGTAAATTCAAATCTCTATTACTCACTAACGGGACTTTCAAAACAAGAAATATTTTACCATTCAACTATTCAATGAACGCAGAGTTGATTCTGAAAATATGTATGTAAAGGTTAGAGTCAACTAGAGGCACTTTAACTGAATATAAATTTCAGGGGCAGAAAATCTTTGCAAAGGAATCTTATCCCGGGAATTTATTAGCTGTTTTCTCCTTTCTGTAAATCCTAGCTGATTTCATTAATAAAACTCTAGTTTTTAGTAAGTCTAATTAATTACAAATAAGTAAGATGACTAAGGCCTTCCCAACAGATTTTCCATCGAAACGTGATTTTTGGGTGCTCTACATGTACATCCTAGCGAACCCATTTTTTAGACAAATTAGGCATTCACTAACCAGAAGCTATTCCATCAAACAGTGACAGCACTTTGATTGGTTGACGTTCTTCTGGAGAAATAGCTGGGAAAGTGTAAGGTGCTTTCTGCAAAGGTAATAATTATGTCAAATAGTTAGCTAATAGAATGCTCTATTTTCCCAACCAGTGAGAAGTAAAACCAAAACTAATTGTGGCGTACATGTACTTATGGATGTTTCTCCGATTCCATATATTGTGTTGGTTTGCTTTTTTAAGATTGGCTAGATTTGAGATTTCATATTTGACAGAGTTGTTTACAAGTCACTTTCATATTACTTCATATGTGATAGGGATTTCGTGTGTTTTAGGGAAATTTTATAGATGAGGACACTTTGTGATGCCAGTCATGGAGTAGCGTGCCGCCACCCTGCAATCCTGGACGTTACTCTTTCTTTTGGACATTCACAGAAATAATGAATAACAAACATAGTAAGGCAGTACGGCCTTTAAGCTTGTCAGTAGCCTTGCTTATGGTTGTGCTGTTAACTGAAAGTCCTGCTACATCCTTCAAGAGTTTGCTGGTCATTCCTCAAATAAAAGAATCTGCAGCACAGTAATTTTGCTTTTATTTCATTTCATTTGTTTTTATTATTCCTAGTAAAGCACCACTGAATCAAAAAGAAATAGCACTCTATTAAATATTATGATTATTTTTCATAAATGAAAACTTAGGTTATTACTTCAAGGAGTTATCCAAAAGATGAACAATGAAAAAGCTTCATACAAAATCCTGTTCTTTGTCATTCATAAACAATTCCTGCAGCCTGGCTGACCAGTCCTTGCGAGGAGTGACGAGTCCTTGGGATTTTCCTGAACACATGTAACACACCCACTTTTCACATGCCGCAATCTAACAAACAGACAAAAAGAATGATGATAATGATTTCTCTGAATTATGGGCCGACAACAGATGTGCCCACTTTCAACACTGTAATATATTTACAACTCGTGATCTGATGTCAGCATAATTTATAAAAGGAATCTCACTGCTACCCAAAGAACACAAGGTAAGTGGAGTGAATTAATGAATGGATGTAGCAGCTAAGCTAAACAAAAAATATTTAAACTCTCTGTCACTGATAAAAAAGGCAAAGGCTCTCAAATGATAACAAGACTTACCTTTGTAACAGCACTTACACCACATAGCATGCCAATACACAAGCTGCAGTATGACCTACAAAAACACAGAAGACATACAAGATAAATATCATATGCCCCCCACCATTTTGTTGTAAATAAAATAGGAGACTATCTTTTAATAATTGAAAAAATACTCAATTCCCTCAGCCAAGTTACCTGTACATTTCAAATAATAATAATAGTAATAATAATAATAATAATAATTGGCATTTATATAGCACCCTTTCCCAAAGTCCAATGGTGCTAGTTACAAAGTTAAAATTTAAAGCTACATTAAAATGTCCTAAATGTATAAAAATCCTATTCTAATCACATTAAAACAAGTAAAAACTAAGATATAATTAGATAAAATACCACTACATGCGTGCATTATAAAAAGGCACATTTATACAGCATTACCTGAAATCTTAAATTTATTTTAATACAATAGACTTTTTACTGGTTTTGAGTGGAAACATTTTTTTATTAAGGGATGGCTACTTTTGGAGGGACGACTACTTTCAAAGTGAGGGGGGGGGGGGGGGGGGGGGAGTTACTTTTGGGGGGTTAACAGAGAGGTAAACATTAAATTTAACATTACTTTCTGGGAAGTGTTACTTTTGAAATTCTATGGTCTCAAAACTATATTATCAAATTTATAAACTAAAATACCAGTCATGGATTATTTCTTACCTAAAGCAACCAGTCTTATCACACATAAAAACCTCCTTTCCATCGCCACAGATAGTACAATACATCTATTATACAAAAACAGTCCATTAAGACTTCCAAAAAACAGAAATGCAGAAAGATCAGGATTTAAACAACTAGCCAAAAGTAGACCATATAACTTTGGTGCACACCCTACATCCATGTAAATGTACACAACACTGGACATGCTTAAAACAAAATTGATGGTCAAGAATAATAACCTTTCATAAATCCTTTTAAATGTGGATGCAGAGGTCAATGTTACACGAATAAACAGTGTTTTGTAATGCTGTTTGATAACGAGACAAGGATGTCATAGTGTCCTAGGGAGGGGAGGGTTATTTTACCCCTAAAATGGTGCACACATTCGTTCGTCCATCAACAACTGCACACAACTGCGAACGAAAAGCACTATTAAAATATGTGATCATATCAAATTGAAAACTCCAAACACATGTATAAGATAAAGGTGCCAAAACAGTACATCATTGTAGATAATGTAAAATGTATCTCAGTTGTGTTCCAAATTTTTCTTCGGTCAGAAAATTCTTAACCCTTTCACTCCCAGAGTCAATTATGGAGACATGTATTATAAGTAGTTCTAACTTTTGAGTTCCTTGACGAAATCCTATGGTGTGACTATTCAAATGAAACCTCTTCAGCAGTACTTTTGAATGGCACTATTTAATTTTCAATATTAAAGTGCACCTAACCCCAAATTTTTTTTTGGCTTAATCAACTCTATATATGTACGTTGAAAAGTTGAATAGTTAAATATTTCTTGTTTTTAACGTCGCGTTAGTGAGTTATAGAGATTTGAATTTACAAAATGCTAATTAGATGACGTAAATTCGGGAATTTGCCATTATTTCTACGTCAATTAACAATACGCAGTATACAACTTAAGGAAAATCAATTTGAGAAATACCAAATATAAACTGTGGATAGTCAATTGATTCGTAAAAAATATTACTTGGAGGTAAAAACAAGTAGTTGTATAATAAATGATTCCCGAATTTACGTCATCTAATTAGTATTTTGTAAATTCAAATCTCTATAACTCACTAACGCGACGTTAAGAACAAGAAATATTTAAGGTGGCTCGATATAGTATTTTGGTTTCCCTGTATAGTATATTTGGAGGCAAAACAATTAGAGTTATACTTTGCGGATTGTCATCACATTTTACCCCGAAATCAAGATAATATTACAGTATTAATTTGCCATACATGTATCGAGGTTGGCGTTGCCATGGCAATGCCATTGGGCTTTTAACTAGGGCCTCAAAACAGACATATCTTCAATTATCTTTAAAATTCCACGGTGAATTCTGTTTAAATTTTGCATACGGCCTTCGACCCCTGTGTTCTACCCGAGTACCAACTTTAAAAAAAATCTGTCAGAAATTTAAAGAAAAAACGCGTTTTTAAGAATTCGTTGGTAATTTTTTTCTCTGTTGACAGAATTTTTTGAAAATCGCATAAAACGCACTTTGGATAGAACGAAGTCAACATGCAAAAAATGAAAAAAATTTACCGAGCGGAAGCGGAAGTGTGGTCTTCGAAAGTTTCAAATTTCTGAAAATTTTGACACGACAAGATCGGCAATTACGCATGCGTGGCAGTTGTCACGCCACTCCTCCACGCGGATTTTGTGGTCGATTTGCGGATGTTATTCTTGTTTATTCATTTATAGACAAATCTCTTTCGCGCTGTGCAGCTTTTTGTGAGATAGAAACTGTTATCTTTTGGATGACTCGTGTCTAGTAATGGCTGGTACATCACTTGCCTTCGAAATGATTAACAATTCTGGCTAAAATCGCTGGATGCTTTGTTCCTCGTGGTGTGGATGGAATCGTTGCTGTCGGCGCTCTGCTCAAAATTGCGAGCCTCTCTAGAGACGCTGTAAGTCCTGGTAGGACAGGCCACTTTCTGCAATTTTTTGTAGGAGGCTTTGCTTTACCAGCCCATTATTACTCTGAGAAAAGATGTTATACCTGAAATTGCACACGCTGGAAGCGTTCGTCTAAAAATACCATGTCTTCGAAAGCGAAGGAGGCGGGATTTACATTGCCGTTGTTTACAACGACGGGGATTGAAATAATAATAAATACGCGATGGAGAGCAAAGACATCTTCCAAAGCATCATGTGCTAAAAAGCTCTTCATTAAAAACAGATTTTAAAACCGATGGAAGATTGCTTCTACAGGGCTTTCCTCCCGGATTGAGCGATTCGGGTGTTTTGACAAGGTGAAGACTGTCGGCGAATAGAATTTTTCATGGATAAAAGTGTTTCTTTGAACTCATGCCTAACTGATAGGAGCCTCTGCGGAGGAGAGAGCCTAAGACAGCGTAGCAATGTGGGAGTGTCAAAACAAAAGAATTGTGGCCGATCAAAACACTGTGGCAATTTGCGATAGCATTAATTACTGGAGAGAAAAGTGGTAAAATCGCTCAGATGAACAGTATGCACTGGAACGTTTTCTTTGAGCAAAGTTTTCTGGCCATTTATCGATTCCACTGACAGTTTGTTAAATCGAGAAGCGTAGTAGCTGATATTGCATTTTAGGAAAATGCACATAGTAATTGAAGGGCCGAGAGCATAACCAGCCTATATGACTTTTTGTAAGTGTTTACCTGTTTAGTTATAGCTGCTATTTTATCTAAAGAAGTTGTCTCCGTGTCAAAAACTACAAATTGATAATCACTGTAGCCGTGTTGTTGTGTATTTTCTTGAACACCAGATTGAAGATTTCCTAATTTTCTCCTTTGAGTATTTCTGATTTGCTGCTTCATCAAAAGCCATACAATGTCAGCTTCCTTTTTGCTTTTTATTTCCTCTGGTGGTTCGTAGCTGGATAACCCTTTTTTGTGCATTTTCTTATCTAATTGATGACGAGAATTGACCACAAATGTCATGCAGTGGGTGAGAACTTCGTCGCGCACACGCTCTGTTGCTGTTTTTTCTTATTAGAAGATGAACTGTCTTTCCCAACACACTCTGCATTACTCTTTTAATAGAGTTTAGATTAAGAAAATATACACTGCCGCTAAAAACAGCCCAAAATAAACTCTCTCGTATTCAGAGGAAAATTGCGTCGATGTGGGGCTGAGTTGTCGATCGCGAAACCATTCTTCACTGCATTCTTGTCAGGGAACTTTAACCGCCCTGTTTTCTTTTTCTTGGTAAATCACATTACCACCAAAGAAAGAAGAATGTAAACCTAGCTTGCACACACGCGAAAAACACAGTCAACCAGGCCGGCGCAAAAATAAAATTGCAAAAGGAGTGTTGCGGCCATGTTTGTTTATCTTTTTTCTTGCATGACTCAAATTTTTAAAAGTCCCGCGGGTAAATTAGAACCCAATCTGCATGCGCCAAAAAAAACTATATCGAACCACCTTAACTATTCAACTTTTCAACGTACATAGAGTCGATTAAGCAAAGAAAAAATTTTGGGGTTAGGTGCACTTTAAATTTTTACAAAATGAAATAATTTGGAATTTTTCTTGAATTTTGATGTTTGGCACCCTTGGGAGTGAAAGGGTTAAACCAGTTTAATGTTTATCTCCCTTTGTGTCAGACTCATTATCATAACCTGAGACAAGGGAAAACAAAAAGCAAACTGGTTAGAAAATTTCAAACCAAAGAAACATTTGATGAACCATGACATAATATGACGCAACATACCTGTGAGCCATCCTCATCATACAGATAAACATTCTCCAAGAAAGAAGTCTAAACAACACAAAACAATTATCGCACATGTCAAAACAATTAATCACGTTCGAAGAACGCAATCCTAATTTCGTGTTGGTTGTCCTGTGGCTTATGTGCAGTAAAATTTGAGATTTTTTGGTAGACGGTCTTCCAAATGGCCGCCCCGGATCATTTCCGCCGGAAATTCCTTCGAACACGTCTCCATAATCTGTGATTACTGCTAGTCTATACATGTATTTGTATGTGGAGGCACGGTGGTTTGGAGGTACATGCAAGCGTGTCACACTTTCAACCTGAAGGTCGGCGGTTTGAGCCTGGTCTCTGCTGTCCTGTTGTTTCCTAAGACAAGAAACTTTGCTCCACAGAGACGTTGTCTCTCTGCACCCAGGTGTATAAATGGGTACTGGCGACATAATGCTGGGGGGTAACCTTGCGATGGACTAGCATCCCATCCAGGGGGAGTAGAAATACTCCTAGTCACTTCATAGTATATAAACCAGGTCACCCTGTGATGGACTAGCATCCCATCCAGGGGGGAGTAGAAATACTCTCAGTTGCTTCATGCTACATAGACCGGGTTAAGCTCCGGCAGTTGTGAGCCATAAGGCTTGTGAAGACTTCCCCCCTGTATTTGTTCCTGTGTGTTCATGCACTAATGATAATGTGAACATGAACAGTACCTTACATTCTTTACAAAGTCCACCCTCAAACAGTGGGTGTTTGGCACAGACTTTAAGGTCACCACAGGCCAGACAGATTCCTGAAGTTTAAGTTATAAAATCATAAGAGGACTTGCACTGGAATCATTCTTCATCATAGTTACCATGTTTACCCGTGTATAAGTCGACCTTTCGCGACCTAAAAATCACTCCAAAAAATTGCCCTCGACTTATATATGGGTCAAAAATTGAGATCCAAGCACCAGTTAAATAAATTATGCACAATTAACATAATAATTGTCTTTATTTGTTAACAAAAATCTAATAAACAACAGTTCAGGTTACGATGTCCTTTTGCTTAGTGATCTGTGTCTTTAATTTAGCAGTTCAAGTCAAAATGCATTGAGATTTATCTGCTTAATATAAACCTGAATGTTGTAAATACTCACTGGCACAATTTTGGAATAAAGAGCTGACATTTCTTGCTATATGGTATGTAACTGGATTCAAATACTAATCCTGAATTAGTGAGTGCACACATGTTAATTTGTTTTTACATAAATCTATGCAAACTTGAACAGATTTGAAGCAATTTTTAATGCAGATTCTAGGACAGTTAAGTAAATTTTAAAGTGCCTATGAAATGAAATTTTCGACCCGTTTTTTATACTAAAAAATTGAAGTCCATGTTCCACCGATTCATAATTTTCCAATTTAAGTTATGGTCAAGCTCGCAATCTATTTTTTTCTTACCTCAAAGTTGGCCTATTTGAGCCAAAAATTTGGGACAACCAGTGCACGACCAAAATATGCAAATAAGGACCTGTGACGTCAACAGTTGTGCAGACCTTCGTAGTCAACATGGTAGTCAAAATTCATCATTGGAGGACATTTCCAACTGAACAAAACTGCAAAAATATAGCTAAAAAAGTGGTTTGTTTACGAGAAATACTGAAGCGTCTGAAAGCGACACAGCATTTTTGTCATTTTTGCACAACTGATGATGTCACCATGTTATTTGCTTCTGCTTTTCTGCCGTGAGGATCAGTTTGCCGTTTCTTTTGTTTCACTTCAAATAGTATTAATACTGATCTAGGTCTGGAAACCCAGATCCAGCCATTCTCAAAGGTTTGTTGCAGTGATCGGCATTCTATGTTTCTTTTTATACCACAGTAGTTCCAGGCCCCAGGACATGAAAAGTTCATTTTTGACCAACTTTGGACGTCCAAAAAAATACTTTTTGTTGCTTGACCATGACTTAAATTGGAAAATTATGAATCAGTGGAACATGGACTTCACTTTTTTAGTATAAAAAACGGGTCGAAAAATTTCATTTCATAGGCACTTTAAGACAATTACATGTATAACTGCCACACTATTTTTTTGGGCTTGAGTTAGTGGTTAAATAATTATATTCTTGGTTTTCACATGACGTCATTAAAATTAAAAAATCTAAACTATACGTCCTGTAAAGCTGTTTTTAACATGGTATGTGGATACAAGTGTTATAATCTTTCACAAAACGTTTCAGGTTTTAACGATGTTTTGCTTCCGATTTATAAAGGTTTTAAATGTGTCACGCAATTCGTCACGCTATTTCAGATAAGCCGTGAAAATATACAAAATTGAATCAGCTGAAAGTTATTGTTTGCATTATAAGTGCTAATATGCCGAGTTAATGGAGCTTATAGCAAATACAATATTTTTTGATTTGATTTTTGGTGTAATCCAGACTTTGAATTTTTGGCCGCCATCTTTGTGCCCCTGAGTGGGGCACAAAGATGGCCGCTCCATACATTTCTTACTAAAAATGTCCAATACTAGTTCGCCTACAACTCTTGAATGAAATGCTTTTGCGCTTCAAAATTTGGCCAAGATGTGTAGTTTTAAACTTTCTACAATTCCATAAACATGCATTTTAGACTCGAAATCTATTGTTTAATGCTTCTGAATTTCAATATGATGTAAGTGAAAACCAAGAATAAACAGTATACCAATGCCAGGAAAGCTTAAAGCCCGATTTTCAGTTGGAATACATCCAACACTTTCACAATGGATACCTCATTGCCGTCTAAGTGACGTTCTAGTACATTCAAACTCTACATGTACTGACCTTCAACACTTCTTTTCCCAGCAGCTACCTCATCAAACAGAGCTTAAACAGATCCAAATACAACAAAAAAATTAAATAATGTAATTTAAAATAAATTATTGATACTAATGAAACTCTAGGAGTCTTTCCACGTGTAAAAAGAAAAAGAAATCAGTACACAGTTTTCTTTGCATATATAATTATTAAATTTTGGTACCAAAAGATGAGCATTTAAAATGTTGGAAACTTAATTTTGAGAGCACTCGCCATTTGGGCGAGCGACTCTCAGAATGCACTCGCCTGTATTTGTTTTCACTCGCCCAAAAGATAACCCAGTCTCTCCAACTTGCCATTTCGCATTAAATTTTCTGGTCCTCGCATCGTTCCGAGACGCCTGCTATGAATCACAGCCTGTTTTTAACGTTTTATCTTTCTTTTTCTCATTCAATACTTATCCGCATTTTGGCAAAAGCCACCCAAGGGAACAGCAATCGAGAACAGTGAAAGTTTTTTAAAATATATAATTTATTTAACTTCACTAACTATATACAGAAAACATTTACAGTACCTTTAATATTTTCTGCCAGATTTGGTTCAGTGACTGGTTTTCCAAACCTTGACTTGTGGTCGACACTTGAATCTGTGTTGTCTAATGTAAGATCCATTGTTGCTGCAACAGTGCTGCCATGTGTGCTGGATGTCATATTATCTGTGAAATCAGTAAAATATAGTTACATGTGTAACATTTATTATTTAGTAGCTAAGTCATCTGCAGACTGCATAGGGTGGCACAAATGAAAAAACTTTGTCTAATATAATGTTGCAGGTAACTGTTTCTATAGTCAATTACAGGATTACTAAACAAATGGACTAGAAACCAGGAGGGGTGGGGATAGTGCTTCTTTTTGCATCATGTAACAACAGATCAAGGGCCTAGTCATCCATCCACAGCCTAAGGTTTTAACCAAATGGGTGTTCACTATAATACAATGTATTATAAGCTTTTTTTAGAGAGAAAAGTTTGACTCTCTATATGTGCATATGTCTCAATATAGCACACCTGATGCTGAAAACATGTTCTATCTCAAATAAAAAATAGGAAGTTTAGATAAGAGTACACTTGTGTTTATTTTGCTGGCACCATAGGTTCTGAGGGTGTCTTACTTAACACTCTAAAAGGTGGACACCTCTCTGAGGTGGGCACCTCTCTAAGGCAGATAGTTAGAACTATTCCTGAGGGTGTCTTGCTGAACCCTCTATAAGGTGGACACCTCTCTAAGGCAGATAGTTAGAGCTGTACCTGAGGGTGTCTTGCTTAACTCTCTATAAGGTGGACACTTCTCTAAGGCAGACAGTTAGAGCTACATGTAGTCCTGAGGGTGTCTTGCTTACGTAACTCTCTATAAGGCAGACACCTCTCTAAGACAGATAGCTAGAGCTGGTCCTGAGGGTGTCTTGCTTAACTCTCTATAAGGTGGACACCTCTCTAAGGCAGATAGCTAGAGCTGGTCCTGAGGGTGTCTGTCTTAACTCTCTATAAGGTGGACACCTCTCTAAGGCAGACAGTTAGAGCTGGTCCTAGGGTGTCTTGCTTAACTCTCTATAAGGTGGGCACCTCTCTAAGGCAGACAGTTAAAGCTGGTCACGAGGGTGTCTTGCTTAACTCTCTATAAGGTGGACACATCTCTAAGGCAGATAGTTAGAGCTGGTCCCAAAGGGGGCTTGCTTAACTCTCTATAAGGTGGGCACCTCTCTAAGGCAGACAGTTAGAGCTGTTCCTGAGGGTGTCTTGCTTAACTCCCTATAAGGTGGACACATCTCTAAGGCAGACAGTTAGAGCTGTTCCTGAGGGTGTCTTGCTTAACTCTCTATAAGGTGGACACCTCTTTAAGGCAAATAGTTAGAGCTGTTCCCGAGGGTGTCTTGCTTAACTCTCTATAAGGTGGACACATCTCTAAGGCAGACAGTTAGAGCTGTTACTGAGGGTGTCTTGCTTAACTCTCTATAAGGTGGGCACCTCTCTAAGGCAGACAATTAGAGCTGTTCCTGAGGGTGTCTTGCTTAACTCTCTATAAGGTGGACACCTCTTTAAGGCAGACAGTTAGAGCTGGTCCTGAGGGTGTCTTGCTTAACTCTCTATAAGGTGGACACATCTCTAAGGCAGATAGTTAGAGCTGTTCCCGAGGATGTCTTGCTTAACTCTCTATAAGGCCTACACCTCTCTAAGGCAGATAGTTAGAGTTGGTTCTGAGGGTGTCTTGCTTAACTCTCTAAAAGGCGGACACCTCTGTAAGGCAGATTAACTCTCTATAAGGCAGACACCTCTCTAAGGCAGAAAGCTAGAGCTTGTCCTGAGGGTGTCCAATTTATTTCTCTGTAAGGTGGACACCTCTGTTAGGTGGACAATCAGAGCTGGTCCTGAAGGTGTCTGGTTTAGACAGAGTCCACTGTAACAGTAATCGTTTTCCGTGATAAGATAAATGGTGTATTTCATAAGCTTGTATTCCCCTTACCTTCAGTTGGGGCGAAACCTTTAGGGCCACTTGGTTTAAACCCATTCACTGCCCACTGCACCATCATCTCTTGCCTCTCTCTGTCATTCAATGGTTCATCTTTTTGCTCCAAGGTGTCCTGCTTTGCTTCAATCTTTGCTTGCCTAGTTCTGCTGCTTTGTTTGGTTCTTGGTGCCTGTTTGTTCTGATTTTTTGTGAACACTTTCCCACATCTTCTAGCAGCCACCTTAGAGATGAGTCAAACAATAATTATCACATGTGCTGTTGACCATGTGATAAAAAAACTATTAATATTATTGTTAAAACAGAGAAAGTTGCATGGCCTTTGGAAGCGATGATTTTATCAGAAAAGTAGTCTGGAAGATATGTAATGTGTGCGTGTGTGTGTGTGTAGCCGGGGGGGGATTTTTATAGCAGTTTAATTGTCCCAAAAATTAGGAGGATTTGTATGGGGAGGGGGGAAGTATTAGCCTTCTCCTTAAACTCCAGTGGCTTTTCATACAAATCCTTGTAAATTACTTT
This sequence comes from Dendrophyllia cribrosa, assembly GCA_024195265.1. Lineage (NCBI taxonomy): Eukaryota > Metazoa > Cnidaria > Anthozoa > Scleractinia > Dendrophylliidae > Dendrophyllia > Dendrophyllia cribrosa. Next base: position 21,601,040 of record JAJLRJ010000007.1, read on the forward strand.
CAATCTGCCATAAATCACTTCCTTGCAGTTTATTAAAAATCCTAAACATCAGGGCCCGGTTGTTCGAAAGCTGATTAATGCTAATCCTGGATTAATGGTTAACCGAGGATCTCATTTCTCTGATTAAAAATGTTTTCAAAGGGTCATTTGTGTAGCTAGTGGGGAAGACAAGTTAAAGTTGAAACTGAAGGGCAGTAAACTTTGGAAAATTTTCAGTTATTGAGTTGTTTAACTGGATTCAAAATTGATGCTAATCCTGGGTTAGCCTAATCATTGTTTACCACCCAGCATTTTCGGGGCTGACTCATTAGGAGGCGGCAAATTGGCTATTGTGGCCGGCAAATACAGTGAAGATAACTGGCAACTTAGAGTTTGGAAATGACAACAAGCATGGAAAACTTTCTAAATTTTTTTTCTGAACGGCTACTTTTCTTGTGGAGGTTGAGCTTCTTCAAAGTGTAATGATAGCCCTGATTTTGCTTGGATCTGGTTCCTTACCTCCAAACTGTCAATAATACCTTTCTTGTACATTCCTCTCATCTTTCCACGGTTGAAACTGTCTTTGAATTTAGACAGTGGACGTAAAAATAGAATAGGAAGCTATAATAAATTGTGTAAAAGATTCCAATAAGTAATTTGAAAGTACTTAAGAAATTAAAGCTTAAGACACATAATGTAACCAAAATACATGCAACATTCAATAATAATATACGAACATATTAGATTAATTATTATTTCTTACAATAGAGCAGTTTTCAATTGAGTGTCGTAAAACCAAAACCAAAGTAATTACTCTGACCAATCACAGCAGTCGTAAACAATCCAATGAACCAATCAGAGCTCGAAGCAATTACATGTCGGCGGCGCCAAGCGTGGGAAAACGCGTGCAAGCAAGTCACGATTGGTTTTGGTTTTACTTCTGATTGGTCGAGAAAGTGGCGCGAGATTTTTTAGCCAATCACAATACGTAGCAATGCAAAACCAAAGCAATTGTGTAATTACTTTCGACACTCAATTGAAAACTGCTCTAACTGTCAAATTTCATGCATGTTCATTGGCTAATTTTTATTGTCATTGAGAGTACAGATGGGTAGCTGGCATCATCAGGTAAAGTTTTGCCAAAATTCTATAATGCTGTATTCTTGATGTAGCAAGAATGAATTCTGCCTCAAAACTAGAGTTCTTAAATTAATGAGAAATCATCAAAAATTAAAGTTGGGCAATACAAAAAGGCTACATTATGCAGCTCAGGAGCAGAAAGGTGAAGAAGTTTGTTGAGGTTCTGGATGTTGTCAGTGAGCAGGAATTAGTGCTGAGTGAAATTAACCACAGCTCAACTGAACCCTTACGCAACAGTATAAGGTGCGACCTTTGGTAGAAATCAAACCATCAACCTTCAGATTGAAAATCAAATGCAACAGCCACAAGACTACTTGTACATGTACTTCTGTAGATGATATTATCCATATTATATCAACACACATTTGTCACTGTAAATTATATAATTAACTACTTAAAAAGATATACATGTACAAACCAGTGAAAATTTGTTATCCCCAAACCACTTTATCCAATAGTTGCTTGGAGCAGGTGGGGCTTTTTGTGCCTCAATGTAGGAAACAATGCGCCCAGGCCACCAGTCATAGCCCTTCAGTCTGCCCCATACTAACTGGCCAATCACAAAGTCTTCTGTGGACTAAGAGGGAAAAAAAAATAGATAAAGGGGGTTACTTACTAAAGACAAGTCCACAGGAGGTCTGTATCATGGGTGGAGCTTACATGTTTCCATCCCTCGGATGCTAGTCCATTGCTGGGTTATCCCCAGCATAATGCAGGGGGGGGGGGGGGGGGGGTGGAGGTGGGGGTGGTGGTACTCTGGGTTAAAAGTAATGGGGAGGTGGGAATGAAGCCAAATTTTAACACACTCAAAAATCTCTTGGGCTAAAACCTGAGATTCCAAAAATCCCAACACTGAGGTCAAACCAAAACCCCAAAAGATACTAATTTTCTCTCATATCATTTTTCATATTTAAAAATGGTAACAGACGTGAAATACTGTCTAATATGTGTCTGGCTTTGTTTGTTCATTGGACCATTTGTTAAAAGCTTTAAGCAGGTAGATATTACACTAATCATGGAATAATTCATCAGAAAATCACAAATGAATCAAAACCCCAAAAAGTCCGTAATAGAATTCACCTACCACAAAAAAATACCGAGCAAAATTTTTAACCCCACAAAAATCACCAAACTTGAAAATTTCAAACCAAAAATTCTTTGCACCTAGCTCCCTGGTTGACACTTTATAACTTGCGTACCATTTGCAATTTTTTATATCAACAACATGAATTCCTTAATCATCTGAATTCCTTAATCAAATAATGTATAAAATAATTATCAAATAAATTATTTATTATCAAATAAATTTTTTATACAGGTTTAATAAAATGATAACTATAACTATAACATAACATATAACATAACTATAACATAACACTAGTAAGGAGAATTTCAGTATTGATACTCACCTCCTCCTCGGAGGTAACTTGATCATCACCAGATACATGTGTATCATTTATGGGGGTGACAGATATGACTAAGTTACTCTTCACGCGGATCTTTTTCTTGGATTTGTAGTCTGAAGCAGAGAACTCAAGTCGCCTCTTGACTTTCGTCTTTTTCTTTGAAGTTTCAAGGGCAGGCGAGGATGTCGACTGTGAGAGGGAAAAAGTATAAATAATTAAGGCCACAAATGAACACCAATGTGCATAATGTGCACAAATGAAAACACAAAAAATTCCACTGGAAGGAAACTGCATCCAGTTTGTTGCTAACATGTATATGCAACTACACATGCATGTTATTGCATGCAACTACAAAGGAAAAATTCTAAATCCTTCATGAGATTTGCACTCATAAACCTCCCACATGCTGGCTGGCTTGCCCTAACAATTGAACTACACATTTTATACATGTATGAGATTCACGGCGAGTTAACATTCAATATGACTTTTGTTCTGTATATTTCTAAGAAAAATGTCAATGTCAACTGTACATCAATATATATATATAGTGCTTATATATAACCTCCTACACAAATCTATGTGCAAGACCAAAATGTTCTCCAAAGGAGGTTTCATAGTACCAAAATCTCCCAGACCTCAAAATAATTAAATCTAATTACAAATGAGCAATAATCTCCTTCACGATAATACGAGGCATTATTGAGTTGCAATGACTTACCTGATGTAGATTTTCATGCGCAGAAATAAATAATATATGAATTTTCAACAAATTATTGCAAAATTGAAATTAGTTTGAGTCAGCCCTAAACTGAATCATGCATTTGTTTTAAACATCCTGGACAACGTGATTACGATCCATTTTTATCCCTGCCATCGTTGGCCATCTTCACTTCTTAAGGGGCTCTTATCATTTTTCGAGTGCTATTTCACAAGATCAAATAATATTTTGGCTCTGATACCTAAGATCTTGATACATTTTGAAGCTTCTCAAAAGATCAAGTGATAAATGAGCGAGATCACTTTTAAAAACCTGCTAAAATCACGTCTTTGTCAATTTTTGGCTGACCCCTTAAATTAGATGATTATGAAGGCGTTTAAGCTGCATATTATGTTTCCATTAAAGCCACAGGTTTATTTTAAAGCTTAGTGAGCTTTTCTGCAGCCTTGAATATTGAACAATATAAGCTCACAAAACCACTCCCAGCTGTGAGAAAGGAACTTTAAATTTGCATAATCTTACCAAGCTCTTATCAGCAAATTTATGAATTGAGCTAAGTTTTACAAGTTGTACAAATAAGAATACATAGGCAATGCCAGAGATATTAAAAAAACTGCAAACTTGCAAAGGTTTTTGAAACAAAACCAATCTCATAGCTAAACTTTAACATAAGCTTAAGTTAAATCCTTATGTTGTGATTACAAGCTCAGCTCACAATGGGCATGTCATTTAAAAATCAGTGCATTTTAAAACAAATCCCGCTGTTCTAAGCAATTACTTTGTGGAATTAAGCATGGACCTCTAGCTGTGCATTCGCTCAACACACAATGATACCGAGCACTATCGATTTTACCCACTTACCTCCATGCTTTAGAATGGAACACGAGGCGATCCCGCTTGCATGCAGCTTTCAAGATCAGTAAACTTGATTTGCTTCGCTGCCGGCGGCCGGATGGGCGGGGGAGTGAAATTGACCCTGGGAACAAGGGGACCTTTATTTCTTTGAAGCCTTTTCGCCGCCATTTGCACGGGAAAACCGGTGTTCTCGATAGTAAACTCAATAAAGTAGAAGTTATCACCGGAAAAAGCTCGGAAAAAGCCGAACTTTTTGAGGAATAACAGCTTTTCTCTCCCTTGACCCAAATGACCACGAAAGACCGCGAAATGTTTTGTAAACCTAACTCGTGCCAGTCCCTAAACTAAAGACGCGGTCTGATTTCCAGTCCCTAACGGCATCCGTCGCGGCCAAAAGAAATCGTAACAAAGTTTTACAATTAATTCCATGGGGAACCCACGCGTTTATTTAGAATGAACATAGAATAAAGTTACAAATGGACTTACGTGATATTGTGTTTCAATCCAAATGTGCTGTTGCTTTTGTGCTGTTAAATGACCGGTGTTGAATAACTGAAATCAGCTTATGCTGGGATTTATAGCAGCCACAAACGTCCGTTGATACGATTTCGAAACGATCGTGTCTGTTATTTTTGAAATGGTCTCGCATTTCGCCGTCTGTAATTAAATTTTAACTTTTCAGCGTCTCGCATTTCGCCGTCATGCGGCATATCATATTACCGTTTGTTATTAATTGAATTAAGACTTTAAATTTTAAACGGTAAAAGAGAGAGATAGCCTGCGTGTAGCCGTACCATCCCCCCGAGAAAAAACGGGAGGGAGGGAACCCCGTTTATTTCTCGGGGGGATGGTACGGCTACACGTAGGAGAGAGAGTGTCAATTTTCTCTTCTTCCCATTTCCAGACGCCGAAATACGAGACCATGCCGCATGACGGCTGACAAGTTAAAATTTAATAACACACGGCGAAATGCGAGACTATTTAAAAAATAACAGACACGTACAATCGTATCAACGGGTTTGATCGGACGGTTGTGGCCCAGCATAAGCTGATTTCAGTTATTCAACACCGGTCATTCAACAGCACAAAAGCAACAGCACATTTGGATTGAAACACAACATCACGTAAGTCCATTTGTAACTTTATTCTATGTTCATTCTAAATAAACGCGTGGGTTCCCTATGGATATAGGATATTTGATTGGGAAGCTCAATCTTATAATATATTAGAGGGTTACTGAATATCCACTGACTTTTCGTGAAACTATTCCGTGTCCCCTAAATAATTCCGACAAATGGCTGATATCATGTTTACTCGAATAGTCGTCCGGGATGTCTAATACAAAGTCAATACCTTTTAGGGGGCCTTTCCGTTATCTAAGGAAGGTGCTTGATGGGCATTTTATTTTCAAATCATTATTAAAGACATTAAAGGAACAAAGTCCCTTACGACTGCGTTTTCATGTCATGTTTTCAGTGGCGGTTGTGTTTTTAGCCTGTATCGTGTTTTGTGATTATGGCCAGGAGCTTGCAATATTATTTTGAAATAGGAAGAACAAATCGCCCCGGGGGGGGGGGGGGGGGGGGGGGGTACTCAACAAAGTTTTGTACGGGGATGCTCCGCCCCGAGGTCCAAACCCTTACCCTTTCATATACTGTTTTTGACAGAAAAGGTACCCCTTTCATATACCTGTCATTGAAAATAGTACCCCTTTCATATACCTTTCGTTGAAAATGGTACCCCTTTCATATAGCCTTTGCGTGCGTCTGTTTGATATATTTTGAAAGACCTTTTTTATAATACTTAAATTGCAGTTTTCCCTACCTTTTTTATGCTTCAATTCGTGTTTTCGCTATCATTTCCTATCCTTCGTGAAATCCCTACCCTTTCACATACTTCAACTCGTGAAATCCCGACCCTTTCATATACCTCCAACCTAAAAAAGGTACCCCTTTCGGGCGGAGCATCCCCGTATAGCCCATTATAGGGAGTATCCCCCCCCGGGCAAATCGCCAAAAGCGATGAACGCAAATAAACCTGAACTAAGGAGACGAAATAACGGTTGAAAAAATCTCAAATTTCACCAGAATGGAAATTTTGGGTTCTTGACCGCCTGTCACTAAATTAAAATTGATCAACTGTAATCCACTTCCATCCTTATAATCCTGCACTTTTTCTTCAAACTACTGCTTCTGTTTAGAAACCTCTCTCTATAGAATCTTTTGTATCCAATTTAGTTGTACGTTTGGTGGCATTCAGCGTTATAACATGGAAATTACTGTAAACAAAATTTCGTTATTTCGGCGCGGACAATGCGCCCTTAAATTTAGGGTTTGTTAGAACCGTGGTCATGATCGTCACTAAAATATCAAGAACAGTAACAAGTTTGACTGATTATATGTGCGCACAGATCCTAACATCTTCGTATACATATTACCCGAATTTCCGAAAAATTTCCCACGACTTCCCGAACATTCCCGAAGATGTTCCAGCGATTTCCGAAAATTTCCAATGATTCCCAAATGTTCCGATGATGTCTGAAGGTTGCCGAATGTCGCAGTGCTCAAAAGCTCGGCGCGATCTTGCCGAGATAGCGCTTATCTCGACGAGATCACGCATATCTTGGCGAGATTACCGAGACCTCGGTGACATCTCAGCAAAATCTCCAACTGCAGTTCAAATGCCAGTTAACGTATTTGCTCGTTATGAACAAGTAGTCCAGAATTGTGAGTCAGGCGTGTGAAATTGTTCTGTATGTGGGTCTACGCGTGCGATCGATGTTTTCGATCCGCAGGCGTGTGACACACGCATAATGCGTGTGACACACGCATAATGCGTGTGAGTTGGTAGGTATACCATCATCACAACAGCAAAAACAACAATAGTACTAAAAGTAAACTGTACTCCCCTTCAGCTCCTTCGCATCCGACTTAAAAGAACAACCTCGTCCCCAGGGTCTTCTCGGTATTTAAAATGGCGGCGGAGAGATAAGATCATCGAGTCATTATTCTCTTAGTCTACGAAGCAGGCGTTTTTTGGTTGGTGAGCGCTGAATTTTAAAAGTTGCATAGTGTTTGCTATTTTGGTTTCGCAAAGCGTCAAAGCTGGGAGGAGTGAAAGAGGGAAAAGAGAATGAAAAAACCTCCCCCATCCCGTTATTTCGCCATTCAGTGTGACTCCCACACCTTTGGTCGCGTCTTTTGACTCTTTTGCTCCTAAAATATGCCCGGCTATATATTATTCTCTTTCCCTTCAACGTATAAAAGTACAGAAATGTCAACTGTACCATACAGTATTGCATCAGAATGTTCTAAATGAACGCCAAGTCTTTATAAAACTTTTGGCGCTTATTTCGTTTTGGGGATTTTCAAAGGGGCGTCAAGGAAAGAAGATTTTTGTTTTAGTAAATACGGCATCTATAATAGACTTTCACAAATGGCATATCAAACACGTCATTAAATATTTGTCATGTTTTTACTCCAGCTTTCAAGTTCGTCTCACAAATATTACAAATTTAATTTCATAGATATTCAGTCAAAACGTATTTTACATGTTATAAACAAAAATAATAATAATAATTGATAATAATAACATTTTTTGTAACATATATAGACAAAACGAACAGTGGTACCACTCGCGTCCATATTTTCGCATTTATCCTATGACAGTCTCATACACAGCCGCAATGCTTAGCTTCTCATGAGAAGAAATATTGCGTGACGTTTGTCTTGGGGATAAGTGTTACGTAACACTTCTTTTGGCGTGTGTTGCCTTGACTACATCTACATTTATTCAGTCGGTAAAGTCCATTCGGACTTCACACCAACGGCTGCGTAGGAGACTGTTTTTATCGGCGATCAGTATAACTTTACAAAGGCCACCTGTACATATAAAATATTTACTGCTTGTCCGGTCTTTAAAACACTTGAAGACTAGACCATGGATCAGTTGGCCGGATAAATATCACAATTTATAGCGTGTTCCAGGCAATCTTAGCGTGCAGACAACAAGCAAAACGAGGGCCGCGTTAAGTTGTGTTATGTGATTCTCAATTTGAGTCTGTGCATGAAACTAAACATGGCATAGATAATCCCCAAATACACCAACCACTCCCTCACACGTCACAGAAGCGAAGTATTCTGATTTCTCCTGAAGTCGACACACAAATAGTAAAAAGCAGTGTGTTAAAGTGTTAAAAGGAAAGTCTAAACCCCTATCCAAATCGAACCTGTCACCTCAAATAGTGTCTCGGATGTTCGAGAGCCTACACTACCAGAGCACGGATGAAATGTTCGCTTCTATTCGGTTTAAACTTTATTATATGACCTGCTATATTGTATGCCCTGACTTCCTTGTTCCGTTTTTCACGTTATATAATTCTCAGTAAGGTGTCCGAGGTGGTGCAGGTGCACCTCCGCGCCTCTACACTTTTATGTCTACTATTTGTTAATTTTCACCGACAGGAAACTTTTGAAAATTCAGCAAGGCTATTATTTGACACTCTTTGAAGGCAAAGGGTTGAATGTGAGAAAACCAGCTCTCAATTTTTTTCTCGCTTGCCATCTCTTTTTATCTTCTTGCCCACTTTGTTTTGCCTGTTTTCCTCACAAACCTTGTCTCTGGAACTGACTATCTTATTTGTTTTTACTTTCATTTGCGTTTTAAATATCGATCAGAAAACTAAAGGCCCTTGTAGTATTGGCCGAATCAGATTTAATAACGGTCGCTATTATAACGTATTTACTAAGCATGCATGCAATAACAAACTTGATCAAATCTTTAAGTCTGTGGATGAAATTTAAAGGTGCGACTACTGAAAAAACAGGAAGTGTTTAGCTGCAACTCCTTGTAGTACTTTTATGTTGTTGTTGTTGTTGTTGTTGTTATCTCGTATTTTTCAAAAGAAAATGTGATTTCTTCAGCTTCAATGGTGTTGACATTTAGGGCTAAATAAAATCGCTGTCATTTAAAAAAATATACCTGCTGAGCATGCAGGTGCTGAGCGAGTATTTTAAAGTGTTATAGGCGTGCTTTAATTGCAAGACACATGATCTTGAAAGCGATCATCCATGGGCAGATGATACATATGAGTACATTCTCCCATGACCTGCAGAGCTTATTGCGTATGTTATTTATCATCGGACATCTCAGTTGTACTAATATGAAGCATTGCTCAAATGTCTCTGCTTCGCGCGTAACGATCAATGAGTTCCACAGTAACTAGTAGACACATGTAGTGTCCAGGTCCCACTCCGCTTGATAGCAGCTGCCTGCCGGACTGACGTAATGCTGTTGCGGAAAAGGTTGTTTGGGGTATGACTCCTTTGGCATAGGAAGAAGCTGCTGGCTTGCGTGTGGGCTCACGGGTTTGGGTTCCCTGCATTCTGGTTTGATGTAAGGTTTCTGTGAATCAGGGAAGGCCATGCTGAACAGAGCTTCGGGACTGCACACGAATTTATACACATACCGCTCCCCCGCAACCTTCTGCATAATTCCCTTCTCGTAGTAATAACGAAGGGAGCGACTCAGTTTGTCGTAGTTCATAGCTGGTCGGTTCTTTTGAATGCCCCATCTGCGAGCCACTTCTTCGGGGTCAATAAGTTTGAACTCCATGCCACGCCCCGTCCAGGCGATAAACGAGGAACATTCGGGTTCGTCTAAGAGGGCCACTAGGAATTGCCAGAGCTGTAATGAGCCCCTTCTTTGGAAGGCTCTGGGTTCTGGATACGTCACTCCATTTGGTACCTTAAATTCGGGAGCTGAAAAAAACATAATAAGAATGTGGTTTAGCTTTGTTATCTTTGTCGTTTGTGAGTGTGGATGGGGAGGGGGAACGCAGGGGGATGGGAAGGGGGAAGGCAGGGGGGATGGGAAGAGGGAAGGCAGGAGGGATGGGAAGGGGGAGGAGTCATGACCTAAAGTTTAATGCACCGGACCAATTGGAGTTCGAACCCGAGCTGTCGTCACATCGTACTCTTAGTCAATCGTTCCCTTTAACTTCTCCCGGGGGTTCAAGCTTTGCCGCAACCCCAGGGATTGATAGGGTCATGGTCCCTCATCGGGTAAGGGATAAAAATATAATTGTTTTTTCAATTTTCTCTTGATAACGATAATTGGACTACAGAAGAGAAATGGTACTGCTCAATAGCGTTCTTCATTTAAATAGTCACACTGTGGGATTTTATCCACAGACAAAAAACTAGAATCACCTTAAACAATGTAACAAATAGTACTACAGGAAAGTACTGCTCCGTAGTTTTCATTTGAATGGTCAAACTGTTAGAGTTCATTAGTCATAAACTCAAAAGATAGAAGCACCATTTACAGTATAATAAACAGCACCACAGGAAAGTACTGCTCAATAGGCTTTCATTTGAATGGTCACGGCTTCAGGATTTCATCCACAGAGTCAAAAGTTAGAACCACCTTATACAGCATAGTAAACAGTACCACAGGAAAGTACTGCTCAATAGCTTTCATTTGAATGGTCACGGCTTCAGGATTTCATCCACAGAGTCAAAAGTTAGAACCACCTTATACAGCATAATAAACAGTACCACAGGAAAGTACTGCTCAGTAGCTTTTATTTGAATGGTCACACTGTAGGAGTTCATCAGTCATAGACTCAAAAGATAGAACTACCATCTACAGCATAGTAAACAGTACCACAGAAAAGTGGCTGCCATTTGAATGTTCACACTTATAAATTGCAGTCAAGGAAAAAAATAGAATTACATAATCATCCAGATATACTGAAAATAACGGATCACGTGGAAGATTGGAAGAGAGAACTTGGGAAAATAAAATGAATAAAATCCAGTTAGAAGAGAAAGAGAGAAAAAAAAGAGAAAGCGAGACAGCAGCAGCTTAGAACAAATATAAAACGTTTTGACACAGAAAATGCTGACCTTCTTTGAAATTTAGTATAGACGCAAGACCATCATCGGGATTTCAGCAATTCAGATGTGCGTTTATCCCCTAAAGCTTTCGTTTTCATCTGGCCCCGTTGCGCGCTTCGAAAACAAAGAGCCTTGAAGCATGAAACACGTTCGAAAAGAGCCATGGGGCAGATGTCAGTACTGTTCATATTGCCTAACAATACTTTATTTTTTTACGTTGTTGCGTGCTTTAAGGGCCTTGAAACATGAAACATACCCAAAAAGGAAGCATTATAAAATACATGGGCCCGTATAAACATCTGTCAGCCTGCTGGCTTGGCAAACAAACTAAAATAAGCGCACAAATAGAGGTTTCTGTTCTAGATTCATGTGTAAATACCATCATTTGCGGACGTACTTATCTAGGTTTTGCGTACGTGCGAATGGATGTTAATGACATCTTCTTGCACAAACACTGCACTTTTTGCTCCATCTTACTTTAGCTGTTGTGCTAAGCGTTTTTTGGTGGATATATTAATGGTGCACCGTGTTCTAATGTACTTCTTTGGGAAAATGATGTATTTTGCTTTATTTAAAAATCGTGAGCTTCTTTTACCATTTGCAGCGAATCAATCTTCATATGTTTCTGATGAATTGAAATCTTACTCATCACTGAGCATTTTTCTCACTTTCTAATTGTTTTAGTCTACAACATACTCGTCATTTTAAATAAATATTGTTTTAGTCTTTCTTTACTCTATCTTCACCGATCCCTGTCCAATAAATATCACCAGGTAACTTTTATTCCACTGTTGTGTGCAGATCTGGGTTTACCGTCTATTATTTGCTTGTCATGATTCGCCCATAGAAAGACGACAATCAAAGATATAAGCAGATATTCCATCTTTTTCTTCACCATTTATTTTATTTTAAAATGTTAGTTTTACTCTTTGAACGCGTTTTATAGGCGAATGTTCTTCTGCGTTTTTCGAGCTTGACCATGGAAGAATTGCATAGCTGACTGGGCAATTCATTTTTAAAATACTAGGACTGTGAAAACGGCTGTAATTTGAACAGCAAACTGAACGAGACAATAAAAATATAACATATTTTGCAATCACTTCTATGATCGCTGCTCACTGAAAAAGATCGAGAAGTATAGATCTTTATTCTTGCATGGAAATTAAATCGGTCACTGAAACCTAAAAAAAATAATAATAATAAATAATAATAATATATATATATATATATATATATATATATATATATTTTTTTTTTTTTCTGCATCCAAAAGGGCATTTGGCTTAACTTGAAAGCTGAGGTAAAAAAGAATAGAAATAAAACTTGGCTTTCTTTCCGACGAAGGCTATCGAAAATAAAGGTGAGCGTGTTCCAACGATTACCGTAAACTGAAAACTTGGTTTCATTTTTTAATGTTTATGCTTTTACTCAGATGAAAAAAAAAATGAACATGAATTTTAATACATATCAATAAATTTTAGGGAAGTTCTGGACATTTCCTACATTTAATTTCTTTTTCTTTTTACTCCGCAGGGTAAAAGTTGTACCTAATAAAAAAGAATCCTTTTCTAATTTCGTGCATCTAGAATGGAGTAGAAATTATTTGTTGATCCGCCACGAAATAAGAGTCAAATTAGAGTTCTCATAAAAAAAGCTACTTTTCAGCTGTTATTCATACTTAGTAATTCAAAATAACTGAGAGCAGCGAAAAGCCATGTGTATGCGAATTGGTCCAGAGCTTATCATATAAAAAAATGGAAAAAAGCGTGATTAATTACAAGAAAACACCATTAGCTGGAATATTTGACAAAGCGCCCAAAGATATGAAATGGCTCCTATAACATCCATTGATATTCAAAACACTTTTAGTCGATTAAGAAACTTCAACATATAGCAGATGACGCATTTGTTTGGCCGAAAGAACGTTCTGTTTGCATAATGTAGTCGAGTTGGTGATCTTTTTTTATCGCTACATCCCATAGATTTTTTAGGCAATAGTATTTTTGTCAAATTGTAAACGTCGCGTGTGGGGCAATTTAGCGATCGGTGGGTGATCCCCGCGAAAACGTTTGCATTTCACGTTTTAATTAAGTTACAAAACAAAAATAACAAATAAAAGATCGAAATTAAGCTTGCGACGTGCAAAGTTCCCTTAACTGAATACAAATCAAATGATTTTGACATTTGTCATGACTTAAGAGAAGTTTGGCGTCATAATGTTTGATTTTGCTAAAAGTAATTTATCTCGTAATTATTCAAAAAAGAGCAAAGAAACGATGCTTTCTAGAAAAAAAGGCCGAATCTGATTAAAAAGACATTGAATTTCCCACTGTTTTTTCGAACAAAAACGTATTCACACAACTTAGTTGATTTTGCGTTTATTGTCTGTTTTCGCTGTTTCAAGCGATGTATAACATCCGGGTAATTCAATTTCGCTTCTCACACCCATTTTGAAGCTCGCCTCACATCTAGCTTAGCCATCAAAGTTTACACCTCTTGCAGAGAAACTTGTCCTTTAGAAGAATATTTATGTCTTAATCGGCAAGAAAACTTCCTGGAATTAATTGATGATATAGAATCGAAAAAGAGGCGAATTTTCGACCAATTTAAGCAATTAAATCTAAGCAGCAAGTTGCGCTTTCTCAAAGCCAAATTCTTACGACAAAAATTGATCGGGAAAAAAGAATGGTTAAGCAAAGATCACAATGTAGCTTTTATCCGGAAAACGGTTTTCTTCGTTTAATGACAGTGTAATGGCAAAGTGTTTGATAAATATCTCCACGGCGCTTCAGAGCGCGTCGCTTTGAATTTGCGTCAGGCCGCTTGCTGTTTCGTGAGCGTAATGAAAATAGCGCCAGTAATTAGTGCAGCCGAGAGATAGCGAGCGAGCTTTTAAGACGTACCTCATATCGCGATTTATCATCACAGTATATGGGATTTTGTCAGACTTTACGGGCTTATCATTAAATATCAGTTTAGAGTAGGATTCAACACACTGAAAAGGCCCTTGTCTACAAAAAAAACCCCGCTAATTCTGGGAAACAGTTCTGGAAAACCAAACAAAAATTTATGTTCGTTTTTTGTTTTATGTTATCCGCGCGCGTGTGTCGCCAGACAGGTGCATTTCAACGTTTGATGTTTTTTTTCTACTCTCATCTTTGACATGGCGTTATAATTGAGGAATATGAACCCTAGATCGTACACGCTGTGTGTTATGCGTAATATATGGTTGGCAGATTGAAGCCTGGCTATATTAATCATATTAATTTAACCAGCAAGAATTCTTCCGCTTCCTCAAGTAGTTCCACAAATATTTTTTAGCGTACGTTGATGTTCAGTTTGATGTAAGATATAAAAATAAAAAGCGATAGAAAAATCCACGACACATGTTTTGTTTCATTGTGAACGCACAGCCCTGCATGGAAAATCGAATTTCTCGTATTTTATCAGAGAAAACTTGTTAAAATCGAAACATGCGTGAAGCGAAGCCTTGCGAAAACGAAAACCAAACGATAGGTGCTTACATTTAAACTCACCATCTCTGTAACTTGGTTTGTGTTCTTTGAAGTCCGTGTATTTGTGATATCTCTCCGTGTAGGGTAAAGGTTCGTCATAAAACGAATGGACGTTGGGATCATAAACGGCAGCTAAAACGAGAATACACAAAAAATTATTACAAGGGAGTTTAAAAAAATATTATAAAAAATAATTCAATTTTGCACTCAGACAAAGGTTACATTGAATTTGCCTTTTGGACTAAATAAAAAGTTCACTGCCTTTTTAGTAGTCTAAAGTCAAGAAAATGGGAAAAAGGACGATAATGTTTTTTCTGACCGAATTTTTGAATGGAAGTCATTTTAATAGCGCGCCGAGGCTCACGGAAGGCTAACAACAACCGAGATAAATGAAACATTTTTTAAACGCCGGAGATCTGTTATTTGGCTACTAGTAAGCACAGGTTGAATTTTGTTTTGTAACGTATTATGTCCGGTCATATTTTAGCGCAAATAAAAGACAAAATGGTAAGTCCTTAAAGGCAGTATTTTGGTGAAAAGGACGTTCGGATCTCGTGAGGTTGTTGCGGCACGGAGCGGCTATCATTTGCTAAACTTTCCATATTAAATACCACTTTGTCACTGGTATTATAATATTTTTCATGCGAAGCGGATTTAACATTACGTACGTCCGTTCGATAACAGAAAAGTTTAAACAGGAAAAGAAAAGACCTTGTCGCCCTGAATCCGTAAATCGCACAGGAATCTCGACCAAATATCGGGCTACAAATAAAGGATTTTTACTTGAGCGCGGATTATAAACTCATTCTTCGCTCGTTTATTCTTCAAAAGGCGTAGATTAAAAATGCCGAGACAAAGCTTCAAGCTTCTAATGTTGCCAATCTCTTTCTTTTTCAAAGCACAAGTAAAAATTAACCCGTTTCCCGTTTTCGGAGTGTTTTAAAGTATAGACTCTTAAATCTCCTGATCGTTTCCGCCCTTTCTTGTTGACACATCGCTTCCCGTTTACCACAGTAAATATCCTGTCTTTGGTATAAATTGAGGCATCTCTTCCTCTTTATTCCAATATTCTAATGTATTTCAAGACCTTGAACACTTTTGCTGTGCATGTTCAAGCTAAAGCGGCGTTTTCGCGGCGAGCGAAGAAAATTTATAGCTCACTGGAGTTTTGTCATGGCGAAGCCGTCGTCAAAACAAAGTTGAAGTCGTTTTCTCAACGACATTCATGGCTGTTTTGGACGCGTATCTACAAAAGAAAAACAACTTGTGGGTGAGCTCTATTTTTCAAGCTCTTGCGAGTTACAATCTTGAGCTAGGAAAGTTTTAAGATGAAAGGAAGCAGGGGAAAGTTCAACCGCATCACCGAGTTACGGGCATGCAAAATTCTAATGCTCTGAACGAGTGTCTCACAGCGTGGCACTATGATTAACAACAGAATCCGTAAAATTACCTTAACATTGTTTTGAAGAGGAATTATAAAAGTTTTTATTTTATAACAAGCGGGATCAGTGTAGCTTCAACTCGGGTGAAAGAAGCGTGCTCGGCAAAAACGCAGGTGATTTTAAAACACGCCTCGAGGTCAAGTTCTTTCAGTTTTTGACGGACTGAAAGAACACTCACTCGTGGTTCCCGTTTGCGAATCATAAAATATATTGACAGTGTTTTGTGTGCATGAATTTCTTTTTTGTACATCAAAACACAAGATTCATTATCAAGATTATGATAATTTTATACTCTTCATAACACAGTGCGCGCTGCGAAAGGGCAAATCCAATTGACACTTTTTCGAAACTTCGACTTATTGAGTTGTGAGTAAAGTGTTTCATCTAACCACGACAAAACTAAACTGCCTACTTATTCAATTAACCGAATGAAAAGAACTAAAATTCGCACAAACAAGGACAAAATGTAGAATCTTTCTAATCGCAGACTATTTTTTGCTATATATTTCAATTTTTGTCGCGATCCTTCATGAAGACAGTTAAAAGTCAATACATTATAAAGCGAGACTTTAATGTTTCTTTTCATACCAAAGCCCTCTTTAAAAATTGTGCGAGCGATAAACGGCTACAAACAAACTAGACAGCATCGTGCCCGAACATCAACACACCCAATTTTATTTGTGGAATAAAAATTAGCAGAGTAAAGAAAGGAAAGTGTTTTTATTTGATTCACTCGCAATAAATGATGCTCTTTTTTTGTATAGCCTATGTGATCGTTAAAAATGAACAAATCTCTTCTCTCTCATTTGAGCGCAATTGAGAAATTAAAAGGTCATGTACGACACTTTTGCACTAATTTTCTACCGGTAAGGGAAAAACTTTTTTGTGCGCATTCAATAGAGGAAGAGGCCCCTAAAACGATAATCAGGCAAAATTTAGCCCATTCAACGACGAAATACACCTGCCCTGCGATTGTGAATTTAAACGACTGTCTTGCACGGAGCAAATTAAATTACCTTTGACAATGCCGAGTAAATGGCTCTCAAAAACTAAACTAATTTTAAAAAGTTTGGAAAAGGCCTATCATGTTTTAGCATGCTTCAAGGCTTAAAATGTCCTACTGAATGCACCGCTGTCAACGTATAATTTAATTACAGAAATACAAAATGCAAACAATGGCATCTTAGCCTGTGTGAAATCTGAGAAGCAAGTTTGGATTGTAACACTGCTAGGCAAGTGAATTTAACGATCGGTAGGGAATGGATCTGTAAGCTGGGCATCATCTCAAATGTAAACTGCAGGATATTCCTAAGACCTTTTGAAAATGTTTTACCTCAATTAGCGAGTATTTTTTTTTGTTAAGAATTTTAAGTGGGAGAAGAGCATCATAACTCATACTAAACAACAGAGAATGCAAAAAACAAGACAGAAAAATGAGAATTTCATTCGGCGAGAGCAAATGTTTGAAAAATAAAATATTTTGGAAAGGGCAAAAGAAAAAATGAACATGGAATTGCTTGGGGATATGGAAAGCATCTGCCTTTGGCCTGTCACAGTTCATATGTGTTTGCGGAGAAAATATTAAAGCGATGCAGCAATCAAGCAAAAAAACATCTGCCTTGCAAATTTGAGATATTGTGTTCAGTTCACTCCATAACAATTAAAATTAATTTCAACATTTTCTATCATAAAATCAAAGCCCTATGAATATTCATAATGTGTGGGCTATCAAACTGTCTAATTAGAATGAAAAACAATTCACCGAGTGCTATTTCACAATGGAAAAAAAATTTACCTTCGCTTGAAGAGCCCTGTAAACCATAACATTCGCCCTGTTGGTGCGTTTGATGGTGGAAAGACGCGAGGCTCTGCAAACGCTCTGTGAAAAACAGAAAACAAAATAAATGACAGTCATTTCTCCGTAGCGTAGGCAATTTGTTAGTGCATTTGCCACAAAAGTATATATACTTTATCAAAGCTCCAAGACAAAAGAGCAAGCTTAAAAAGTTTACAACATGTTCGTTTGTATGTTATCTAACAATTTCACAAAAAAATGAGCAACAGTGAGGCTTTAGCATTTTTCTCGCTCGACACGTGACAGCTAACGCACCGCTGTTAATCTTACCAGGGAATTGAGGTTGAAAAACTTTAGTAATTGTCATAAAGATAGCAAAAAAGGGCTTATTAAAAAACAACTTTCACTCTTCATAAAAATTTCATTCCTAAATGAGTGAAGAAGAATTGAAGAGCTATAGGAGGTCGTGGATTTAAAAATGTCTTTACGTTTGTCAGTGGGAAAAAAATCAAATAAAGATGTGATACACGCCAACAAAAGTGTTTCTTTCAACAAGTGTACATTTCAAGTGAGGAAAAAAATTAAATTAACGCTGAAAAATACAAGGCTTGATTTTATTATCTCCTGTAAAGAAAATCGAAGGAGCAGGCGAAAAATTGCTACAAATTAAAAAGAAAAACAACGGGGAGAACAAATTGAAGATTGGAAATGATTGAAGAAGAAAACGTATATAATGATTTCTCGGCGCGACTTACCTTGTTCGTAAGGATTTTCACAAGTTGTGTAGTCGATAGGTTCTTGCTTGATCGAAGGGTAGTTTGCTGCCGGGGAAGAATCGAACGGCGTGTTGTCATACGCTGCTGTTAGCTGTCTGTATCCCTTCATGCAGTGAAAACTTGAAGGTTGACTTGAGCAGGTGTAAATAAGAGGAGAACTGCTTGAAGCATGGCTTTCACTGATCATTCTCATGTATGAAGAGCTCTCGCTTCCTTTGTCCATCTTGCTTTGCTTGAGTGTTGTTCGTCGGTGTTGTTCTGGGTCTTGACACGCGCGCTCTCTGGGCTCCGGTTTAACGTGTATGGCATAGCTGCCTACAAAACGAGGGAAAATATACCTCTAGACAAAAATGCCTATTCATTTTCAAAACAAAACTAACGTTATGAATGGCCTAAACAAAAAAGAATGCCTTATTTACATAATGAAAAAATGGGATGGGGGCTGACCAGAGAAAACAAGTCAAATGTACAACTTTTGTTGGCAAAATAATACGAGCGGCGTTTGCATTAAAACCACAAACGTAAGCCTCACAACAAAACAAGAAAAAAAACTGTTATTTAACCTCATCTTAGGCAAATAGAGACCTGAAAAATATTCATGGATATTTAAGGCCATTTATCGATGCGGATCGTTTGATGCGGTTTTTAGTGAGCTTGCCTCCAGTAAGCGCGAGTCTCCAAATTTATGAGCATCGCTACATTACAGCGGTCTTTTTTAGCCATATATAAATCAAGCCTGAGGCAAGAATTTAGAAAAGATTGTGAAAGAGACTGTCATCAAAGATAACGCTAATTGCGCTGCTGTTTCAGTGGTTAGAAATTGAACGAACGTTTGGCACGTGTTTACCGACAAAATTCTACTTAATTAACGTTTCTTTAACAACTTCACGGAGAAGCTGCGAGAAAGAAATTTCCAGAGCCTTCGAAATCTAGGACACCGGAAAACTCACTCAAGTTGAATCATAAGGTAGTTTTCGACCTTTTCTTTTTACCTGTACCTGTTGCTTACTGGAAAACATAGATTTAATTTCCTTTGAATATTTTTTAAGGTAACACAACATTCTATTTGACAGATACCTTCGGTTTTGGGATTTGTCGAGTTGCCTTCGATTTCTGGCACAAACTGTTCATCGGTGGTGCTTGACTGGTACGGCCGAGCTGAAAAAGCCACGCGTACAAAGCAAAATTAAACGTTTTGCCTCTAAAATCTAAGTTTAATGAATTCGGTGCTTTTTCATCAATTATTCAGTACATTTCATGCTCAACGTTAATAAAATTATCGCTTAGTCGCCACAAAGTTCACGTTAAAATAGTTAGTTATGTTACTTACCTTCAATCATCCAGTGCTCCTGCATTTGGCACAGATCTTGAAACAATTCTGAGAAAGAAAAATCGAATCGCGCAGGTTTTAACTTAATTACAAAATTTCCTTGACGCCAAAAAAAAAACATCATAGACGTGATGTGAGTATTGTAAACGAAGCTAAAGAGAGTATTACCTTGCGAGTCTAAAGAAAGATTTTCACCTTGTCCGCGAATTCTCTCCGCGGGACTACAAGGCTTGCGTTCGGGATAAGTGCAACGTGAAGAAAGCTGCCGAGAATAAATTCAAAAATAGTTATCGGTGAAGTGTTTCGATTTATAAGCGTGGTTTAACAGTGTAAGCGACGCGATTTTTTCTCTGTTACCTGCGGGTACATGTGAGGAACCTCTTGGTCATACGACGAATCGAACTGGTACATTCTACTCGATGTGTAACTTACACACCGTGTTATTAAGAAGATCTCGCGATGCTGTAACGTCTACAGAGCTATCGGCTCTATGTTTTGCCACTTAAAACTAATAAAACGAACACGGCTTAAATAAAAACTAAAAAGATGGATCCCACGTTGGTATGAATTGTTTGAGATCTCGTAGTAAAAAAAAAATGGCAAATGGCACTACAATCTACTGTATATTATTTGGCAGACTTTGTCACTTCACACAAGATCATAGTTGTATTTTTTAGCTGTCCGCTTTTGATCAAATCTTTCATTTATAGCGAACGCGCTTGCCATTGGCTTACCAATTTAGTCCTTTTGATGTATGATTGGTCATTTGCAAGTAGCAATTCAGCGAGTGTCAATTTCTGTCTATTGACCAATCAAAACAATGAAAACAATTAGTCCCATTTGGCACACGTTAGCTGTCGCGGCAAGTTTTCCAAACGCGTGCCTCGTTTGTCATTCTGCTTTTCAACTAATAATATCATCATATTTAACAATGATTTCTCATACACGGTAAAAACCACCTAAGGGGCTGAACAAGGAGAGAAAAACCCAAACGCCCGTAACACGAATTGGGTTGTTCTCGTCATACGGCGAACGTTTACCCAGTTCCGCTTGCAGACGCAAGATTACAGAAAGACAAATTTCAAATAGCTGTTTATTTTGTTCTTTTTGGTGAAAATACGAAATGCGTACAATTTAATTTGCAGGTCGATCCCGGGGGGTGGTGCTATGGGGGCGCAAGGACGCGGAAAGTTTGAATGGCAGGCGAAGTGGGATTTACAATCATTTAGCACACTGAATGCGAGATCCCGATGAGAGATGATTTTTAATGCTCTTGCTGAAAAGAGGCTAAGCTTTAAAACAAAAAAGCCCGTGGAAGACGAACATCAAGCTCGCTAATTGGTATTGTGTGACGAGAAAATGAGTTAGCATTTTATTGTTCGTCCAAAATACAGGTGCCAGTCAATTTCAGTTTTTCATAATTCTCAAAAAAAAAATCTTTTCCAAACTTGACGATTATATTAGCAAACAATCTTTGTCTGTTTTGATAATTTCTAGCGACAATTAAACGAACGAATTTTGATCAAAAATGCTTTCTAAATAGCCTCGGTCTTCAACTTTTTAGCAATTTATCTCTGCATCAAATGAATTTCTGAAGCTTCGAGAGCGCCTTGCTGTTTATTGTGGATTTTTTCCCACGCTTAATACGAATTGATGAGAACAGATACACAATTTTTTTTTGCACAAATTCTCCAAAAATTGGACATCTTCAACTGCTCGGCAAACGTATTGTCCAGCTTTCTATCGGTAAAGTGGCATCTATTTCCGGGTCTTGCATACGCTCTGATGTTGTTTGACCAAGATATCAGCGCTATATTGAAGTCTTCTTATTCTCTAGTAGATGCTAGATTTAGCGACGACCGCATTCATTAACAACCACTCTGCCCGGTCTGATTGTGTTTCTCATCAAGCTTTATTTGCCTCTGTATGTGTTGTGGCACTTTTGTTTGCTGTACGTAGAAAACTACGTTTCGTATGTACGCAGTTTAGGTCTTTTGAAGGCTAAACCACGACGACGCAATGATAACAAAACCGACTAATGCGCGTAGGCGCGTCAAACGCCTCGCACAGCTCACGTCACGCATATTAGCGGAAAAATCGAACGAAAAACACGTTGTCACGTATCGAAAACGACAGGCACGTTGCAAACCGAAACCGCGTAATTTTTTGCTATAGAAATTAATAGAGTAACGTTTTGAAAGGGTCTTAGTGTTATAACCTATCAATATTCGAAAGAGTCAGGGTTTTTATCAACACAAGCTGCAAATGATCAATTTTTCAATAAATAAAACACAATCGAAGACTATAGAACATTGGTTAATATGCACAAAATTGGAATTTGAAAAACAAAAACAATCACACCATTTGATATTTCCCACAAAATTCGCTGTTCACTAAGTTAAAATGTTTAGAACTGATATAGAAGTGTATTGTAACTGAGCTGCGGTTTGCGCGGTGTGTTTAATAAAGACACCGACTTATTTACCACGATCGCTAAATTCACGTTAAGCCATAGAAAATGTTCGCGGAATAAAAACTAATCTCCTTTTTCTTCAGTGTTCCTTTGATGAACGAAATTCTCTTTTTGTGATAAATAGAGAAATAAGTGTTAAACGGTTCGTCTTTAGTAACTCCGACTTGAATAACATGCGAAGTTAATTCTGCCGTCCGTACACCTTTAGTAAACAAGCATTTCGCGGAATGATGTAATGAGGCTGTATTTCAGATCCTTTTTTTAGTGGTTAGATGTGATCTAGTAACCATTTAAGTCGCTATCACTTAGTCCTTCGGCTACAGGCGAGCGCCACCTGACTGATCCCGATAATAAAACATTAGAAATTCAGTCGCCAAGACCTGTGAAAATCTTGAACGCTAGCAGCTGCATTTCGAGTTTACCTTTTCTTTATTTTACAATATCTCTAATAAGGCCTTTGCTTTGTTTTCACAGAATAAACGAAAATTACAAGCACACTCCCTCCGTTTAAACCCTCGTCTTAAACATTTTTGCTTTTCTCAAATCGCGAACCCGAATTTCGTAATTACAGCTCAAATTTGTTCATAAGAACTTCCTCTTTGCCGGCATATTTGGTAACTACTTATTCAGTGGGAGTTAATTTTATTCACAAATTTAATTTATTGAAGAGTTTTTCTATAGCATTGTTGTTTTTTACGGCAGAAAGCCTAAATGTTTACTTGTATGCGTTCAAGTTACTACCGCGAAATACAATGACAAAAACACTTTGCGCTTGTTGCTTTATTCATCAGAAAATAGCATTTTTTTCCTTAGATATATAGTTGCCGCAAAATTTGACATCGGAGGAAAGTTTCTTGTCAAATGTAAAATGTTTGCTTATATTACAATCCCAAAAGAAAGACATATTCGACACTTTCCCTAGAATTAAACCTGCGATCAAAAATTTCCCGCTTGCGTCTAAAGTTTTTGCACTTCGCGAACAATAAAAGATCATTTGTGATTTCCACTTATCAAAGCCAAAAAGAAACGGCTTCGTCGTGAAACGAAAAATGATAGAAAAACTATTCTTTTGGGGGGCTTAGGAAAGGAGAAAAGATAATGGTTTGGTTCACAAGTCAGTGACAGCATACTACGACAATAGCACGAACATGCGATTTGTGTTACACCTGTTGTGAACTGTACTGCGCACGCGCCAGCTGACATTGAAAACAAATTGCTACCACCTATGGTCGCTTTTGTGTTTTTCTAAGGATCTTTTTCTTCGCCAAAGATTTCTTTTCAAAAGAACAAACGAAAATAAATTTCTATAAGATCTGGCCTTGTTTTGGCCACATAAATTGACCGCACGCAGACATCGAGCAGTCCTGTTTTGAAAATGATGTAGATTAAGAACATTAGAATATTTAATTAAATTATATTTAATTTATTTAATTTATTTTGACACAATTGCTTTGTCTTGTAAGCAATCTATAAGTCTTCTACGCTGCGCTATAATGAAACACGACCAATTGATTTGTTAGTTTTAGGTCCCTTTCTAATGGAAAATGGTTTCGACCTTGTTTTCGATATAATTTACATGCAACGAAGAACTGTAAAGCGCACGAACGAATCCGCACACTTTCGGTGTTTCTATTAAACGTTCGTAAAGTATTAAACCCCTTCTGTCGGCTCGTCGCACAAGCTGTTAGCTAGCTGTTGTATATGACAGAATTTTCCGGAATTTTGATGGGATCTCAATTGCTGTTTGCTCTATAGAAGAAATGAGAGCAGACGTAAAACCTTGGCTAAATTACTTAAACTGTACGAGCGTACATTTAAGGCGATTTCTGCTATAACTGGAGCGCTCGGTTTGAGAGCTTTTACACAATCTTGACATTATACCCCTTTCAAGTAACATTAGCTGGCTTACCTGTTTCCGGCAGAAGAGAAAGGTTCTTTTGGAGTTTACTTTATACAATGTTCGTGATAGTTTAAAAAAAGAGCCGTTTTCTCTGAAGTTCTAAGTAAATCGTTAACTTGTCAAGCGAAGCGAATTCAATAGGTTTCTTCCGACCACGCTAACCTAATCTACACGGTAAATTGTTCCTTTGAAACTGGAGCGAAATGGATCATATATATTTTAATTCAGTTCACGTGGGTCAGGTTCAGCTGCATAGTAAAATTAGTAATATGCATTTAGAGATGAAGTTATTAGTTAAAAATCCGTGTAATTGAAGGGATATAGAGTTTCCAAGGCTTATGGCACTTTAACAATAAAGAAAACTTTTCTTTTGAACGTGCGACCGGCAAGGATAATTTGAATCCTTAAAGATAAATCAAAGAATCAAAAAATTGCTTTGAGATTACACCACACAAGTACAAGTTAAATTTGCTAAAAGCACGAACCGTGTTTGCCGTTAATTTGCGCGTCTATTTATACCTGATTTTTGTTTCAGTTTAGCAACAAAATAAAACTGAAATTGTTGGAAAAATTTCGCAATCGCTTTTTCCAAGGCGCGCCCATATAAACATTCAAAAGTGTCAGTTTTAAATTATTTTTTGTTTTGTTTTTCTCGGTAGCACGGGTAGAATTATTTCTCAATCAGAACCAACTGGATTAATAACGCCGAAGCAATTAAACCTTTGTTTATGAGGCTGAATTGACAAAATGAAAAATCGGGTATTTCCTTATATTACACGTCCAAACATAACAAGCCTTTGTTTCGTGGCATTTAATTCCTCCCCTTTTAACGCCTTCGCTTCATCACACCGCAAATCGAATTCTTACCTCTTGATTTTACAGCCTTATGAAACCACATAAGAAAAAGAAAAAATTGTACTGATTCAGTGAAATTGGCATCCAGATTTTGAATTAAGAAAACTGTTTTGACCGCCTGTTCCTGAAGCAACTGAACTAATTTCTAGAAACTGGACTAATTTCTACTTTTTACTAAGACGTGACACTCATTTATAAGAAGCTTAAAAAGAAAAAAAGAAAAGAAACGATTGAGAACACTAGAGCTGATCTAAAAATGTAGCTTATATGCATTACCGGTTAATTTTTACAGACTGTGCTAAGTTTTCTAGACAGTTTCAAAATTAGAAAGGTCTCGGCTTGTTTTAGTATGAGGCAAAATTGAACAGTCTGTGTCAAGAGTCATTATTGTCTAAGCACTGATCACAATTGTTTTGTTCCCACTCTATTGGTAGCCTTAAAACATAATTACTTTCTTAGAAATCGGAAATATTTCTATGTTGGTATTCATCTTTTCAAGAGAAGCACGTGTCCGAAGTCTAAAGTTTTTGTTAATCTCTGCTCGACATTCACCACCTACTTTCGCCGGAAACCGATCAGTTAGTAATATTGATATTATCACGCGCCCTTCGCATCTTCTTGCTAACAAATCCCACCCGAATTAGCGCATTAAGGTTGTTCCGGAGGTCTTTTCACTGCAACAATAGCGATAAATAAACGCTCTGTAGGGCCTGCTTTGTTTTTTTTCTTTAGCGCGTGGTTCGCGCCTACTTTTTAACAGTAGACAAGCCAAAGTAATTATTAGGAAGTCAAGTGAACGCGCGTTATTTCAAAGGACAAGTAAACAGAGTAAAGAACATTTCTTTTGTTTCTCTCAAGTTTTGAATAGATGTAATTACTCACATTATATTGAAATCCCTCGGTGCGTGCGGGGAGCACCAAGATCCGATCTGCCGTATATTAGTTCAGTAAAAACTGGTAGGGTATGAAAACATTTGCTTGTTTTCATCGGGGAACGAGATAAATGCAATATCAATGAATAAATGTTATGTATTATTTAGAGCGCAAAACAATATTCCCTCGATAGATTGTTTTGTGGTATTTGTAAATTTGTATGCCGTCAGGAAGTCTGTCAACCTTAGTAACTGCTGGCATAGCATTTCTCAGACTACACCGTTCAATTTACCACTTTTTAAGAGCACAACAAGAAACGCTTTGGTAAAATACCCATTCAGAGAGCCTAAATGTCCTTAATCGGGTATTTCTATTACTTTAAAACGTTAGAGTTTTCTTTACGGAGTTACTTATCAAACTTTTTCAGTTACGAAAAAACAGACCGTGGCATAAAGTTTTTGGCTAGCCAATAGCTTCCTTCAAGAGTTTCGTTGAAAGTCAACTTAGAGCTCACATGTTCGGGGAGTAAGATAACGCCTCCACCAAAAAAATAGCTGCCACTTCAATCTGATTCAGTTAAATAAATTCTTGCTATTCAAGTTGTGGGAGTTGAAAGAAAAAAATCATTTTAAAAGTCTTGAAATGACATGTCTGATGAAATTTGATCATGTACATGCAGTGTGTTAATTCTTAGTATTTCGATTTTCACGATAGGACAAAAAGGTTCCTTTGAATCTCTAAATACCTCAAAATATCGAAAGGAGTCAAAAAGCAGCTTGGATATCTAATGCGTGGCCCACGCACCACATGAGGGTAACATAAATTGAGCGAAAATTGAGGAAGTGATTAAACAATAAAGATGATAAAACCATCCGTTAGAAAAAAAGAAAACAATGTTAAATACTCTTTCTTTGAGGTTACAAACAATAATTGACCGTGAAGTCTATACACGGGGTTATCTCATGTTTGACGAGTGAGGGAAAATGTACATGGTTTATTCCACGTGCCCTTTCAACAAACTTGGTGCAAAAGCCCGGTGGGCTTGGCAAGCCTGGTCAAGTTTTCCACTTCACTGAATGCAGTTAGTTATCGGCTAGTGGCTTGTCAATACTTTCTAGCTCTGAAGCGTGGTCAACATATAATTTCTCCTTACTATGTTAGCATAACGACAGGAAGACAGGTGAAGAGGACGAAAAAATCAAAAACTCGTGAGGATATTGTCATAATTTCAGCGTAGAACTCGGCCTCTGCACCACTGGGACATTAATAGAAACGTTTGCTAATCAGTAAATAATCATTTAAAACATGAATTGAACCCCCCCCCCCCAACCCCCGGTTGGCAAACATAAAGTAATAAATGAATAAGAAGGGAGGGGTTAGTCTCTGCATTGTTCGGAAAGTGAAACATTAAAATTTGGTTTTATCATTAATGCAATACGGAAAGCCGTGGAAATTCCGGTTTTTTATTTGTAAGACTCTGAAAAAGAAAGGAGGCTCTGCCTTTCGAAATATTGGATTATGAACATAATTTCCCTAGCGTGAAATTTATCATATCGGTTCCCGGAAGTATTTTTTAAAGCTGCGGATAGAACAGTACAGTCATGATTACGCCGCCTTATGATCGGCAGACGTAAGTCGAAAGCAAACCCCGGGGGGTGGGGGGGACTCCCATATAAAAATGACGGGGATGCTCGTCGGAAATTTTCGAAAAGCACCCTAAAAGGTACCAGAATCTCGTTTGATGGGTGTGGCTCAAATGAATTTTTACCCCTAAGAGTAACCAATTCTTAAACAACACATGTCATATTCTGTCACATTTTTTCGGTTTAATTTTTTTTCGGAGGGGGTGTACCCAACAAAGTTTTGTACGGGGATGCTCCGCCCCAAGGTCCAAACCCTTACCCTTTCATATACCGTTTTTGACAGAAAAGGTACCCCTTTCATATACCTTTCATTGAAAATCGTACCCCTTTCATATACCTTTCATTGAAAATGGCACCCCCTTCATATAGCCTTTACGTGCGTCTGTTTGATATATTTTGCAAGGCGCTATTTATAATACTTCAATGTCAGTTTTCCCTATCTTTTTTATACTTCAACCGGTGTTTTTCCTACCCTTTCCTATACTTCGTGAAATCCCTACCCTTTCACATACTTTAACTCGTGAAATTCCTACCCTTTCATATACCGCCAGCCTAAAAAAGGTTCCCCTTTCGGGCGGAGCATCCCCGTATAGCCCATTATAGGGAGTACCCCCCCGGGAATCAATCAAACTCCGGATCCTTATCTTCAAAGCCTGTTTACACCTTTAAGCACAGACTATGAACTTAGAGACAAGGAAAACAAATTCTGTCTGCCCAAGCCACGTACAGATTTTTTAAAATGCAGTTTTTGCTACAGTGGGGCGCTGTTGTGGAATAATTTCCACAGAATGTCAGAGCCATTAGATCTTATAAAAAGTTTAATAACTAAATCAATCGCCTTATGTTCACCTCATACTCCCACACGACAAACATGTAAACCAGTTTTTATCTTTTTTTGTAACTGATGTTTTTACCGTGCTTAAATAACTCGCAATTTTTCTTCGTGCTGCTCTCTGCTAACTTTAAAAAAAAAATCAAAAATTCAGTTGCAGGGTGTCACACGTAAAAATCGTGCGTGTAACTTCTCAAACTCATTAATAATTCATGACGAAAACACAAAGGAAATTAATGTTTAATGAGTGTTTGGATATCAGTTCAAACACTCCTCATTTTTGCATCCTTAATTTCTCCTTCCAAAATCATTTTGTTTGAGAAGTAATATCAAACATTCGACACAGTATTTCATCAGATTTCCAAACACCTTGAAGTGGGTTAAAAAAAAATCGGCTACGCCTCGTTTTTCAACCCACTTCGCGGTGTTTGGAAATCTGATGAAACACTGTGTCTCATGTTTGATATATTACTTGCAACAATATCTAGATTTTTTTTTGTGAGACTCAAATTGCACGAAAATATTTTACGAGTAACAGCACCTTTAGAGCTTCATGAGAAGAAATCTGTTACACCAGCAAACGCATGGCAACTTGCACTTCATGTAAAAGACACGAAATGAAGAGAAACTTGTCAGTTCCCACCAGTTCAAATCATTATTTTGTCTGCTCTTTTCGGGTGCACTACCTATCTAATAAAAGGGGTGTTTCTTGGTGTTGCGGAAGCCATGTTGGTTAGCTTTTGTGTTGTGGTGTGGGTATCATGGGTTCAGTGTCTTTTGAATCTTTTGTTTTACGTCATTTGGTGATCACACCATCCGCAACACGAAGAAACTACCAAGAAAAGTGATGACGAAAAACACGGCAAATAGAGCAGTTTTCAATTGACTGTCAAAAGTAATTACACAATTGCTTTGGTTTTGCATTGCTACGCTTTGTGATTGGCTAAAAAATCTCGCGCCACTTTCTTGACCAATCAGAAGTAAAACCAAAACCAATCGTGACTTGCTCGCACGCTTTTCCCGCGCTTGGCGCCCGCGACATGTAATTGCTTCGAGCTCTGATTGGTTCATTGGATTGTTTACGACTGCTGTGATTGGTCAGAGTAATTACTTTGGTTTTGGTTTTACGACACTCAATTGAAAACTGCTCTATTAAGCCCGGTCAAATTCAGTTTGTCCCGATCATGGGAAAAAAAACTGACTTGCAAACGAGACAGACAGTGTCCCGCGGAAATAACAAAATTTCGCTTAGCTTATTTCCAGTTTATATCGCCAAATGCCACCAAATATACAACTAAATTAAACAAAAATATTCTATAGAGCAAAACTGAAGTAGTAGTTTGGAGATAAAGTGCAGGATAACAAGGATGGAAGTGCATTACAGTTCATCAAATTTGATTTCGCGACAGGCGGTCAAGAAATCAAAATTGCCATTCTGGTGGAATTTTGAGTTTTTCTTGGCCATTATTTTGTCTCTTTGGTTAATATTTCTTTGCTTCCATCAATTTTACGATCTTATCTTCCTATTTCAAGACAATAGAGCAAATTTAAAGCAACCGCGGCTCCTGACCATACTGTCTCTTGAAAACAAACAGGGAGCTTTAGCAACTACGACGGTAATGCAAAAGAAAACGTCATTGAAAAAAGAATTTGCGCTCACTTAAACTACTATGAAATTGTTCCAAATTGTTTCATTTGCCTAATGTTACTGGAATTGTTCAAGAGCTGAATTGGTAGGGACGGCTTTCAAGTTCAAATAGAGCAAGGAAAATTAACCGTCGTATGTTCACGTTCTCTAAAAACCTATAATTCATCTTTTGAATTTTCTTTTTAATAAATGTTTTCTTAGCATTGTTTACATGACATTATAAGTGATTTTACGAAGTTGTAGAAGATCACCTGCGTCCGGAGTTAGCATAAACTTTCGTGATCTCGTCCAACCTCCTCCCCAGCGTGTTTTCCGGATTCAAATCATGGCGAGCGTAGAAACCCCGGACAAGGCTATCAAAATAATTCGAAAATATTAGTGTTTTGTCGTGTAAAACATGATTAAATGTCGTTGTTTCGTTTCAACTTGACAACAGTTTTAGATTGCCAGAAAACAAACACGGCTACCAATCCCGGCTGGAGCTACCTCTGGAAACGCCATTTCATCATGTGTCGTGTGACAAATACTCTACGATTAAATTCTTGGAGCATTTAAGCAGCCTTGTCAGGGTTTTGATGCATTTTCGCCTATCGTTCACGCTAAAACGCTCAAAAACGCTGATGAAAACGGAGACTTTCGAAAACAGTTTCAAAAGTGGAGACTTTTGAAAACGCATCGTTTGGAAAACGCTTCGTTTCTAGTGTGGACAGGGGAAAACGGAGACTTTTGACAATGGTGACGTAACAAGCGTCACATGCCTCTAGTGTGGACAGGTGAAAACGGAGACTTTTGAAAACGGTGACATGAAAAGCGTCACATGCCAACGGTTGCATTCCAAATCGGAGCATCTATCACCTTTAACACATGCGCAATCCCAGCCAGGTCTCAGTCGTTTTCATCGTTTTCGAGCGTTTTAGTGTGGACAGGTTAAAACGACACGAAAACGCTAGTGTAGACGAAAATATTGCTTCGTTTTCGCCGAGATGAAAACGGCGACTTTTGAAAACGCATTAGTGTGGCCGGGGCCTTAGAATAAACATGTTTCGATCATGATTCACGCAATGCGCCGTCTGATGTAAACACTTTTTATAGTCCACCATATTTCATCCTTGATCATACTAAACATATTTCGTCCTAGTGTGAACACAGCAAAGGAAGAGTTTTAATTGGTGCCTTGTTTACACGCAGGGAGAATGATCCTAGCACTAGAATCATTCTCTTTCCATGTAAACAGTCCCGAAAGGAAGATATAAATGAAGTGGCTAGGAGGTCTATCTGGGAAACCTGAATAAGGTTCATGTGTTATTTAAGGTAGTTCGAAAAGATATTTTGGCGTGCGCAGGCTTAGTGTAGTGTTTATTGAATAACAAATACTGCATAACTATAAAAAAATATAATCGGAAAGTTGATGAAAAAAAGAAAACAGTCTCATATTCGTTCTACATTGTCTACGTAATGACTTGGTTGCTGACCTTTTAAAGGTAACATGAAACAAACACTGAAAAATCGCAAAAGAAATATCGCGAAAACATCCACGTGCCGTTTTGTGTGTAAATTGGCTTTGTAAGAACAATACTTTATAATTACAACTCATAGTTATAGTAAATACAAAGGACTTTAATCAACTATCTGAACGCCCCGTCGATTAAAAGCGGAAAACCCGCTTCTAGAAAATGTAAAAAAGTGCTGGGCGCGTGGAGTTGTCACCCGCCATACTTGGCTGTATACTTCAGGGCCCAGTTGTTCAAAAGGTGGATAGCGCTACCCACCGGATAAATCACTATCCAGTGGATAACACAAAGGATTTTGTTAATACTTATCCACTGGATAGTGATTTATCGGGTGGATAGCGCTATCCACCTTTTGAACAACCGGGGCCAGGAGGAAAGGTTATAAAGGCCCGTTTACACAGGCGATTTTTTGTGCAATTTTTGTCGCACTTTTCGGTGCATTTTTTGTCGCGTGCAAGTTGCATCTTCGAATCACGTGTGTAAACTAGTGACGATTCCAGTGCGATTTGGGCGCGATTTGTCGCGCGATGTCGCAGAGGTTTTGAACATGTTCGAAACCTGAAGCAACTTGGCGGCGATTATTGGAAAATCGCAGCAAATATCGCACCCAAATCGCACAGAAAATCGTCGCTAGTTTGGTGTTTTTATTAAAGATAGATTCAGCTATCGTGAACAAGTGGTTTCTCACAAAGACGACTTTCGTTATTAATAAAATCAACGCCCTGGACGCCTCCTCAGTTGAATGCGGACACCTCAACGCCAAACTTCGAAGCCAAACTTTCGTGGCGTACCTGAAAACTAGCTCTTAAGCTAAGCGTACCGACCACGCTAAATAAAGGATCGATTGATTGATTGATCGAAACTTCAGGTCTACGAATTTTTATGAAGCAGCTTATAAAATCAAATCTGTCGTAAGACACGACCCAAAATTCCACGAAAGTGCTTGCTTATGACAGGTTTCAAATATCGCGATTTGACTGACTGAAAAAAAAAATTGGTATAATGGAGGAGTGGTCGCTTTAAAGAGGCGTAGCAGGGGGAGTTTCGCCTTTTATAAACCCCCGGCACAATTGTTAGTCAACACTCTGGATACCTCATCAATTGAAAGCGGACACCTAAGAAGAGTGGGCACGTGGGGTTGGTATCTGCCACACTTCAGGTCTGAAAGTGACTCATCTCTCGGCCCTACGAAGGACACCTGTAGAAAACGCTGGTGCCCGTCCCAGCACTAGAGTGAATTTCTGCCTTAGTAATTTATCCACTTGTGTTTAATAATTATCGTGAAAAGTTTTTCGGTCTGGTTCCACCCTTTTCCTCCTCTGAGAGTCAATGAAACCCAGTCTTGTTATGGCAATGCAGCTCTAACCGTTTTCAGGCTCTGTGGATAAATTCCTACAATATGACCGCTTCAGCGGTACTTTCCTGTGGTGCTGTTTATTATGTTGTTCAAGGTGGTTCTAACTTTTGACTCTGTGAATGAAATCCTAAAGTGTGACCATTCAAATGAAAGCTGCTGAGTAGTACTTTCCTGTGGTACTGTTTATTATGCTGAACAAGGTGGTTCTAACTTTTGAGTCTGTGGATGAAATCCTAAAGTGTGACCATTCAAATGAAAGCTCTTAAACAGTTCTTTCCTGTGGCACTGTTTATTATTCTTTTCAAGGTGGTCTTCCTTTTAAATCTGAGGATGAAATCCTTCAATTCAGACTGTAGCCATCCATTTAAAAGCTCTTCAGTCAGCAATATGCCCCTGTGGTACTGTTAATTATGCTCGTAGATAATGGTTCTTACTTTTGAATTTTAGGATGAAATGCTTCCTATGACCAGCCGTTCAAAAGAAAGCTCTTAAGACTGAGTTCTTTCCTGTGGTGCTTTTTGTTTCTTTCAGTATTTTACAAAATAAAAAAAAAGAGGTTTTCTCTTGTTTGATTGGTCACTATTGAGACTGACAAAGATTTAATTTAATTAACTTAGTTGTGTTTTTCATTGGCATTTTTACTTTGATTTTGACACATATCAAAGGCGAGGACCATTTTTGATACTAACACCTTTTTCATGTCCTTTGTCGTGCATCAAGGTTCTAAAGTTACAACCGTTGAACTCAGGTGGCCGTCAGTGCCACCTGAGATGCCATGTCAAAGGCGAGGTCGATTTATCACCCCAGTTATCAACCATTATGCGTCAAGATAAAGCGAATAATCAAGCACGTATTCTTATGTCATCAAAATTTTAAAATCTAAACAACTTATTCTATACGGCCCTTTTGTCAGCAGGTTCTTCATCAAGCCAAGTTTCATTGCATTACATTAGCTTGGAACTGAGCACTTTAAACTCCAAATACGAAACAAAATCAAGTATTTTTCACTCCGTCGTTTGTCGAGGATCTGATCATGAGGTCTTTTGAATCTTTGAACTGAACAAAACCAATTATAAAGAACTTTTAGCTATATGTTAAAAATGATTAGAAATGAAAATGCGACTGCTATGTTGGTACGCCAAAATCAACAAAATGGCGGACGCATACAAAGCTGCATAACTCGGTTATTAAAGATCGTCAGTCGGGCTCCAAAATTTTGCCTAGTTGTTACATTTGGCATTCTCTGCAACATCTTATCTCTTGTTGCTCTCAAAGCCAGAAAAAAACTGCTTACGGAGATGAAAACGGCCTAATATTGATTCAAAGTATGTGACTTTTACTTAGAACTAGACATGTTACTGGCCTGCGAGCAAGCCCCCCGAGCCCGCCGAGAGCTTTCTCGCAAGCTAAAGCCTGGTTTTCATATGTCCAGAAAATCCAGATCGTCCCAGATTTTTCCGATATGTTGGGAAAATCGTCGATCATCGCAGAAATCTGGGACACGTTGGGAAAATGGAAACGCTCCCGATTTGTCCGATTGTCACGCCCCGACCATCCTACGATTGGGTGTTTTCATGTGTCGGGAAAATCTCAGACGATCGGGGATTTCGCTGTTTCCCGACCGTCCCAGATTTAGCCGACATATGAAAACACTCAATCGTAGACATCCCGGATCATCTGGGATGGTCGGGGACAAATCGGGAGCGTTTCTATTTTCCTGACGCGTCCCGGATTTCTGCGATGATCGGCGATTTTCTCGACATACTATCGGACAAATCTGGGACGGACGGGAATCAGCGAAATCTCCGATCGTCTGGGATTTTCCCGACATAGGAAAACCAGTATAAAAAACACTGATGGTATGCGACTTCTGGTGTGCCACTCCATTTTGAATGCACTCATTCAATCTTTGATCAACTTCGGCTGCATGGTAGTATTTCTGTTTCTTTTGCTCCTTATTTTCCATTAACGTATAGAACAATGATTTTTTTATAGCCGAGAATCACTATAGGGCGATCTTTGTTTACACTTTTTGCCTCATTAGCATATGTGCATCATTTTCTAATCGAGCTACAACAAAATCAACTCTGAATATTGAAAGGGCATAGTACAATTAGCTTTCTCTGGAAATTTGAACCCGATATACTAGATACTCTTTGTGGAATGCTGTTTTCAAAACTCTAAATTTTACAAAGAATGTATGGGCTCATTAGCGCTTTTGCCACCCAGCAATTTTGCAATTTTGGATAGCTTATATTTTCTTAAATAGTACATGCAAAGAGCTAAAAATTGGGTAGATTACTAAATTTAACAAGCTCTTTCAACTTTTGAAGTCAATTCGTATTTAGCACAATGTCTTCTCTACGTAAATTCGTATGCTAATAAGACAAAATGTAAACAATGACGTCAGCAAAGATCGCCCTTAAAATAATTTTAAAATTTCTGACATCTGAGTTTTTAGAAATTATTATTCTGACGGCACGGCTGATTCCCCTTTCGTAAACGGTCGATGCCATCATTAACATTCATTAATAACTAAGCCTTTTGTAATGGTCGATGCCATTTCTCTCTAGTTTATGCTTGGATTAGAACGAAAGTAGGCGATCATTTATATTAGATAAAATTGGGCCTAGGCAAAGCGATTATTAGACCTAAGCTAGATTTGCGATTAAGTTAGAGTTAGAGATAGAGTCGCCCATTATAAAGAAAAGCAAATTTTATAATAAACTTTTTCTTGGGTTTGCCGGATCAACCCAGTGGTCCAGTGGTAAAGGAGGATGTTAGCATGCAAGAGGTTCCAGGTCCGATTATAGGTTATTTTAATTAAAATTAAAATTAAAATTGCATTTTTCTTTTTCTGATAGAAAAAAAAAACAATTGGTGAAAATTTTCCTAAGTGTCGCAAAAATGGCAGCGACCGTTTACGAAAGGGAAGTCTGCGACGGAACAATAGGGGAGAGAATAAAACCCGGATGGACCGTATATAGTACTAGGGAACAAAAGAATAGCTGGCAAAGGTAAAGCTTAAAATAAATAACGACCTATGGGAAGTAAAAACGCAATAAACAAAACAAGACCCGACGATAACCCGTGAAAGTAAAAACTCCAATAAACAAACGGGACCTTACATAAACGCGCGAAATAAAAAGTAATAAACAAGCGGGACCCATGTTAACCCTCTGAAATAAAGATTTTTAATAAACAAGCGGGATCTTCGCGGGGGAACTGGGGAGATTTTTTTTTTTTACTTCGCGCATTCCCCACCATCTCGGAGCCTGGAACAGGCTAATTAATAATGAGATTCTCCTAATATACGCTACGGTGAGACCGCTGACAATACTAGAGAGGCTTGCATGTCGTTCTGGGACATCTCGGGATAATTCAACGGTTTGGCGGGAGATATTTATCATTCTACGTCGGTCAGTCTTCTCGAATGTTACCTTTTTCCGTTTAAGTTTTTATTTTTGATACGTTGGAAAATGAAATGTTATACAAAGTATCAAGTATTATTATCAGTTTCTGTACCTTTGTCCCCGAGGTCCAGTGCCACTGCATCGTTATAGGGGGTACAATTTCCACAATTTTTTTGGCCACATCTAAAGGGTGGTTTTTAGTGGTTTTTCATAGATGGCGTGGCACAATTTCTGAACTTTTGAAAAATAATGTAAGTGAAAAGTAAATTAAAAGGGTCAGGAGAATAGTCAGAAAATGTTATTAGGATACATTCATCAGATGACTGACTGAATCATTCTAAATAAACTATTTAACATTGCACTAAATGTCTCGTGTGTTAGTGAAGTCAGAATACCCGGTTTTTGTAGCAGGAAGCGACTGCGAGTATTACTACTCCCTCCTGGATGGGATGCTAGTCCATCACAAGGTCACCCCTCCCCCCTCCCCCCAGCATTTTGTCACCAGCACCCATTTATACACCTGAGTGAAGAGAGACAACGTGGAGCAAAGTTTCTTGTCTAAGGAAACAACACGACGGCAGAAACCAGAGACTGGTCAGAAGTAAAACCAGAAGCAATCGTGACTTTCTTGCAGCCGTTTCCTCGCATTTGTCGCCGGCTTCGAGGTCTGGGAGGGGGGAGGGGGGAGGGGGGGGAGGGGGGGGGGGGGGGGGGGGGGGGGGGGGAGGGGGGAGGGGGGTGTAACGATTGAGCTGAGCGTGAACTACTTATCGTAAAATGTTTTAAAAAGGAAGCCGCGAAGGACAACCGGAAGTTACGAAGGACAACCGTTGAGAGGTCGAAGAGAGACCCTTGGCACGAGATTGCCAGCAAAGCAGCAAGAGAAGTTGAGAATGACCAGACTGTTGACTGTTACTAATGACATTACTGTGACATCCTCATCATCAGTTCTTATGATTCACTAGTCAGTAGAAAGACACTTCTGGTGAGCTGTACGACCAGCTTAAGGATTTACTATGCGACAAAGTGTATAACCAATGTCAACCATCCTATCCTCAGACACCAATTACAACAGACGCAGTCAATCCGAATGAACCAATCAGAACTCGTAGCTATTCATGTAGCCGCCGCCAAGCGCGGGAAAACGCGACCAACTTCTGATTGGTTGAAAAAGTGGCGCGAAATATTTTAGCCAATCACGAAGCGTAGCAATGCAAACCGAAATAGAGCAGTTTTCAATTGAGTGTCGTAAAACCAAAACCAAAGTAATTACTCTGACCAATCACCAGCAGTCGTAAACAATCCAATGGACCAATCAGAGCTCGAAGCAATTACATGTCGCCGGCGCCAAGCGCGGGAAAACGCGTGCGAGAAAGCCACGATTGGTTTTGGTTTTACTTCTGATTGGTCGAGAAAATGGCGCGAGATTTTTTAGCCGATCACAAAGCGTAGCAATGCAAAACCAAAGCAATTGTGTAATTACTTTCGACAGTCAATTGAAAACTGCTCTAATAGCGCAATTATTTTCGACACTCATGAAAAACCGCTCTAAAACGAACGGCCATACTTCGTTCACTCTATCGTCATCTAGACATTTTTCTTGAAGGATTTTTCGTCCCCCACGAATCACAGCGAGTTTCTAACCTTGACACTGAGATAAAAAACGCCGACGAAATTTCCATACACTCCAGTCTCAAGCGAAACAATATAATCAGCTTTTTCGAAAAGACATGTACTTAAAACTAAGATAAGATACAGATCAGTGCGCTATATATTCTATATATAGAACACTCTTTGGTGTGGTTCACGGTACTTTACATGTAAAACACGGTTTAGTTAATCTTATTTCATTTTGTCAACATGTCAGACGAGAAAGACCGCAAGAAAGTGATACAAGTGGTGTTTTGGTGAATTAAGCATCTTGGAAAATTTAACTCTGGAAAGAAATTGCCTGCAGGAGAACGAGGCAGAATTAATTCGCGTGCAAGGCCCGAAACGAGCCACCATATACAAACTAGAAGAGCACACTTGTTTTTCCGTAACCTCTCCACAAAGATAAATGCATTAAAATGCAACGTCATTGTAAAGTTTGAATTGTTTGAAAACGGAATAGGATTGGCTGAAGCACAATACACGTGACTAAACATAAGAATATTCGACTTTACGGCACTTTGACGTCAAAAACAAGTTTCTTGTGATTTCAAAAGCCCGCACCGGAATCAATACACTTGTGGGTTTCCTGTGACAGCTCTCGACAATGTACTTGACAACATATCGCTAATATCTACAAACATGTAATTAATTCAGGTGCACCAGTGATTGTTTCGGTGAAAAATCTGTTCTGAAGACCTCAGTCATCTAAAAATTTCGGAATTAATATATAGATTAAGAACTACAGATTCCTTTTGTAAAATATCGCCTCAAGCCTTTGACGACTGTTGTTTTCGAAACGGAGCGATAAAAATATCGTTTTGGTGCCCCTCATTAAAATTTAACGCGCGAAACCATGGCGAATAATCGGGCAACGGGCTCGAACGTGGCACCACTTTGCAGATAATTACATGCGGTGAATAATAATATTATTGTACATTGTTTGCAGAATACACGTCAAAGTTTAACAGTTTTACACCATAGCGACCCAAGGGCGTGTTTGTAAACGTGCCAAGTTTGACTCATTATCGCCGAGTATTGAGCATGGAAGCGAATTACATTCTTTTATAGTGCAGGTTAAAAGTTCTTTATGACCAGCTGCACGCCATTGTTGAGTATAATTACCGCCCCCGCCACGTGTGCACGGTACAAAACAAAACCGAGCCTTGCTGTGCACACTTCGGGTCGTACTTCGCGGCCGCACCACGCGTTCCTTCGGCTCAAAAAATTTGTCTTGCCAATCAAAAACCACTTTTGTATAGTAAACGTTGGTTTTATTGACGTCAAACACTCTTAATCTGCTGTTATGCGATTCCAAACTGCTTGAAAAAGCGCAAGCGAAAGCTCGAAGCAGCATGAAAAACGAGGTGTTCACAGCAAAGAGATTCTAATGAAACTTAACAAATCTTGCCTCGAGGCTAACAAAGCTTGGCTAAATGCAAGTCACTTGGTAGCTGTTGTTTGGGAGGCTTAAGACTCGCTCAACCGAAAAGGAGCCATTGTTGTTTCTTTTTGAGGGGTTGTCTTTCTTTATTCTCCCGGACCAATCACATCTAACACCGAACTGATTTATTTGTCCAACGTGTGTATTGTGCTCGAACAATAAGCTGATATTATTGCTGTGAATAAAAAAAGCCATGGAGATTCATGAAAGAGGCATTGTTATAGTCTAATAAACTTTATTTATATATTGCAATCTAGGAAGCTATCTGACTGCATTTTGGGGCTGAAATGTACAAATTGTCTGTTGTACACGGATCACGGAGTAATATAATAACAGAAGTCACACAGAACTCACTAACTATTACCGCAGTTTCCTTTTAGAAACCATTAACGGAACACAGAGCTCGTTATTTACATGACATGTATTCATACGCAGCGCAGATATCTATCTCTCACTTTTTGTATAGTACTCATATATATTTTATAAATCTGAATACATAATTAGTCTGATTGAAACTTCGGTATATTAAAGATAACTTAAATAAAAAAACAACGCACTGTTTTTCGCAAAGAAATGACAAACATTGAGCCTCAATAACATGAACAGTCCCTGGTTGAATATTAGCTGATAAAACTCAGTCGCTAGATGTTGACATACTCGATGCTCGTCAGTAGTTTTCCAAGCAACAAGCTTTGATATGGAACACCATGTGTAAAACACGTGTTACGTTTTTTCGCGCTTCCACGAAGTTCCGAGACAAAATCTGCCGTTACATTTGGCATTACTACAAAATCGCGATACTGTCAACCGCAGATAAACTCAGACAACGTGACAACAAGGAAATTTACACAAACTGCGCGAAACGGACCGAACAACAGAACTGCCCCCCTTTCATCAGTCGCTCTCCGTACCGCAACGGGATTAATTTAATTTACAAACTCGCTGAAACTTTGTACAACGGTATATGTTACAATCGTAAGCTGTATAGTGAAGGAATGTTTGTTCTCCATCTTTGTGGGTATGTCTTTTGACATTGTTCATCATTGTAGATTTTGTTCTTTATTGTTTGTGAAGAGAGCGCGTTATATCAAGGGTCCGTTTGATTCTGTTTGTGTGTGTACCTCTTACACTTGCAAGACCGTGTAACTCGAACACGGTATTTATGTTTCGTCCCGTCGTTGCAGAAAACGGTCACCTTACGGCTCCGCACATCGTCTGCGACACAGCGCCACTCTCTCTTACGACGACTGATAATTTTGGAAAACTCCGGAAACCAAGGTAGTTCATCCATTGGCAAGCATTGTCCGTCGCAGATAGTGTCTCGGATTGGTCTTCTACTTGTACAAAAGCCGTTCGACACGTATCTGCGAACCCGGATTCCTTGACATCCGAGATTGAGAATACCTGCGAATGAACAATACAAAAAACTGATAAATAAACGCCGTGGCGTCGCAGTTTTTCTAACTCATGGCACAAGACACGCGCCAGTACGCGACTGAATGAAAACTCTCCAAGAATCGTTTCAATGGATAAACAGCGTGGAACACATGCGACCAACACGTAAACGAACGTTCTTAATTTAGTGTTAATATCTGTGAATATTACCTGATGTTTGCCGTGGCTGTTCTAATTCCAAGGTTCTTTCTTCAGGTACCGTTGTGGGCTTAGTTGTTGTGTAGTTAGCTGTTACACGCGGGGTCGATTCTGTTGATGCTTCGTTTTGCTCGTTTTCATGCGCATTTTGGCGAGCAACACTTCTATCCCAACACATGCAAACAAGGGCAACCAAGATAAAATTCCGATGCCAACACCTTGTAAATAACGTCATTGTGCGTCCGGGAAATATTTGCGGAGGAAAACGCCGCGGCGAGGAAGTTTTAGGTTTCGAAACAAATCTTTCCGTGTGCAGTGGTTGGCTGTTCAACAACTGGGAGGCGAGTTACAAATGTCAATAACACGAGATCTGGCGCCACTTGACACGGGATTTGCATGGGCAGCCAATCGTAAAGCCGTTTTCCATAATTGCGCGTTCCCGCGAATGAAACACAAATACGCTGCTCGAAAGCCAAAATGAAACGCAGCCGTAACAAAGAATTGTATAGCGTTAAGGAAATTTAAACAAAGCAAAACACTTTCTGCCGGTTCTTTTTTAATTAGTGATTAAAAGCAACGCAAGAACAGAACGGGCGATTTGTTTATGTCTCACACGTTCCCCCATTGGCTTTATGTAAATTGTGCACGAACAAGGTAAGCATAGCTCCAGTGTGCTCCAGTGCTCGTTTCCGGTGTCAATTTTATTGCGCGCATGCTATTAGCAAACAATAGCGAATAAACATCATAATTTTTACGTTTATTTCGAGGGATTAGTTAAGGATTAAGAGGAAGAGAAACGATTCTCGCATGGGTAGTAAATACAGTGAACAGAGTTAGCGAAGGTTCCAGAAAGAAGCTATAAAAAGGCGCTGCCAATGAATAAAATTTTTTAAACGTTTTTTTTTTTTAAGTTAGGTTTAGGCGTGAACTCAACATGTTGTCTACCAAACTGCTGTGAGAGGTGCAACCCAGTGAAACCCTTTTGTAAACTTCTTTTTAAAAGTTTTGTTACTTGTTCCAAAGTCTCGATTTCGTAGTTTAATTCAGCTTCTTAAAATAGAACTAACTTCTCCGGGGGGGGGGGGGGGGGGGGGGGGGGGGGGGGGGGGGGGGGGGGGGGGGGGGGGGGGGGGAGGGGGGGTACTCCCGACAATGTAGGATAGGTGTGTGCCGCC
This sequence comes from Dendrophyllia cribrosa, assembly GCA_024195265.1. Lineage (NCBI taxonomy): Eukaryota > Metazoa > Cnidaria > Anthozoa > Scleractinia > Dendrophylliidae > Dendrophyllia > Dendrophyllia cribrosa. Next base: position 21,643,262 of record JAJLRJ010000007.1, read on the forward strand.
AAGGTTCTCAAATCCTGACCCTTTTAAGGGTAGAAAATCGAGATTTGATACCTTTTTTAAGGCCCAGTTTTAACAGACCATATCTTTTTCGTTTTGCGCGTTGGGGTGGATACTGCAATTTAGTGACCCTATCTAAGGACCAAAGCCTGCAGGTCAAGGTAACTATATTTACCGTTTGAGAAACGTTATCAAAACAGGGCCCCATTAATCTACGATCAAGACTAATTTTTCTACGCGTTCATGTTTGCTTTACGACTCATTGAAATGCCGAATGGTTTACTAAATTAAAAGGAAAACAGAACAGGCAGTTTGATATTAAAACAACAACAACAAAAAAACTTTTCATCTTTTTTTTTCGAAAGAAATTATGGCATCGTACAATTTTTACTTTTTCTGAACTTTTGAATTTATTTTTCCTCTGAATTTTCCAATATTTGCAGTTTCACCGTGGGTTCTGAACTACGGCTATATTACTGTGTTTTGACCGGAAATGCGAACACCAATCAACGCGTTTTAGTACAAGAACTCGAGTGTTTACTCAGCTAAACCAGAAGTGGAACCTTTTAAGTAATAAACTTCTTGTCACGGTAGATTAAAAACAAGCCAAAAAAAAAAAAAAGAATATACAATTCTTGGCTTGGTTTTGCACGAAAGTAAAAGGCTTTGCCACTTCAGTTTTAAAATGTCTGAAGCGAAACATTTGTAATTATTTATTATAGAACATCGAATTTAGAGTGCAAATACGTATGATTGCAAGTATAAAGTCCGGTATTACACTCTTTTGGCCGCGTATTAAGCATAAAAATCAAAGCAAAGATTTAGGCACAGATAAGAATGAGGCAATCAATGTAATATTTCGAAGTATCACTGTTTATGCTTAGCGTAAACGCATCATCGACGTCACAGTGACGTCATAAGCTTTAAAAAAACCCTGCTTTTTATGTGACGTCATTAATTCTGCTGATCACACAAAACAGTGCATAGTTCTTTGTATCAGCGACAATAATCATCATGCATTTGGACGACGAAAGCGAGAGAGCATGCAAATTGGCGGTCACATTTCATATCGTTAAGAGATAAGAGACACGAGAACTAGCCTGCGGACAGGCTTCCAGTCGGACGGCGAGGTCATGCGAAGATGGGAAGCCTCCCCTTTGCCGGCCCTTCGCGCCGTTATAAATAGCGCCTGTTCGCAGGCTACAAGAGAACGCGTTCAAGCGAAAGCGATCGTTTGACAGATTCAAACTGGAGCGCATGGGGAGGTGGAGGTCAAACGAGATGGAGAATTCAAACGTTCGTTATTTTCAATTTGAGAGCCGATTTGTGCACGGGAGTTGACAAAAGCCCCGGGAGGGGGGGGGGGGGGGGGGTACTCCCTTATATACGCTATATAGGTATGTGGCGCCCACAGAAACCCATAAGTGGGTTGAAACGTGTAACGCGCATTCACAGCTCCGAATATTCATTTTTTGCTTAGTACCATATTTGGAAACCCCTCGGTCCCTCGAGATTGGAAGCGAGTTGTTCTAGCGAATTGATTGGTTAATATTTTTATCTTGATTTTCCAAATATGGCTGTAACAACTTCTTAGCAAATTGAATAATCGGAAGCTTGTTTTGAAGCGTACAAGAGACAGTTGCACGTTTCAACCCACTTATGGGTTTCTGGCGCCCGATAGGGTAGGGTTTTTTAGGTGCTCAGTCCTTAAATAGGGTATCCTTTTTGGCATTGTGGTCCTTAGATATTCGTTAGATAGGGTCACAAAATTGCAGTATCCACCCCAACGCGCAAAACGAAAAAGATATGTTCTGTTAAAACTGGGCCGTAAAAAGGGTATCAAATCTCGATTTTGTACCCTTAAATAGGGTCAGGATTTCAGAACCTTGGCGGCACACACATATCCTACATTATAATTCAACACATTGATACACTGCCCAAATATGGTCAAAAAGTTATCGATATACGCTGTCTACATGACGTATATCCAACGATGAATGTAAATTTCGCATTCTGACAAGAGAATGCAAAAATGACGGACCGGCCTCGATATTTTTTCTTCAAACTGTGCTTTGTTATCAATGTGTTGAATTATAAAATTATTATATCGCTCGAGCTTGCGTGATATCGCCTAATTTTAGCCGGCTGAGAATTAGGCGATATCACGCGCGCTTTCGCGCTACAATAGTTAATTGTCAGAAGTACCCCCCCCCCCCCCCACCCCCCCCCCCCCCCCCCCCCCCCCCCCCCCGGGACAAAAGCGCACGAGAATAGGCGGTCAAAGGTAAAGCCAGCGAGACACTAGGCGATTTTATACGCCGATCGCGAGCGAAAATCAAAAGCGAATTTCGTCGCTGCCTGTTGCGGATGCACTTGAAGATTTTTCTGGTGATTCACGTTCGTTTCCAGGCCTTTTTCTACATTTAAAATGGCAGCTTTTATATAAAATCGCGCAATCTGATTGGTTGAATTATTTGCCGATTCTCCGCGACGAGCGTGTAAAAGCTGGAACAGGCACACTAGGCGACGAATTTTATCGCCGATATCTGACATGCCAGATATCGACGATTTTAAAATTGCCGTCGCATTACCGGGTACACCTGGGAATTTTCGCCAATCACCGCGAACGGCGTATAAAATCGCCTAATGTGTCGCTGGCTTAATAAGAAGAGCGAAATTTTTAAATCTTGTCGATTCTGATGGAAATTCAAGCAGATTCAACCTCGATAAGAGAACTCAGGTTTCTCATGAGATCGCATGAGAGTTGCCGAGTTTTGAACTATCGCCAACTCTCGTTTTCCTTTAAAATGAACATAACTAGCTAAACAAAGCACGAAATACATATGGCCAACATTTACTTCTTCAAGAATCCTAGAAATTAACAAATTCACGAGAACGCGCTCCTCGTGCGTAAAAACTAGCAAAAATACATAAATATTACAAGCAGACACCGCAATAAAGGACTTAGTATTCCATCTGGTGTAACCTCAACCAGTAAATCCATAAAGAAATCCATGGATGAGTCCTCCGCGCCTCAATGGTCCACAACATGGCGTTTATCCAATCAAAATAATTAAACCAGTTTCTTGTTTTGACAAGTTGAAACTTCACTTCGCAATAATCATATGCGCGGTATGTCTGTTCAGCCGCCCCCAGTATAAAAGAAGTAAATAATAATATTTTTTTAGCGCGTGGTTCGTTCAATTTGACGAGGCAGTTACTGATTTGAAATCCCGGCCCTTCCCGCAAGCAGTGTGATCAGCGGCTGGCTGCTGTTCTTACGCCAAATACGCGTAAGTATCTTTCTCTCCTTCCACTCTCTCAAGGTATTCTTTTTCGATTAAGATATCAATACATTTCTGAAAAATGAGCAAAAACAACGAATAAGTATCACCATATTAGATAACTTGTTAGACTACGAGTACTACCTCATGTTTCCTCAGGGATAGCAGAGCGAGCGAAACGCGAGCGCGCGTGAAAATCATCCCACGCGACAAGGGCGAGACGCGGCGGGGAGAGAGAAAAAGGTCAACGCACAATTCTCTGTTCACAGTCTCCTATTTTCCCATATGTTCGTCGAGTTCGATCCTTCATTAAGCCGCCATCTTGAAGAAGCGGCAAGCGTCCCTTATTTTTTTCCGCTCCCCCACCCCTCACGCAGTAACCCCCGTCCCCACGGGATTTTTGCACTCTCCCCAGCTTTCACTCGCCATGATTTATCTACTAAAAATGACCCAAACAGATGTGGAGTACCATTAATTTCTTAAACCGCGGTCTGAGTTTGACTTCGTTCAAATAACCGGCTCTCTGCCTTTGTTGTGTTTACTGGAGAGGTGCAAACTACATTATGAATGAAAACATTTATTTTTTTCTGATAGGACGATTTGCTAGTATTTTTTGGTGTTACAGGATTAGCGAAAAAAAAAGAGAGGAAATTATCAGTTAAGTACACGAGGGAACACAAACAAACAAACTTAAAAAAACGACAAAACACGGTCGGTTGCACAAAATATGTTTTTGCTGCGTAACACTCGAGTAAAATGACGAATAATATAATTTACATGTCACGAGTGCTGAGAACTGTATAAAGAAACGCGTTTGTCTCTTGGAACACAAACACTGATGAAGGGGTTATCCCCGAAAAATCTGACTGTTTTTATACAGTTTTCAGCATTTGTCACGAAATACAGTTGAATGTCTCATTAATGACCATGATCGCCTGTATACGGAAGATGGTCACTTAACAAATATTTTACATGCAGTCAGTGGAATATCTTTGAGCGTCTAAAAGGGACACTGTCACGCCGAAATGGCAAAATTTCGATTAAGCCTGGTTTCAATATAATCGCAACGATCGCAGCGATCGCTGCGATCGTTGCGATTATATGGAAACCAGGCTTTAGCTCATTTCCACGTTTAGTTATTTTGCCAAATGCCACCAAATATACAACTAAGTTGGATAAAAAGATTCTATAGAGCAAAACAAAAGCAGTAGTGTGGGGATAAAGTGCAGGATTGCAAGGATGGAAGTGGATTACAGTTCATGAAATTTGATTTATTGACAGGCGGTCAAGAAATCAAACTTTCCATTCTTGTGACATTTTGACTTTTCTAGCCGTTATTTTGTCTGTTTAATTCATTAATTCACTTCTGGCGATGGTTTCTTCTAATTTCAAGACAATAAAGTAAGCTGAAACCAAGCTCCTGGCCATAATCAAGAAAACACCATATTTCAGCCGGGACTGTTCCCTTATACAAGCCTTCTTTTCTCCCCATTTTTCACTAAGGAGACGCATGCTCACGCCACTTTAAGGAAAAGAAACACAATGGGTATTTGGTACCTTAATAACAGGAACTCTAGGTTTGAATCTGCTCGACAGCTGTGACAGCACCTCCGCCAGCAGAGGTTGGTGTTTTAACATCTTCCTCATTTTCATGATCCGTACTATCGCTGCCTGTAAAAAAAAAAAAAAAAAAAAAAAAACAAGTTTCTCTTTGCGGTGAACTCTATCCAGTCGGACATTTTCAGGATCAGCTCAAGCTGTCCGCCTTAGAGAGGTGTCCACCTTAGAGAGGTGTCCGCCTTAGAGAGGTGTCCACATTACAGTCGAAAAAATGAAATTCGGACAGAACCAGCCAATAACTTATGTCCGTCTTAGAGAGGTGTCCATCTTCTAGAGAGTTTAGTTACATACGAACGAGTGAAATTCGGACAGAACCAGCGAAAAATTGATGTCCGCCTTATAGAGGTGTCCATCTTCTAGAGAGTTTAGTTACATACGAACGAGTGAAATTCGGACAGAACCAGCGAAAAATTGATGTCCGCCTTATAGAGGTGCCCGCCTTTTTGATTTCAGATGTTTTTATTTTTTTTTATAGAGAGTTAAGTTACAGTCGAACAAATGAAATTCAGCCAGAACCAGTCAATAACTGATGTCTGTCTTATAGAGAGTTAAGTTACAGACGAACAAGTGAAATTCGGCCAGCACCAGCCAATAATCGATGTCCGTCTTTGAGGTGTCCGCCTTACGAGAGTTTACTGCACTCAAAATGACAGCTTCCCCGAGAGCTTGAAGTAAGGTAAGAGGAAATGTAATTTTGACGATTCGTTTGGGCACTCCGCTCACAAATACATGCACCACTAAAGGCGAATACTATAAGAAAACCTTTGGCCGGCATGACTCTCTCAAATTGTTACCTGTATAAGGAGTTTTCTGTCCTCCTCGATGTATTTGTGTGTTTGTTCTTGCTCTTGCCTCTGTTCTGTTTTCATCGGCACATTGATATTAACTCTCAGTTTCTTACTGTAAAATAAATGTATTCAGGCCACAAGGTCAGGAAAAGAACAAATGACCGGGTTACACGACAATAACACGTATACACCAAAAGCAACTTAACATTAAGTGGGATTTTTTTGGCACCCTTTTCCGTGTTCCGAAGGATTTTCTCGCGCTCTCTTTGTGTTTCATATACTCGTTAATCCACGCAAGAAAATCCTCCGGAACACAGATAATCTTGAAAGGAAGTTCATGGCTTGTATTTCGTTTTACCGGGAACACCAAATTGTCAATGATTTGCACCAAATTAAAAAGGTAGTGATACGATAGTGTGGAAGAACAGTGGCACAGTGATAGTGGTATAGTATCTGTGTCTTGTTAGAATCATAGGTGTTCAGTTCTCCGACTCCAGCCTGCAAATAAAGCCGCCTTTGATCGCTCCTGACCGCTAGGGGCAGCTGTGTTGCCGGGCTACTCCAATCCAGGCCGTTCATTATTTAGGTCGTCACACAACGCTTCGGACGGAGCACTGCGTGACCACTCAAATAAAGGTGCATACAAGATCAGATAGTGTTCTGGCCTAACGAAATATCCAACACGAGAAGCCTTCAGAAGTCACTAGGCACTGGTACCAATAGGTAAAGTGTGTCAGCTTATAGGGGAATCTTTGATGACGTCACTGTTTACATTTTGCTTCATTAACCAATCTGCATAGAGAAGGCATCATGCTAAATACGAATTGACTTCAAAAGTTGAAAGAGCTTGTTAAACTTAGTAATCTATGCAATTTTCAGCTTTTTTCATGCAATATTTAAGGAAATATCTTCTATCAAATACTGCAAAGTTGTTGGGTGGCAAAAGCGCTAATGAGGCATACATTTTTTGTAAAACTGAATTTGAGTTTTTAATACAGCATTGCATGAAGTGTATCTAGTATATCGGGCTCAAATTTTCAGAGAAAGCAAATTGTGCTATGCCCTTCAATATTCAAAGTTGATTTTTTTATAGGTAGGTTAGAGAACGAGGCGCATATGCTAATAAAGCAAAAATGGTAAACAAAGATTCCCCTATAAAGGGTTCAAAAGTATTGAGACCTCCAGTATGAAATAATAGAGCAGTTTTCAACTGAGTGTCGTGAAACCAAAACCATAGTAACAACTCTGGCCAATCACAACAGACACAGACAATCCAATGAACCAATCAGAACTCGAAGCAAATACATGCAGCCGGCACCAAGCGCGGGAAAACGCGTGCGAGCAAGTCACGATTGGTTTTGCTTTTACTTCTGATTGGTTGAGAGAGTGGCGCGAGATTTTTTAGCCAATCACAAAGCGTAGCAATCGACACTCAATTGGAAACCGCTCCAGTGCCATTACTAAAAACATGTATATCCACTTACTTTTTGTATCCAAAGTAAAGACTAACTGATGAGTGGCGATCTAAGTTGGATCCATCTTCAGATGTCTCGCACACCTGACAGAAATACAGCCAGTCAGTCGCTATTCCTCTTCCAAAATTATAGCCATCCTTGTTTCTTATTTTTTATCATCTCTTAGATATTTTTGCATCTTAGTAAGCTGTTTAATTATTTTTATGTTTCCATGGTTTATCACAACTAGACTTAAGACTTTTCACATTTTGCAGAAGCTTAAATTTTGTGGTTTGAAAAATGTGACAAGTCGAAACTACCTTCTTCGTGATTAATTTGAAATTAAACTGCTTAACCTATAGAAAATCCATTTACTTACAAGAAGTTTGGACTTCAACAGTATTCCAAGGACTTGAGAAAGAATATCCTGCAAACAAGATAGTGAAGATAAGTCACTCAAGTTTGAAATTGGCAGTCATGAAAGCCGTGCAGTCGGTCATCAAACACTGTCCAACCAAAATCCTAAAATGTCCGACAAATTTTACATTCCGAGCACTAAAATGACTCTGCTTTTGTCTTGAAAGTCTTGTTAGCCCATCGCACTTAATTCCAAAAACATTAAAATAAGAATTTATGCTGTTTGTAACCTTTATTTTGCTGTAAACGGCTCTCTAAATTCAGAAAAGGCCGTGTGATTTGAAATGGCCATATAATACATCGCAACCCACAAAACGCCTACAGCACGTCATGTATGCTAATGGTGTGTTTCAGGGAAAATTCAACCTGGCGGATGTGCAACCAATTTTGTAATCTGTCTGATCAAAATGGTGGTTTGAAAGGACGCATGTCCTTCTAAGTAAGACAAATTATTCCCAGCACTGGGATCTTTTTTAAAGTGTTGGCAACAGTGCTCGATTTTTGATGCGATTTTTGTCGCGCTCTCCAATGCAACTTTTGTCGCAAGTGTAAACTAGCGGCGATTTCCTGTGCGATTCGGGTGCGAAATTTGCTTTGATTTGCTGCTATTTCCCCAAAATCCCCGCCAAGTTGCATCAGGTTTCGAACATGTTCGAAACCTCTGCGACATCGCGCGACAAATCGCGCCCAAATCGTACTGAAAATCGCCGCCCGTCGTTTCGAATGCGATTTGAAGATGCAACTTGCTCGCGACAAAAATTGCATCGACAAGTGCGTCAAAAATTGCACAAAAAATCGCCTGTGTAAAAACGGGCCTTTACAAATGGCAAAAGCAAAACAAAACAATAAATAAGCGCATAAGAACACAAGTAAAAGACGCCCACCATTTTTAGTTGAGTCTGCTCCTGAACCTGTTCCAGGGTGAGACTGTCAGAGTTGTTGAACATGAGAAGAACACCCATCTGATAAGTGGATGCCTACAACATAACAAAACATTGGGTAATTCTTGGTGTTGCGGAAGCCATTGTTGGTTAGCTTTTGTGTTGTGGTGTGGGTATTGTTCAGTGTCTTTTGAATCTTTTGTTTTACATCATTTGGTGATCACACCATCCGCAACACCAAGAAACTACCAAAACACTGACTTCAACTATGAAAAATATAACAATGGGAACAGCCTTCTTTAAACCATAGTTAATAGAACAAACTTAACTATGTTTAAACCAACAGTTGCACCATGTAAATTGAAAATGTTCTTTATAGTTACACATTGTCACGTGTGCATTGATTATTTTGTTTTTTTTTTTCTCATAAGCATTTCTATGTACTTATTATAAATTCAACTTTGAACTTTACGATTTAAGAAGACAGAAGAACTGTCGAAACGGGTCTTTAAAAATCAATACTGTTGTCGTTTTTCTTAAACTTACAACAACGGATGTGGACGAAAGAACGGTTGTTAAACAATTTTGCCCACCATTTGCCTGCTTATTTCCCCAGATGCAAACTGCTACAGGAAGAGACGATGAATTATCCGCTTCTTATGCAAGTATTTTCTCACCTGAAGAGTGTAGCGATTCTTGAAGCAATTAGTTACCAGCTCACCCTGCAGTTACAAAACAACACAAGTTTATTAGGACATTCTGTTAGATCTATCCGGTGGATAGTACCCATTTAAGAGAGCGATTGTGGGTCAGTGTCTTATCTATTATTGCAAATAAAGGGTAGTGATAGGCTCAAGCCAACAAGTGCTGATCTCAAAACTGAAACACTGCTATGGTTACAAGACCACCATCACCAGGTGAATTCCTTTTTTCAACATGAGCATACATGTACATGTAGCCCCCAATCCCTTCCCCCACCCCCTCCCCCCACCGCCATAAAATCTTCCACTTTAAACAGGAAAATTGGCAATGATTTACATGTATATATTGTCCAATTTCCAGTGAAAACTGTAAACTTTCAAACTATGTTATAGTTGTGTGGCTGTTGTTAATATTTAACAACTATTCACCGAAGTGTAGGTGGGTAGTGGTGGATATTTACCACTACCCACCTACACTGAGGTGAATAGTTGTTTTAGTATATACTGAAACAGTGAGATAATATAACGAAAATGATGCTCAACTCATTTATTCCTGTCAACGATTACAATTTTCGCGCGCAAATTGCTGGGAGGTGAATAGCACTTGCTATTCCGAGCTTCAGTAGCCAATCAGAGCGCGCCAACAATGCTATCCACTGTTTCAGTATATACTAATTAGAATTATTGACTTGTTCCCAATACATTCTCAAGCAGTCCTAGCTCCTCAGGCCTGATTACCCTTGTTATCACAACCTCCTAAGGCCTTTTTTTGCATTGGGAGGGGTAGGGGGAAAAATTTTTTTAGCAGCATAATAAAACTTTACATGTGCGAGCTACAGTTGGGTATGTTTGAAGCATAATAGTCTGCTCTGGAGGGTGACGTCAATGAGCATAATACTTCATTTTAGGAGCATAATGTGTCAACCCCCTCAGTCACACTTGATAACCTGAAAAGGAGAAAGCTAATGTTTACCTTGGACATGTGGTACAGCCAGTGAAGTTTCCGACCACTGTGTTGGCTGCTGTAAAATGTTGTAAAACGTTGATGGCTTCTTTCCATCTAAATCACAAAACAAAAACAAACAACAAAATTTGTTAGGAACTTTATGGTACATGAATATAAAAGGTATAAGAAAATATGTTGATCGATCGATCATATGGAAATGTATTAACATAAAATATACAAAACTGATGCAAAACTATTATGTACAAAAAAGAATAATGCATGTAGAATTATGTACATGTACAGTGGTTTTTATGTGAAAGTTTCGACAGTTAAAAAGAGCCACAATTTTTACCTCTGCTGGTAGAGAGAATGGGGCTGACTGCTGAAAAGGCCATGATCCTGAACTTAAAACCTGGATTGAAAAGTCCACTGAAGACAAACACAACAGAATCAAAATCAGACAAGAGAAAACAAAATGATTGACATTGGACAGTGACAACTTTTCCAAGACCGGCTAAAGATGTGTAGCAACTTACAATCTAATGGTTCTGTGTTGACTAGATGGTTCTTGAATTTGTCATTCAGATCTTTGCTAACACCTATGTCTTGAAACATTCTTTGAAGTTTGGATGTGTATTCAAAACCACATGCTTGCTGTTAAAGACAAAAAAAAAACAACAGAAAACCAAGTTTAATTAAGAGCACTTCATTAGAGTTACGTGAAGAAAAAGCTGGTAGCCTGTTCCAAGTACCATAAAAGCCCCCCCCCCCCCAGGTTGTACCCCTTCTAGATATAAACACACCACAGTTCCTTAACAGGAATTCTTTACAAAGATTTGCACCAAATTAACTTAAACAACACTAATTTATTATAATATTGTTTGCTTGCCAGCCAAAACCCTCATGAAGTTGTATAAGCCCAGGCCTCATAACCGGGATTTTACGGTATTCAGATAGTGGGGCACTAAGGATAGGCAGTGTGCAAAGAAAAATATTGTAAGTGCTGACTGAAGGCATAGGCGCCTCTCCCCACTTTTCTTGCTTTTTTCTCTGCTCACAATTTTCCCTTTGCTTTGCTACTAAAAGCAGGTAACAAAGTGCAGGGGCCGATAATTGACATAACTGTAAAACCAAGTTTTGGTTATTACAAGATGACGATGGAGTAAAATACAATATTCCTGCTAAATTATTTCAGAGTCATAATCATGCAATGATAACATTTGAAAATAATTATACATACATACATACATACATATAACTTTATTTAAACTCGGTAAAATCATTCAGTATATAAAAAGTGACAATTGTCTTTACATGATTGTGACCCGGAAGTAGAGTTGAAATATTGTATTTTACTAGACACAATTATCTTGTGATAAACCACTGGTTTTACAATTATATCGATTTTCCGCCTCACTTGCTTTCTTTTATAAAGTCTCGGGGGGGGGGGGGGGGGGGGGGGGGGGGGGGGTACTCTGCAAATGTTTGGGTGGGGGTGTGCTGCTGGGACTCTGAGACCCTTAACCTATACTAGACCATTTTAGCTGCATTTTGCAACCCTATGCTAGACTAAACACCGAAAAACCTCCCTATCCTTCCAGACTCGCTTTCTTTGTTGTTAGTTAACAGGGGTCAATAAAAATGCCGTACTGCCCCGCCGTACCGATTTTTAAATGCCATTTGCCAGTTAACCTTGTCTAGACTAAATTCTTCATGCAACTGATCAGTTTCGCGGAAAATGATACCCTATTCTAGACCAAAAATCTTTGATTACTTTACCCTATCCCAGGGGTATAAAGTGCACAAATGTAGCTTGAAAAAACAAACAAACAAAAACAAAACAACAGATATTTGAACCATAGGGCATTTACCTTAAGTTTGGAGATCATGCTAGCTTCTGCATCATCTGATGCCGAGTTGTGTTGAACCAGTCTCTTAGCCAACATCTTGGAATAAAATTTCTGAAAGACATCCTTGTCTTCAATGTACTTGAACACAACCATCTGTAAAAATAAAAGATGTGTTAAAAAGAAATTTTGAGAGACTTTTGCAACAATTAAAAAAAATTACAGAAAATAAATTTCACAATCACAAGTGTTAGAGTGATATTTGCCAAATCATTTTCTTACATTGTACATCTTGTAGTTATAAGCTTACCCACTCGATATATACCACAAATAGAAAAATAAAATAAAATCTAGTCAATCAGCTAAGTTGTTATGTTGTAGGATGACCAGAGTATAAACAACCTGAATGTTACTGACAGGAACAGCATTACATTCTTTATCATTTCATTACTGAACTTAACTTTATTTGTCACCACATTCATATGCTTTCAACATTGCTGATCCCAGCAGTATAAAGGACGCATATCATGAATGGACCTAGTAACAGGGGGTGACAACTCTAAGAAGGCCTGTTTCGGAAGAAAAACAAAATTCTTCTGGGAATCTGAAGATTTTGCTGGGAATCAGGATCCTCAAAAAATTTTTGGGGAAACATGAGATTTTTTTTTATTTTTTTTTTTTAGTTTTATTATTTTCTACAAGACAGTTACTTACAGAAATATTGTATAATAACCTTGTTAGTAGGTTACAAAGATAATTACAGCATAGTTACACTAAATTAGTTACACCTAATTAAGTTACACTAAATTAGTTACACCTAATTAAGTTACATAAACTAGTTACATCACAGTTACACTTACAGCTACAATACTTTTTTTTTACAAATACTTTTCAATCAAAATTTTAAATAACATTTATTTTTTAGAGTGTCCGTCTAAATAGATCTTTAGATTCGAATGCTCACATGAACGAAAGCAAGGAAATAGTTATTTAAGAATTAATTTGCGATTTGGCTTTGCTTTTCTCGATGGATAATTTGCTCTTTAGAAAGACAAGGAAAGCTTGTTGTTACAATTTCGGGAAGTTTGAAATGTTTGCGAGAACCTCTCTGAAAAAATCGGGAAGATATTCCAAATTTTCAGGACAACTTTCAGGTACACACAGTATTGCTCAAACAGCGTTTGTTAGAGTAGTCACCCCCATCTAGTATATGGTCTTGCTTGTCACGAGTATCTCGTAGCCCAGTGGTTAAAGCATCCAACCCGTTTACCGTAGGTCATGGGTTCAATTCCTGTTGGGGACTTTTTGTCTCATACATGTGACACAATGAACATTACAACTTTCTCAACAAGTTGTGTGTTTTTGTTTAGCATATTTTGACCTTGTACATTGTAACATCAAAGAGAGGTGATAGGCAAAATGGCACCAAACAAGTGAAGACAACTGCACATGCCCTGAAAGTTACAGACAGCAACAAGGAGTTGCTTACAATTTTTGCTGTTGTTGGTTGTTTGATGTAAATCCATTCAACTTTTTGTTGCTGTCTGTGAGCATTAACTCCCTGAATGTCACAGACAGCAACAAAAAATTGTTGTTGTTGTTTTTTTGTGTGCATGCTTTGACCTCATAATAGCAAACAGAAGCTGGTGAAGAGCATTAGTATTTAATTATGACTTTGCTGGCCTCCTGTGTGTCTACTGCTACACAGAAGTATTACCACTACCTCCTGGAAGGGATGCTAGTCCATTATAAGGTTCATGTTACCGGTATCAAATTATAGAATTGGATGGAAGGAGTGAATGTGAAGCAATGTTTCTTGTCTAAGGAAACAACCAGATGGTAGTGAACAGGGCTTGAACTGCCAACCGTTTGGTTGAAAGTTAATTGTACTAACCACTATCACACTGCCGACCCCAGACCCCACTGCGGGCATAAAGCAGGCAATATATGGGTATTATATAAAATAGAAAACATTATGGCAGCAGAGACCATGCTTATGAACCACTGACCTTCAGGTTCAAAGTCCAGTGCATTAACCACTGGACCGCCTTGCCCCCAAACTTTTTACAAGAAGGCACTCTTTATCACTTACCACTGAATTAAGAATGTCTTCTAGCTCAGCTTCTTCTGGATTCTTTGAGCTGTGAAATAACACAAACATTGAAATTTTAAACAAAACTGACCCTCAAAATCTGCATGTAATCAATAAAAAATTCCCTGATTTGTCACTGACCAAACTATTTTCATGTGACCAAGTAAGAGGAATGATTTTCCCATACAGTATGTCCATAAAAAATAATTATCAGACCTTGTGGGAAGCCTTAAAATGGACTTGCAAGGCACGTAAAACAAATAATTGCATACCTTTTCTTTAGCAAGGAATCACAGTATCTTGCTAGAAGTTCAGGAGACTTGGAAGAGCTATGAGCTTGTTTAGTGACAAAGTTATTATTTATAAACTTGCCACAAGCCTGCAAAAACAAATCAAAAATATTTTAATAAAAATTCAACTCTTAAACAATCACCCAACATGCCAAGAATTGTCGCTTAAGAGTGGAGGTTGTATATGAAAGTTGTTTGTTCAGGGGGGTTGACCGCTGTTTTCAGTACAGAACCTCTTTTGATACAAGAAATTCTAAATTTAGGCCCTGGTTTGAGTGAGGTAAAGGTACTGTATATGAGCCACAGGATGCCCACATGGCAGGAGCTGGTTTCTGTAGCATGGAGAAACTAGGAGTGTTGCTACTCCCCCCTAGTTGGGAAGCTAGTCCACCACAGGGTTACCCTAGCAATTATGTCACCGGTACCCTTTTATGAAAGAGGCAATGTAGAGCAAAATTTCTTGTCTAAAGAAACAACATCAGGTTGAAAGTTGAACATTAGTTTAAAGATATAAAAGAAGAGTCATAAGGAGAGATTCAACTGTACATATACATTGTACCATATTAAAAACAATTTAATACCAAATTCTGAAGTAGTCACTTAGCATGACATACATGTAATTCTACTAAGATCAAGCAAGTCAGTTTGTTGAAATACTGCATGTGTACATTACCAATTGACATACCAATCAAAGCAACAAATTTTGCACAACAAACATTTAATGCTAAAATGATAAGATGATTCAAGAAGCAATAAGCACGTGCTACACAGAATTCAACTATCTGTTTTCCATACAGAAGAATACAGAGATCTGTAACAAGAAACACCGACCTTGTCTAGGGCTGCAACAAATCCTGCATCATTGTTGAAAGCTGTCAGAACCAAAGCATTGTACTTGCGATGAACGTCAAGTATTGTTTCCACATACACCTTGGGGTCCTGAAGAAGAGTTCAGATACCATCATTAATTTTGCGGTCACAAAAATGAGATTATGGACACAGCAACAGACAAAAGAGATGTCTGTTCAACACTGAAAATTGATCAAGTACAATGTACAAGCTGAAGGAAGACACCAGATGGTAGAATGTAGCTTGTTAGTGAAACATTTGTCAGGAATGCCAAAATCAAAATTTAAGAAAAATCCCAAATTTTATTTTGTAAAATATTGAAAAACAAATGGTACCATACAAAAGTACTGGCAAAGAGGTTTCATTTGAATGGTCACACCATAGGATTACATCAACAGACTCAAAAGTTAGAACAAACGGTACCATGCAAAAGTATCGCTGAAGAGGTTTCATTTGAATGGTCACACCGTAGGATTTCATCAACAGACTCAAAAGTTAGAACTACATTACATGTCTCCATAATTTACTCTGGGCTAAAAAAGGAACTGAGCTTGAGACACTGAGGGTGGATTGCAGAGTAAGTACACGTGTAACAGTGTGTTCTCAGGGAATTTTTTCCATCCCTAAATTGTACACTATAGATGTACATGTATATCAAACAAATTCTTACAAAACATAGACATAGTAACATCAATGTAATAAATATTATCTCTTTAACTAAGCACAGAAACACAGGTACTGCATACTAACGTTGAATGCCTGGTCTCCACATTTTTCTAATGCATTGAGTCCTTGATTAGTTATGTGGTTTTCTAACAGGGTTCGAAGCTGCCCTAATCCGTCAGGTATCCTGGCAACCAAGTTGTACATCCGACCAAGATCTAAAATAACGACAAAGAAAGCACAAGGTTAGCACTTGTGTGAGTGCATATTATTTACATGAATAATCTAGAAATGTTTGGTTATGATCAACTATATTGTAGCAGGACCCATGCCAATAAATTTTCGGAATAATACATTGTATATTTCCTATATCAGTCTGAACTCTCTAAACATATTTCATGAGCTCGTCACAATGTGGATAGTTCAAAATAAAATAAGTTAGACGTTTGACAAACTTTCTAGCCAACAGTGCTGGCGATTTTTGCAGTGAGCTAACGCTGTAGGCAAGTGAGCACTGAGTATTTTCTTCGTGAAATGTTTTGGTGCTATCTTGGAATTTGAAATTCAACAAAGACTGGGGAGACTAGACTGTTACTTATATAGATTACATGGTACAAATAAAAAGAGGTCTTTGACTTTTTGACAAGCTTCTCTGGTGGGGGGCCAAACAATCTTAGAAACTTAATATTACAAACTAAAAATGCAATGTTAAGTGGGTGTTAGCTTTTACAGACCTTCATTCTTGTCATCATCTAAGAGGTTTTGGAATTCTGCATAGAAGATGTCTAAATGCTTCTCAATCAGAACTTGCTCACATTTTCTGGCAAGCTAGAAAGAAAACCTTTACTGTAAGTTCATTTACATGTAATAACAAAATATTGTAAACTGTTCATATACATGCCAATGTAAGGTGTTAAAGGAGTAACGGTGGTAACTTCATCATTTTTGAAAATGTATTAACAGCTCTTCTAAATCAATAGAAATCCTATTAAGTGTGAGAAGGTGCATTGCAATTTACAGTTGCGTATGGTATTTTATAATGTTGAAAGAAATGCACACGCTGCTATTGGTCAGATCAAGTTCATTATACGGCCATGATGCATGCTTCTTCAGTACTTTAGCAAGTTACAATGCAACCAGCCTATGTCACCAGCACATTTCAGAATTAATTTTCATACTTCTAGAAATTTCTGCATGCTCACATAACTCAACAATGCACTTGGTTGCATTTACTGTTCCTTTAATTAGATCTGTTATGAGCTCTCCAGGATATAGGTGGTGCTATGGTTTATACAACTGTTGCTAAACAATAATAAAGGACTATTCAACTCAAACATTCCTTGCATTTTTTACTATCAGAGGTTGATTTTTGAGCACAAAAAACCTGGATATTTTAGGAACTTTTTATGACAACAATAATTTAAAATTCATGAGCTGTTGAAGATTGAATGAACCAAGGCCAGGTGAAACTAGTTATAATAATTATCTTACCTCATCTTGAGTGCTTTCATGTAAATAGACTTGAACTCTTCTTTGTTCTTCTAACAAACGAGCTTCAGCCTAAATAAACAATCAATATTATTAATGCGTCGCTGAAGTCATCTATGGGTAGTGTCATTAAGCTTATTGAACATAAAAACAGGTATATAGAAAAGACTAGTGACATAGAGGTAGGGAAATGACGATACGGTCAAATACAGTGGACTGCTATTATGGACAGTCAATTTGGTCCTGAAGATACATGTACACAGGGTGTTCATTAGGCATTGGAGATCGGAGAATTCTCCGCCTTCTACGCACAATTCTCCGGCTAAATTTAGATTCGATTAAGATGGCAATATGTAGCTATCTTCGCTTTTTCATAATATTCTCCTGTTACTTTACACTATTCTCCTGCTACTACAATTCTTAATGAAAACCCTGTGTACACGTACCAAAATCCATATTAACTCTACGTCCATAATACGGACACTTGGTTTCATCCCTTTGGAGTCTGAATGAAAGAGGGTCGACTGTATTTTGAGATTACACTTGACTTATCACATTCCATCAGTAAGGAACAAAGGGATTTTATCAGAAATAGCTGAGATTGATCAATGCAATGTCCAGAAGGGGATGATGACACTCAATCCCCTGGCCAAATGGAGTTGAAAGCCAATACAAGTTTGTAAACATCAACTTGCATCCAAACAGTATCATAAGAAGAGGCAAGCTCATTGCATGTTGCGATGCATGTTGAAGCGCATGGCAAAGTAAATAGTAATAAGTGTTGGATAGCCAAACAGTGAAAAACTGGCAGTAACTTGTGGGCAAATTTAATCTCAATTGAAGAAGTTGCAAGTCATTGCAAGATGATGCAAGTGAATATGAGAAGTTGCTAATTAAGCCACAAGTTTCACACTTAGATTGACCTGCACCTTAATTTCCCAGAACTTTATAAGAATGAATTTAAGCCATTTTAACTGCGATAAAAAAATAATGAAACATTATTATCAAATAATTGAAAACATTCTGTACCTTTTTCATATACTCTGTGACAGGGTTTTCTCTTAGAAATTCTGTACTCTCTGTTGTGTAAAATCTCTCTGTATCATCTAAAAATACTGCCTCAAATGACGATTTGTACACATTTAGGGTCGGTCCCTTGGCAGAAGGATCGTCCTCATTAAGGCCAAGTTCAACTGTGGAAAAACAAAGAGTGCAAATTAGTACGGAACCTGATTGGCCAGAGTTTAACTTGGTTTCTGTGGCATGAAGAAACTAGGAGTATTGCTACTCCCCCCCCTGGATGGGATACTAGTCCATCGCAGGGTTACCTCAGCATTTTGTTGCCGGTACCCATTTATACCCCTGGGTGGAGAGAGACATTGAGGAGTAAAGTTTTTGTCTAAGGAAACAACACAATGGCTGAGACCAACATCCTTTGGATCTGAAGAAAAACATTTCTTGCCATCAAATTTTTGCATATAATGTTTTGTTGTCACAAAAATTTAGGTACCTGGTAAATTTTAATGAATTTGCCATATTCAGTGTCAACTCCCTCCCAAAATCACAAAATAAGTTATTGACTTTTCCTGTAGATAGTTACAACTGTAGTTCAAAACTACTACATGTACCTATGTAGTAAATTAGATTACTAAAGAAACCAGTAAAAAATGCTAAAAAAAAAATAGTTTTGGTTTTGCAGCAAAGTGTTTGAACTCAGACTTTTTAAACTGGAAAACTGCTTACAGAAACAAATACAAAGTACTAAATGTATTTAATAACATGAAGTTTTTTATTTTGAACCAATCATAAGCGACTATTTCAGAAGACATTATCATGATATAAACTGGTAATGAAATCAAGAGTCAGAGGATTGCGATACTGTAAGATATCCAGTTAATTATTTTGAACACATACCATAACACTGTATAACTCCACTGACGAGTCTTGTGTTAATGGTCTCACCATTTCTTTCTCTCTCAATTAACCGCAACACAGCATTTGTTACCTGTTACACAAGGAATGGGAACAGTCAATGTACATCCAGGACAGACATATTCATATGCCATTCATAAATGTAGTTGACCTACTGCCTATTTTGGCCAGATTTCCCCCCCAAATAAAGATATCATGTACATGTACACAATCATTGCAAAATTATAGTTTGTAAATCCACAGGTATCATACACTGTAACTGGCCTTGCTTTTTGTTTTCTAAATTCATGTTTGTAAACTAATAAATGGTCATTACACAAAAGACATAAAAAATCAACGTCAAAATTATCTTTCAATGCAGTAGACACCAGCAGAGGCTTGTAGAACTTCCCTGGTAAATTTCCAACAATGCAGGCAATTTTTGGGTTGAGCGAGTGCTGAGTATTTGAAATATTTGGGCACCATCTTGGAATAAAAAAATCAAGAAAGACTGGAGAGAGTAGTGTTCCTGACTGACTCAAATGACCAACATGCATATTGTTACATGTACAACTGTATATAAAGTACAGTGCAAAAGAAATGAGAGGGAATTTCGATGAAAAACAACAAATTTTTAAATGGAATGAAATTTTGACAAATTTTCGAAACCACTACATATGTATTGTCTTGACATTTTCGACAAAAGTTCGAGTGAAAATTCGAATGAAACGAAACAAAATTTTGGAAAGGGTCACAAAGTTATGTAAGCATCGAAAATTCCGATCTTATACTGGAATAAACTGATCTTTGACGTTCACACTTCTTGTCAACCTTACTTACAGGCTAATTTCCATGGTGCATATTTCCATGTCAAAAGGAAGTGACCATTTACATAGAAATTGAGGGGTTATATTACCTGTCTGTTTAATGGTCTGAACAAATTCTCTCTCCAGGTCACTAAGGCAAGCTACAACAACAGAGATGATCATTCAGGTCAACAAAGTTAAAACAGTTATTTTACTACAGACTTTCTGGATTTTCAATGCAAATATAGTTATGCATGTACAGCTGTACATGTAGTTACTGTGAATCAATATTATTTTTGACATCAAGGTTCTGTCCTCTCAAAAGAATTCTTGTGTCCTCTGGACAAGCAAAGAAAAAAATTCCAGTCAGTTTTAAAATTTTATGGAAGAGCAATGTATGCTTCTAAGACAGCCATATTTAAATAATAATAAAATTAAAAAACCTTTTTCCATGGTTTAACAGATAATATGTGTGGATATTTTTCGAGTTGGGTAGTATCGTTTCAAGAAAAAAAGCAAGCAATCAGTAAAATGTCCGCACATACATGTATTATCTGTTAAACCATCAAATAATGGATCTATTATTTGACTGAAATTCCTTTTACAATAGCTTCTGTGTCTTTAAACCGGAACACTAAGGTGTAATACAGCAACCTACTGTGTAATAAGCTCGGATATTTTGCATGTCCTCTTTACCTTATAAGGTAAAATGTTTACAGTTGAATAATAATAATATTTTTGGCTACAGGAGTGAATATGATGGAACATGCATTACACAATGCATACATGTATGGTAACTATATCACTTTAACAAGAATGGACAACTTACAGAGTAAATTTCATAGATGCCTTTCCTTCCTTCATCACACTCTCGTCGCACCCAGTGTCGGTTTAGATACGCACAAACACCATTCAAAACTTTGCTTGAGAATCTATAATCCTCCCAGCGCTGGGTATAGAACTTAAGAACTGACTCATCCATAAGATCTGAGCCATCCTGTAATAAAAAGGATAGAGAGGTTAAGGCTGACTGCATAACCACCTTACATGTATATTGAATTTTTTTTCTCTCAAATTTGCCTAATTTTTCACATGTGACCTATACATCAATTGCAAAACATTGCTCATAATTTTTTCTGCTAGTGTTTGCTTCATTTCTCGAAATAAAGTATGCCAAAAACTTAGTGTTTCAGTCATGCATCAATCATGTTTAAGCCATGCATCCAAAAAATGTTGGACAACAATTTTGGGATGTTTAACTAGGTGATTTATAATGCCAACCAACAAATGTTGGCCAACATGTTGAGATGGTTAGCCATGGCTTAAGTATCACTAAGAACTAAAAGAGGTTATGGCAATAGAATATTAACATCATTTTCTGTTACCTTTTGCATGCCTGTGAGGTAATTCCTGAGAAAATCTTTAAGTCTTTTGTACAATTCATGGCCAACAAACTGGGCTCCTGCAATGCAAAGTAAAAAGCACTGTTAATCTGGCAAAATGTTTGGATTACCTTAATGATGAATAGATGATAATTATATTGCTGTGCATTTCACAGACATGTCGTGGTGTTTTACATACACTTGACTATCTCTACATGGTCATCCGAGGCATTAGAAGGCAGCTTAATGTAAATGATTAGAGACAAGAACTAATCTATTGCATTGAAATTTTGGTTTTTGCGACAACGCAGTCAAGTGTGGCTCAATCTGGGATGTAATTAAAAGCACAGAATTTTCCATAATCTTTGGATGTTATCCTTCAGTAGCATTTTAAGAATATAAAAATTTTTCGAATAAGGTCTAAAACTACTGAGATAAAACGGTAAAATCCAAGCTTTCGCCGATCAACAGCATCATCAGGGATATATGATGCCGTTGATTGGAAAAAGCTTGGATTTTACCGTTTCATCGCAGTTGTTTTAGGTCTCATTCAAAAAAACTTTATATACAGAATTTTCCATAGCATTATAGAACTCTATGTTTCATAAAAAATAATTGGATATTTTGATTTAAAAGGACAGGACCAGGAAAGGAATTTTTTTCTTTCTTTAAAATTGAAGCAGCAATCCTATATAAATGTTTCAATAATATTTATTATTATTAATTATTATTAAAAAGTTCATGGCAAGAAAACGTAATTCGAAAGATAAGTGGAGTATAGAGAAATAGCAATAGATGGCATATTTAACGTCAGAATGATACGGCACTACAGTTTATTGGAATGTTAACTATAGCTACCCTCATAAAAGTCCACGATGTATGAAGCTACGGGACTATGATCATTATCACGTGAACAATTTATTGCTACATGTAATTCTATACACTTCACTCACCTTTCTTATCAAGAGGTATACAAATGATAAAACATGGAGGTGTATGAAAAATAATACACTTTCAACTACAACCAAATTCGAACCAGGTACATGTATAAACTCACTTTCCTGATTTCAAGGGTGTGGTTCAAGACTGTCATCTCAGGAAAATTACCTTGAATAATGGACCAACAGCAAAACAAAACAGAGACTTACCGCCTTGGTTTGGTGCTTTCTTCTGTTTTGGAACTCTGGACTGAGACTGCTGATGGACGCTAGTGCAGTAATTGTATACATGTCTATGAACAGTCAAGGAACACAAGCCTACATCTACTTACTTACATAATAGTATTTCTTATCAAGTTCTACCAATCTAAGGTACAATAAGACAGAGAAGGCAACTTGGACAAACTCCGCTTGTTTGTTGGGGATGGGGGGAGGGGGGAGGGGAGAGGAGGAGAGGGGAGAGGGGAGAGGGGAGAGGGGGAGAGGAGAGGGGGAGGGGGAGGGGAGAGGGGGAGAGGGGGAGGGGAGAGTGTAGTGTGACTTAATAATAACAAAGATGGTGACCCACCAAAATATTGCTTACCTAATTTCCATGTCATATTGCCATGAAATACCACCAAATATACAACTAAAATGGTTAAAAAGATTCTATAGAGCAAAGCAGGGCAAGTAGTTTGTACATAACGTGCAGGATTACAAGGATAGACGTGGATTACAGTTCCCATGATAAGCAGTCCAGATTTATCAAAATTGCCATTCTAATGGAATTTTGATTTATTTTTATTTCATACCTTTCATCACGTTTGCTGATTTTTTCTTGGTATGATAAAATTACCGTAAACACTGCCGCATAAGCCACACTCGTAGATTAGCCGTATCCCGAGTTTTGAAACTCAAATTTTGGGAAAAAAGGGTTTTTAAAATAAAAATGTAAGTCAGAGAATTGGCTCTTCAAAACATGAGCTAGACTTCGCTTCTATCCATCGCATCATCCTGTATCAATAAACAACAACAAAACAAAACAACCATAGTTTTGATTGCAGCTACGTTTGTTTGCCTGCTGTTTTTTCAGGCCACAACAAGCTTGGTCACTGTGCAAATTTCTTGAGTACATGTTTTTATTTAGCCTGGTTACTAAGGTTATGCAAGATGGTCGCTTGTTTACAGACTCTTTTCTTTAGCTTCTTTTGTTCGTCTTTGGTGTTCCTTCATTGTTAAAAGCTTCAAAATGTTTGACAAAGATAGCGAGCACTGTTCTTACACAAGTATTTTGACAATTTGAGGCTAAATTTTACAATTTTTAAACAAACAAACTACAATGCAAAGTAATACAAAGTACAATTCTGAAAACGTTTTTCAATATTTGTTTGTAACCACAAACAGGAAATTGTATCACATACACAAACTATTATCACTTGATAACCAGAGTGTCCGTAATAAAGAGACCACATGTAAGTTTATATGAATTTGCTTTCTGGGGCCGAGACTTAGTGTCCATTGTCCATATTATACAGGTTTTCTTTAAAGAAAATATGTGAGAATTTTTCTCAGGACATAGGAAACTGTCCGTAAAAGAGGTGTCCATATTAGAGAGGTAGCCATAAGGAGAGTTTCAACTGTATGTATATTTAGCATTTAAAGTGCACCTAAACCCAAAATTAATTTTTCGCTTAATCAACTATATGTATGTTGAAAAGTTGAATAGTTACATATTTCTTGTTTTTAGCGTTGCGTTAGTGAATTATAGAGGTTTGAATTAACAAAATGTTAATAAGATGACGTCAAATCAAGAATCAATTATAATACAACTACTTGTTTCCACCTCCAAGTAATTGTTTTTTACAAATCAATTGACTATTAACAGTTTTTATTTAGTATTTCTTAAATTGATTATCCTTAAGCTGTGAACTGCACATTGTAAATTGAAGTAGAAATAATGGTAAAGTCTTGATTTGACATCATCTAATTAGGATTTTGTAAATTCAAATCTCTATAGCTCACTAACGCGACATTAAAAACAAGAAATATTTCACTATTCGACTTTTCAATGTACATTGAGTTGATTAAAAGAAATAAAAATTGGGGGTTAGGTGCACTTTAAGCAACAACAGTACTGATACTACCTCCTGGATAGGATACTAATCCCCAGGGGGGGGGGGGGGGAGGGGGGTACTTGGGTATATTTTGGGTGGGTATGTGCTGCCCAAGTCTCCAAATTTGGATCCCGTTTTAGAAAGAATTTGCACTCAAAATGATACCCCGTTCTAGAAATAGGTCAATTTTTAATACCCGTTCTAGAAAAATGGCTGCTGATAATTTGAAGCTTTCGTGCGTTCGAAATATTATACCCCGTTCTAGGAAATGTCTCTAAAATGGAGACCCCGTTCTAGATCAGGAGTCCCAAAATCACAACCCCGTTGGGCGGCACATACCCGTATAGGTATTTTGGGGGAGTACCCCCCCCCCCGGATACTAGTCCACTAAAGGGTTAAGTTTCCCTACAGAATTATAGGCAGAAATTGAAACTGGATGTACTGGAGGCATACAACTGTACATGTATCTTTTGTAAAACTTATTAAAGCCTCTTGAAGTGGCTTTTCTTTAATTATTTCTTCAAAAAGTGGATGTCCATAGGATGCCCAGATGCCCTTCTGTCTAAAACCTTGACCACCTCCCCTTCAGTTCAATGTACAGCTACATGTAACGCCTGCTACATCATGTATATTACGAACACCTTCAGGATGGTTTGGTGTTTGTGATAGAGTCCATAATAACAGGAGTTATTTTCAGTTATTCTCATTCAGTGGCACTTCATGTCCTGTCCATAATAGGGTGTTTGTACCACAAGCTACATGTAAGTTGGTAGTGGTGCAAAAGATAAGAACATTTTTGTGTTCTGGTTAAACTGCCATGGGCTAACTTACAATGTAGACCCATGCAGATGCAAAAAGCAATTTAAAAAATATATACATGTATAAATCAATACTAGGCCTAAACAGCTAGTTTGAAATCCAAGCCACATGTGTGTGTACAAAACTTAAAATACATACACTTACAATGTTTTTACAAAATTACGCAAGTGTTGTATGCAGGGCTGTAATGTATATGTACCCTAATGCCTTCTATAGTAGAATTCCGATAACTCAAACCCTCAATAACTCGAACCTTCGATATCTCAAACCAAATTTCCCTCTTCCCGAGTTATCAGGATTCTACTGTATTTTTATGTGGATTTTATAGCAGTTATTTTAATGCATCCTCCAAGATTTCCAAAAATAAGACCCCTGGGCTGTCAGTAATTTATTAAATTAATTGGTTTCTATTGTTTTGTCAATGTTTTGCTTTTCTATCAAAGTAACCTGGGCTCACACAATAGCTGCCAAAATCCAGACCCCTAACGACAGCCCTGCTGCATTGATTCAATTGGACTGACAGCTTTGTCTGTTTGTTGGCAACTCATCAAATAACTGCAAAAAATAAATTTACAGGTGTACCCATGCAAATTATGTTCGCCAATTGCACTGAAAAAGTAAAAAGAATTTGGGTGACAGTTTGTGATGGGAGATGGAAAATCTTTACAGCTGTACATGGAAATTCAATTATTCCCCCCCCCCCCCTGCAGCCGCCCTGGTTGAGGACTGGCCTTACCTTCTTACCCCTGAATAATTTCATTAAAAAATGAATTAACCCCTGAAGACTTCTATAAGAAATAGGTTTGCCCCATTTGAATTCCATGAAATTAATGTTTATCCCTGAAGAATTTCATACGAAAAGCATTTATCCTTCTAGAAGTCCACAAAATCTCTAACCCATAATTTGTTAATCTCCCATTAACAAATTATGGGTTTCACCCCTAAAGAATTTCACAGTTTCTGACTATAACTGCTAACTACAGTTATTCCACTGTTTTTATCCCTTACCCCTAAAGAATTCCACCATTTTTCACCCTTGCCCCTGACAAATTCCACTGTTCCTCAACCAGGGGTACATCTAATTAATTATTGGAACAGCCCAATTGGTGCAAGGCCTGGAAATGGTAGAGTGGAGAATATAATATGCACATCTTCTGTTTAGAAACTTTGCTTGGGAATATTGAACTATCTTTTAAGAAATTCCATAAATCATGAAAATTTTCTGCTTGGACAAATTAAATTGATGTTTCCATTAACATTGCAAGCAAAATTTTTGAGAACTACAGGCAAATGGTAAACAGTATTTTCTATATATGTAAATTGTAGCAGGAGTACTGGGACCAGTATTGACAAAACCCAGGTGTGAACTTTGATAAATACAGGCTAGAAAAAGAAAGGGAAACTCAACACCATTTAAAAACCATATTTCATGTACCCCTTTAAAACGTTTATGTATCTTGCTTTTAGATTGTGTACCTACTTAGGTACTAAACAACCGGCTTATTGAATCACTTTAGCGATAAATTTAGCTTTATATCTACAAATATCTACAGTAAAACCACTTCACAGTAAAATTTCTCACCAAAAGGATACGTGTATAGTTCCATATAACGTGGTTTAGACATACTCTGTTGCTTATAAACGTGTTGTATTCCTTCTTTAAGGTCGTCCCAGATTTCATCCAAGTTAATTTGTCGTAATCCGTGCGGATTCTGTGTCCTAGAAGCCATCGTGTTCATAATTATAGCGTCGACAAACCCAAGCTTATCGACGGATTTCTTGTAAAGTTTTCTTTCCTGTATCTCAGAGGAAAGCGTAGCAGTTTTTAGTATCAATTAATCTTTCCTCCAAGAGATAATAGCACTAGTCAGGACCTCGCCAACTTCATCCCAAACGCGAAGAATTTCTATTTGACATACACCTCGGACATTACATACAGCCACCAACACAAATGAATGGTCGAAACAAACACTTCCCTCTTGACTTCACAAGCGTATCTCAAACAAAATTCCACTCAGAAAAAAATCCCATTTCCTTAGTTGAAGGTTTTCTTGACAACTGCTCCGTATCTGAAGGAAAATACCATGTTTTTATCACTTTTCCTCCCGACACATAATCTTCAGGCACGTAAAACAAGATGGCCGCAAGACTGTGACGTCATAGACAGGAAAGGCCGCAAAGCATGCTTACCCGCGCCTTTCAAAACTTGCCATGTGCTTTGTTGTGAAGAGTGCTTTGCAAGCGGAAGCTTTAGCGAAAGAGGATACGAGAAAGGAAATAACAATATAGATCAGTATAGCCGGTTTCATACCATGTTTCTATTCACATAACTGATTTTGCCGCGCCTCTAGGAACATCCATATATGAAATCAGTAAATGCTTTTAGCGTGAATTATTGAGTTGTGGATGCACCAGGGTGGAGTGTTGCAGTAAGCACGAAAGAAGCGCAAGAGTCGCTCAAGTTATGTTCTAAATTAGTTTAGACTGCTAGTACGTAGACCCTTTCACTTTCTGGATAGTTGATCGAGTAAGCTAATCGCATGCGCGAGCGAAGGCCACGTGAGGCAGCGAGGAGGGCATCTCAGGCGTGAACTTGGATGAATGAATGAAAACTTTATTTTTCAAAGAACATATAAAGTTTTAATATCTTCGAGGAGCTCGGAACTCGACTAGCCAGAAATGAACTGCTAGGCATAGTAGGAGTCATGTGGGACCGGCAGTCTCTCTTCCTCTACATGAAGACGGGGACGGTCCGGAGGGAGACGCCGAGAACCGCAAGCTCTCGTACGTGATATCCGTCCTAGTACACGCGCAGAAAGAAGAAAGTTAAGGGCAGAACAAATGAATAGAATGTATGATTTTTTTATAGCAGTCGCGAAAGCTACTCATTAAAATATGAAAGCGAACTTGCCTGAATTGAAGTAAGTAATGGAGTTACAGTAAAGAAACTGTGATGTTGCGTCGGTGGGGGGAGTGATAAAAATTTGGTTTTATCAACCATGGAAGTTGATATAATAAGGTAAATTGGCCACCGTAAAACGATTAAAAAAGAAGACGAAAGGCTAGGACTCGACACGTCAGCTTTTGAATCTGCTTACGGTCTCCGAGTTACCTTATTAACGCAGTTGATTCAGTAAACCAAGTTTTCATTGACGTAATAACGTGTGAGTGCGGGTTTTCCGTTAGACTGTTCACAGCCTCTCTCTTGATTTTCTTAGAGTCCGTCGAGTACGAGAACTGCCGGCGAGCGAAGCGAGCGGACTGGAACTGAGCGCGAGCGCTGAGCGCGAGGGGGTCGGGACGGGGAAAGCCGGCAGTTCTCGTAGGTGACGGACTCTGAGAAAACAGAGAGGCTGTGAACAGTCTAGTTTTCCGTTTACATTTCTCGACCATCCATACGGAGAAAGACGAGGTACTCGACATGATCGTAGTCTTTTGACCAACTGATAAAAATCTGTGTTGTTTGCTTACGGTCTATAATTCAATGAGGTCTTTATTGTACATCATTTAATCCAACTACAGAATTACTGAGATTGGAGGACGGATGGGCACGGCAGTTGTGTTCGGTTGCTTCCGATTGCAACAGTTATTGCACGCCATCAGGTTTTTCCTTTCTCGCTGAGAAATTTTTATGAAAAAAAGAGAGAGAGAAAAAAATACAGCAACTAATCGCATTTGATTTGTAATCCAGTTGAAAACCTCAAATGACTTAAAAACCTTAAAAATCTCCAATTTAGTTATCCAGTGCAAGCCAAAGGGCCGTTTCCGGCTTCCTCGCTGAGAAAGAAAACTTGGAAGAAGAGAAAGAATAGAAGAAAAAGAGCTGACGAAGGAGCTAATCACATTTTCTGATTTGGGATCCAGACAAAAACCTCTTAGGTAAACGGATTCAAAACTGAAGAAGTTTCAGGATCAAATTGTCTGCTAAATGTTTTTTTTTTTTTTTTTTTTTTTTTTTTAAATCGAGAAATTAATTATATTTCTTAATGCGTATTAATATATTAGCATACCGTACTTAAAATGCTGATATCAACAATACTAACAATTTACAGTTTTAAAATTAAGCAATATTTTAGCTCTCTAACACAAAATTACAACACACTTAGGAAAAAATACATTTTCCTTTAGTACGACTCAATGATTTTACCAGAAAACCATAAGTGGATTGAAACGTGTAACCGCATTCACAGCTTCCGAATATTCATTTTTTTGCTTAGTACCTTATTTGGAAACCTCTCGGTCCCTCGAGATTGGTAGCAAAATGTTCTAGCGAATTGATTGGTTAATATTTTTATCTTGATTTTGCAAATATGGCTGTAACAACTTCTTAGCAAATTGAACAATCAGAAGCTTCTCAGTTTGAAGCGGACAAGAGACAGTTGCACGTTTCAACCCACTTATTTTTATTATTTTTTTTTTTTCTTACAATACATCTACATCAAGTGCTAAACTTACGATACATGTACGTTACGTACTTATAATACATCTATATAACTTACTTACAATACATCTACATTACTTACTTACAATAAAAATGTGGAGCAGTTGTACATCGGTCAGGCAGGGGGATATGTACAGAGAATTGAGGTATAAACATGTATATAGTAGAAGAGAATAATTTACTTTAATACTGTACTCAAAAATTTCCACTTTGATGGTAGAGCGCACGTGCTTCCTGAGTTAATCTCAATGTCATAAATCGATTTAAGATAATGCTGAAAACCTTTTACATTAGGCACAATTCTTTTTCTTTTACTAATCCATATATAATTTCTTGCTAAAAGGCAGCAAAAATTGATCTGTGGATGATTTTTGGACGAGTCTGGCTTTAAACCAAGCGCGACAAGCATATCTATTGTATGATGTTCTGGAGTAATATTATGTAAAGTCAGAATTGCAGTTAAATTATGCCAGAAGGAGGCCACATTGGGACAAGACCAAAAGAGATGAAGTAATTTCTCAGGCTCCTCAGTACAAAAAGAGCAATTTGGGTTTTCTTCAATTCCAATTTTTGCAAGAAAGTCATTGGTTGCTATTCGTCTATGTAACAGTTTGTATTGAAATTCAAGGATTCTGGCACTTTTAGTGTATTTAGCGGCAAGTTGGTAAGCTTCTGGCCAGTTAATTAAGTCCATAGAATTCAAGTTGCAATCCCCGAGCCATTTCTCATGGTTACGGATTGGAGACATAATCTTTGTGGAGAGTAGCTTAGTATAAACGAGTTTACTTGCACGATGGCATTTAGCTAATTTTGCCGCGAAGTTTTCATAGTTACTATTGTCTATATTAACACAGTTGTTTTTACCCGTGTTCCAAAGGGATTTCAGAGCTGACAAAAGTCCGTTGTATTTCAATGGGCAGACGTTAAGGTTGTATTTGTACTGTAATTGAGCTAATGATAAAAAGTTATTGGAGCCGTCTTTCAAATGTTTCGCTTTCGTAATACCACTTTCAAACCATTCTCGATAGAAGATAGGACGGCTACCAATTCTTACAAGTGAGTTGTACCATAGAGATTGTTCAAGAAATTGTTTCTCGGACGTTATATGTTCCTCGAAATTAACTTCCGACCAGATTGACAGTATCTCGTTTATGAAAGGACTCTTTAGCTTGAGATTCTCGACAGTGTCATTCCTGTTTAAGTTGCCTTCAAAAACTATGGTTCCTCCGTGTCTTTCAAGCTCAAGATCAAAGAAATATTTCCATTTTCCCTGGTTTTCTTTGTCCAGGTATTTTTTGATCCATGTAGCTTTTAGAGATTTGTTAAAGGATTGTATATCTATCATTTTAAGTCCCCCATTGGAATAATCATTAACAATTATATGGCGTTTGATTTTATCTCCTTTTCCATTCCAGAGAAATTCATAAAATAATTTGTTTACTTCCTTGATAACTTTTGCATTTGAATGTAATTGTCTGCTAAATGTTGGCCGTCTCAGTGCTCTTGTCCAAAACTGACAGCTAAAAGTCTCTCGGCATTCACTTTTGTGCTCGCACCATGGAGTCTCGTACAAATATTTAAAGGCTCTCTGGTATCATGCAAATTATATAAAAGGGAAAGGGTAGCCTGCGAATACAGCCGCCTCTCATCGCCGCTAGGGGCGTTCGCGCGAGAGTCTGGCTAGGCCAAGGGAGAGACCGGGGAGAGAGCAGGGAAATTCGAGCGTGAAGCGTGACGTGAGCGAAAAGGCCTCTCACCCTTTCGATTTCCTTTATATCTGCGCCAAGGCCTGCCACACTGGCTATTTATATATGTTGTGGTTCAATTTTATCCTTGGTTCAAATTTTATTTTCCTTTGTTTTTGGCTATGGTAATGTATGATAATGAGTTTTAAACAAAGGAAAATAAAATTTGAACCAAGGATAAAATTGAACCACAACATATACATTTACTTACTGACAAAAAATAAAGCTGGGAAATGAGCTCCTGAATGAAGCCGCAATGATTTTGCTCAACCGGTGTGCATGATCGAAGTTGGGCTACTGACTATTTAATAAGGGCATATTAAAACTGGAGATATTTACTGAGAGCAAAGTCTGGGGGGCTCACTCAAGTTTTATTTGACCTAAGACCGGCTTGTCCTAATGAGTTTACTAATAGAACGATATAAATTTTCCTCAAATCAAATTGGGTCTTTTTACAGTGTGCTTTCTGTTGAAAATCATCTGAGATTGTTGTTGAATACAATTTAGTTGCAATCCGAGATTGCGATAATTTGTTTTAGTTTCTAAATTAAACACCTTAAATTCTTGTCTCTCAGTGACTTTGGATAACTGAACAAAATTACGTGCGATTATATTCTCGTAAAAGTATGGGCCCGGGAGTATGGGCAAACTTTGATGCGTCCATGCATACAACTGTCAACAAGACATTGAAGATGACGAAAGCCAGACCACTGAATTATTGGAAAGCTTATCTTTATTTTCTACGTACAGGAAAAGTCTTACATAAGATGCACACACTTCATGGGGTGATTAAGTTAATACGGATTACTTCATTCAATTCAAGTGACTTTTATCCCCGAATACACATCCTTTGAAATGAAAGCTAAAAATAGATATAAATTGATATCCATGTGACCGAGTTTCCGTGTAGTGTCACGTGACTTCTGATGTAAACAAACCGCCAAAGTTTTAATTATTATACCATTAAACTTGAACCTGTCGAAAAATAAAACTTTATCACGCGCAACCATTCTTGGATTAACCACATAGGTTAATAAATTCAGTCATTATCCACTTGTAAATAAAGCGGTTGTTTTATGATGCCACCATATTAGTATTCAACACACATATGCCGGCTAACGTTGTTACCCAGAAATCAGTTATAAAAATTAGAAACTCACGCATTTTACAAATCAAATGAAGTGTAAATTATAGTTAAGTGTCTTCTCGGCTGGAGGCTTTTCCTAAATTGGAGCTGAGACTTTGTGTAATTGTCTAAAACAGGTATTCAAGCTTTTGATTTATTCGTTGGTTTAATACTCCAGCATGAGGCAGTAAACTTATGTCAGTGGGTCAAAAGTTTGAATTTATTGTGTGTGAAACGTTTCACCCTCCAAGAGTCAAAAGTGCCAATTTTATAGTTCCCTTTTTGGAAAACTAGAAGTATTCCAAGACTCATTGTTTCAGCCCCGGGTTTCAGCCACTCAAGAGCGGCCGGAAATCTATTTTAGCCAGTCTGAAATTTCAGTTTCCAAGATATTGAAAAACAAAGAGCAGCACAAAAAAGGACTTCTCGACAGCTTTCATTTGAATGCCCACACGTTATGATTTCATCCACGGACTCAAAAGTTAGAACCACGGTGTACAGCATACTCATATACAGTACCACAAGAAAGTACTACTCAGTAGCTTTCATTTGAATGGTCACACTTTAGGATTTCATCCACAGACTCAAAAGATAGAACCACCTTGTACAGCATAATAAACAGCACCACAGGAAAGTACTGCTCAATAGCTTTCATTTGAATGGTCACACTTTAGGATTTCATCCACAGACTCAAAAGTTAGAACCACCCTGTACAGCATAATAAACAGCACCACAGGAAAGTACTACTCAGTAGCTTTCATTTGAATGGTCACACTTTAGGATTTCATCCACAGAGTCAAAAGTTAGAACCACCTTGTACAGCATAATAAACAGTACCACAGGAAAGTACTGCTCAATGTCCTCAATGGCTTTCATTTGAATGGTCACACTGTAGGATTTTATCCCGCACAAACTCGAAAGTTAAAACCACCTAGTTTGTACAGCATACTATAAACATTACCAATGAAAGAAAAGTACTGCTCAATAGCTTTCATTTGAATGGTCACACTGTAGGATTTTATCCCGCACAAACCACCTAGTTTGTACAGCATAATAAACAGTACCACAGGAAAGTACTGCTGAGTCAATGCATACTGCTTATTAGCTGAGTACGCACAAAGTCAGTGAAAGAATAAGTTTCTCTCCGAAGGCGTGAGAGACACTAGCGCCGTAGGTGCGAGCTTCTAGCTTCTTTGTTTCTTACAGGATAAACAGTTTTGTTCATTTTATGCTATTTTCTTTAATTTGAGCTTGGTAATCGCTTTAAAATAAACTTGATAATCGGCTCTGTGTACGCAAATGCTTCCCGAAGCCATGCTTCACATCACGAGTGTCCTGTAGCAATTGATTATGGATTCATGTTAATCACGGTGTTTAAACAAACCGCATCGATATTTTTAGCGCAAGGAAAGATTCTTTATAGAAAAAAAGCATGTTTTTAGGCAAATTGAGAGTGTGGCATGTTGCCATCGTTTGCAGTTCCAGGACGTCTAGAAAAAAAAGCTTAAATTTTGCTAGCTGATTAAAACAAAAATTGCAACTTACTACGTTTTAGCGATTTGGACCAGGCAATCGTTTCCATCAGTCTTTTCTCGAGCTGTTTGAGTGTCCTGACGAAGGTAGTATTACCGAAGCGTGATGTAGGCAATAGTCGGTTAACTGTTACAAAATTTCATTTCCATCCTGGTCATTCGCAACGGCAAAGACAACTAAAAAACTGACAGTCCTGTACGAAACAGTGCCTTGAAAACAATTTTCTACAAGAACCGTGGTCGACTTACTGTCCGAAAATATTGACGAGAAACTACCGAAGTTTTTTAGTCGGCAAAATAGAACGGTTTGAACATGCAGAACGACTCTAAAAGCAACTTGAAATCGGATTGCTGCTCAAAAATGACGCATTGTTGTAGTCTTTTAACTGCTAAGGTCTTCTGACGTAAATTGACGCATTTTGAAAGTTAGGACTTCAATAATTCAGTTCCTTTTCAGTGCAAAGAGGAATATATAATAAGTAGATATTTTAATATTTCCGAAAGCAAATTAATCAATCAAACTTTGATTCACTCTCAGTAGTTAGCCTTGGTACATCAATATATACATTGTGATATAAAAATAGAGTAGGGACTCTCGACAAACCCTTTTGGGCTTAACATGGAGGGTCCCTTTAAGTTATAAGTATTTAACATATGTATAATCAGCAACATGTGAACAGCTAAAGACTATACAATTACTCTAGTGCAATTAGTCGAGATAATATTTTTTTATTTTTTTCTTAAATACCAAATGATTTTGAATTGCTGATAAACGTGGGAATGTTGTTCCAAATTTCACATCCTTTAAATCTGATAGAATATTTCTTATAATTTGTGCTTGCATGTTCTTTGTGGATTTTTGATGAGGACCTTGTATCATGGCTGTGGAAATAATTATTTGGTTTGAAAAAATGGTTGAATGTCGCAGGAAGACATACCTGAAATCGGATTACTGCACAAAAATGACGCATTGTTGTTGTCATCTTTTAACTTCTAAGGTTTTCTAACGTAAATTGACGCATTTTCAAAGTTTGGACTTCAGTAATAACAGGAAGACCGGCTTTAAAGCAAATCATGTAAAGCGATACTTGGACTTCAGCCTAAACGCCAGTTAGAAATAGTGAAAATGTTTTGACATGATCGATGGCGATCAGGAAAGTCGACCGGATTAATTTACACTCATTTGACTTTGTTGCTCTCAACTGATTTAAAATGTGTTCCTTTTTCCCCAGCAATCTTTTTGAACCGACCGCGTATCTCATTGTTCATCTCGAAAGCCATTTAAAAACAACAATAAATATAAACTGTGTGCTTTGTTGGTGACGTTTGCATGGACTTTACCAAAAGCCGGTGTTTTCAAGGCATTTTCGGCGAAAAATTATCACCCTCAAGGCTTGTTCCGCGCGCGACGGCAAAATTTTGACGGCGCGAGAAATACTTACGCTGCTCGTTGTCGCAGTACCGCCGCCAAAAACGGTTTGCCATTGCGAGCGGACAATTCCACTAGATACGTAGGCTACCAGTTTGTCGGCCGTTTGTGTCTATACATAGAAATTCCGCGGATTTTTTTAATTTCTAGTACCCCGACTTTAAACAAAACTAATTTCAACTTGTATTGAGACCATTGTTCATAGGAAACCGCACGATGTTGAACATCAAAAAGGTGCGACAAGAGTTAGCTACAAGCAAATTCAAGGAGTTTAGTAAATGTTGTAATAATTTGCGAGGCTATGTAATATAAAATTTACAATTGTCGTTTTGAAAAAACAAAGAAAAACATCATAACATCAGATGCTTCGCCAAATTTAACCCATTTGGCGTATTGTTAGTTTTTTTTTTAATACCAGCCGATCCCGTCAAATGAGTGTAAATTAATCCGGTCGACATTCCTTCGCCCCATGTAACAGAATCCACAGAGGTATTGGATTCGGATTCCGGATTCTGTTACATGGGGCGAATTCTTGATAGCCATCGATCATTATTTCACTATTATTTCGATCATCGATCATTATTACATTATTTCTAACTGGCGTTTAGGCTGAAGTCCAAGTATATATGATTTGCTTTAAAGCCGGTCTTCCTGTTATTCTTTGCCGACCGAAATAAATCTTCAAATTGTCAGATAAATTTTGCGTCTAGGATCTATTAAAAATCAGATAGGTTCCATGAACCTTTTATCTAAGTAGTTGAATCAACTGAGGTAAGAAACAGTCAATCCAACGTATGTCATTTTTAGGAGAAGAAAGTTGCTCCTAGAACTACCTGTTTTTCTTTGCAAATGAATAGTCGAAACTGTCAGGACAAACAAATTTTCCCTTTTATTTTGGTTCTAAGTTTAAGGTCTCAGTTTTATACAGCTAGTTAAATTCAACTAAACCAGAGTTCCCAATTTACTCAGTAGAATGGAAAGTCGGGACGTGTGGTTTTGAGAGTGCCGTCCGTGTAGATGACGAATGTTACCGTTTTGCATCGGCAAAACGATCAGTTCAAATCTCAAAATCCGCCAATTTCCTATATCTAGTTAGATCAAAAAATTTTGGTTAGATCGAAGGCAATCTTTTTACCAGTTTTCAGAATGTCTTGAGTTCGAAAAAGAATAAGCTTGAGCAAAGATACGTGGAGGGACTGAATTTGCTTTCGGAAATATTAAAATATCTACTTATTATATATTCCGCTTTGCACTGAAAAGGAACTGAATTATTGAAGTCCTAACTTTCAAAATGC
The DNA here is from genome assembly GCA_024195265.1 of Dendrophyllia cribrosa. NCBI lineage: Eukaryota > Metazoa > Cnidaria > Anthozoa > Scleractinia > Dendrophylliidae > Dendrophyllia > Dendrophyllia cribrosa. The sequence goes on from JAJLRJ010000007.1 coordinate 21,680,096, forward strand.
GTCAATTTACGTTAGAAGACAGGGGCGTAGCCAGGACTTTTTCAGAGGTACGCACAATCAATTTTCAAACACTCCCCATACCTCCTCCCTCCACTCAAGTCCCAGATCTTTCTAGTTTTTCGACTTTTTCAGGTACGCACGCAATAATAATAATAATAATAATAATAATAATAATTTTTTTTATAATTATAAGAAAAAACTTTATTAAAAATAGCAATAATTATAATTTTCAATAAATATAAATTGATACTCAAATTCACTTAATTACTTAATTGATTAATTACTTAATTACTTAATAATTTTCTTTACAAAGCCTTTAAAATGTATGTATACCTACATGTATATGAAAAATATATCAATAAAAGACTAAAAAAAGATAGTATAATAATAATAATAATATTTTTTTAATAAATACCGATCGACATACCGTATTTTATTTTTAAAAAATTATGAAACACAATTTATAAGTTTACAATAAATTCCTTTACAAAGCCTTAATAATAATAATAATAATAATAATAATAATAATAATAACGAAATTTTTAAGATGTTAATTTTGGTTTGCAGGGAGTTTGGGTCAAATGACCGAAGTCCGCCTTGGGATCAACTGGTGAAACTGATATTAGAAAACATCCAAAAAAACTTAGTATTACTACTTTGTGAGCTTTGTTTCTTACAAGTAAACAGTTTTGTTCATTTTATGCTATTTTCTTTAATTTGAGCTTGGTAATCGCTTTAAAATAAACTTGATAATCTCTGTGTATGCAGATGTTTCCCGAAGCCATGCTTCACATCACGAGTGTCCTGTAGCAATTGATTATGGATTCATATAAACAAACCGCATCGATATTTTTAGCGCAAGGTAAGACCCTTTTTTTAGAAAAAAAAGCATGTTTTTAGGTAAATTGAGAGTGTGGCATGTTGCCATCGTTTGCAGTTCTAGGACGTCTAGAAATAAAAAAGCTTAAATTTTGAAATGCAACTTACTACGTTTTAGCAAATTGGTCCAGGCAATCGTTTCCATCAGTCTTTTCTTAAGGTTTGAGAGTCCTGACGAAGGTAGTATTACCGAAGCGTGATGTAGGCAATAGTGTTACTGTTACAAAATTTCATTTCCATCCTGGTCATTCGCAACGGCAAAGACAACTAAAAAACTGACAGTCCTGTACGAAACAGTGCCTTGAAAACAATTTAATTTCTACAAGAACCGTAGTCGACTTACAGTCCGAAAATATTGGTGGGAAACTACCGAAGTTTTTTTAGTGCAAAATATAACGGTTTGAACATGCAGAACGACTCTAAAAAACAACTTAAATTGGATTACTGCTCAAAAATGACGCATTGTTGTTGCCATCTTTTAACTTCTTAGGTCTTCCAGGGGCGTAGCTACCTATACGCACGTACGCACGTACGTGCGTACCTGCATGAAAAATTCGAAAAACTAGAAAGATTTGGGACTTGAGGGTGGATGGAGGAGGTAGGGGAAGTGTTTGAAAATTGATTGTACGTACCTCTGAAAAAGTCCTGGCTACGCCCCTGTCTTCTAACGTAAATTGACACATTTTGAAAGTTAGAACTTCAATAATTCAGTTCCTTTTCAGTGCAAAGAGGAATATATAATAAGTAGATATTTAAATATTTCTGAAAGCAAATTCAGTCCCTCCACGTATCTTACTGCAAGCTTATTCTTTTTCGAAGTCAAGACATTCTGGAAACTGGTAACTAAATAAAGGAAGTTGGCGGATTTTGAGATTTCAACTGATCGTCTTGAATCGGCAAAACGGTAACATTCGTCGTCTACACGGACGGCACTCTCAAAACCACACGTCCGGAGTTTCCATTCGTCAGTAAATTGGGAACTCTGGTTTAGTTGATTAAAACTGAGACCTTAAACTTAGAACGAAAATAAAAGGGAAAATTTGTTTGTCCTGACGGTTTCGACTATTCATTTGCAAAGAAAAACAGGTAGTTCTAGGAGCAAACTTTCTTCTCCTAAAAATGACATACGTTGGATTGACTGTTTCTTACCTCAGTTGATTCAACTACTTAGATAAAAGGTTCATGGAACCTATCTGATTTTTAATAGATCCTAGACGCAAAATTTATCTGACAATTTGAAGATTTATTTCGGTCGGCAAAGAATAACAGGAAGACCGGCTTTAAAGCAAATCATATATACTTGGACTTCAGCCTAAACGCCAGTTTGAAATAGTGAAATTTTTTTGACATGATCAGAATTGTCGACCGGATAAGAGGATGAGGAAAATTAGTGGAATTAATGATCCTATCTAATGGGTATCTAATGGCTAAAGGTGAAGGTTAGGGGTTAGGGTTAAAAACGTGATAATTAAAAATTGTCTGAATACTGTTTTGAAGTTTTGTCAAAAGCCTTCTGACCACCCAACAACTGAACGTTTTTTTGAACATTTACAATCCATCTACTTATACAAATATCACAGCACGTTAAAATTGACATGTGTGATACAAGGAAAGCAAACACACATAACTTGCGTTTTTGAGTTCTCTCGTAGCTACCAGTATACTGATTGTGTGTACTGACAGCCAGAACCCTTTCTCTCAGAACAATACCTAGCAAACAATACATTTTGTTTCAAGACAAAAGCAATCAGCTCTCGAGTATCTGTATCAGGCAGATCTGTGGCGCAACTTGTACTTGAGTTGAAGTTGAACCGGACAATAAGAATTGTTCATTGTTTAATGCAATGGGTTGCTCACTCAAGGTCAACATTTATAGGAGTTGGGCCGTCGAATGGAAACTGTTATTATGATCATAGACATAAACAATTTGCCGGCCAAAAAAAACACAAGGTACGAAAGAATTAGTTTCACACACGTACAGTGTGTGGTATTTTTAATACCAGATATGCAATTTTTCAGAATTACGTTGTGTATGTCCGGGCATATGTTCAGATCGTGAAAATAAGGCTGACTTAATTTCGGTTTGAATGACGTCACATTTCACGTGCCCAGTGCATGCTAAGATATAAGTAAACTAAGATGTAAGTAAACTACGGAAACGTTTGTTGATTTTTAAAACTAATAACTGTTATCACGGGGACCTTGCTACAGGAAATTGCAGTGATTAACAGTTTTACAGCTTTCAGCATTTGCTTTGGCAAGCTTACAAATGTGTTGACAACAATCAATCATCGGAATGACTCAGGTGGACAATTATTGACAGGTGACGACTTTTATCTCCCTTATAAAAGAAGCTCGCGATGCTTCCATCAATTCATTCGTGGATTTTTTATCGCAACAGCAATAGTTGTGCGCAGTATAAATCATACGATGCCTCGTCTCAGCTCTGTTGCTGCAGCACTACTTACTGTCATTACATCGGTGTTATCCGCAGAAATATCAAACCTAAAACCCGGCGATGTTGCACCCCCGTTCGCTCTTCAAGCAAGGAAGCCCACTTCGGTAGTACAAGAACTCCTGAAGTACGGAACAGCCAACGACTCGAACATCCAAGGCCCAATCGTGTTCCTAGCGTACACGAAACGATCAGGGTTCTTAGAGCGACTGCTTGCTGATCCTAATTGCTTTCATGAGCTGATGGACAATTCTCCCGACAATGTCAACTACGTGTTTCTCTTTTACGCTGATTTTGCGCCAACAGCCTGCAACAGTGAGGTCAAAGGCCTAGCTGATAAATTTGCGGAGAAGTTCGATAATTCAGTTGATCCGTACGTAGTCTATGTACGCAAACGGTGAGTACATTCTGTACTATGCATGCATTAACACCGTATGACTAATTTCAGTTGCAAGCTTAGGAAGATAAATCTCATTTAAGGTGACTGAACACAGTTTGCGCGCTCTCTTCAATTTCAGCCGCTTACGTGAGTCAGCACGTGCAGAGTTTTGAGAAAAACAAACGTGGCGCCTATTCAGCGATCATTTTATTTTGCTCAGCGTGGATCGCGAAAGTGTTGTTTTTCGTCTTAAAATCAAACAATTTTTTGTTCGTAAAAATGTTTGTTGAATCAATAGATAATTTATAGAACCATTGAAGAAATACACTGCCTTTTTGGTCGTTTTTGTCTTTGTTCAAATGCAACGCATGCGCAGTTGACCAAAAAATTGTGACTGGATGTTTTAGCGACTTTCCTCGAAACGTGCTGATTTCTACGGAACCACTCGTTAGAATTTCATGAAATTTGGCACAATAATAGTTCCGAATATGCCGAACTCGCCTGCCATCAAAAATTTGAAATCTAACAAAGGAGATTCTTACAAAACGCAAACATATTAAACCACAAATTACGGAAGATCTCTGTCAAAATTACATGAGACCAGTGTTAACACGCGAATATTTTTACGAGTTTACTGTTGACAAATGATGGACAAAATCTAACGACTAGATTTTCTGAAAATAAACGAAACCAGATATTGCAGGCTGATTTACAATCCACCGTGTTGCCATGGCAACACCCTAAAAGCTCAACAAAAATATCAAAATACATAGCTTGTTGCTTAATCGTATGCCTCACTAATTTTGGACGCCCAGACGTTAGTGGTTTTACAATGACAATGAATGACGCATAGGTACAGTGAAACTGTGTTCAGCCACCTTAAGATTACTGAGTTCTTCATAGCTTGTGAACATAGGTTTTTACCTCCTCAAAGTTCCGTACAGGAGATCTGCTTTAGGAAGTTTGGTAGAAAGAGCTACCGGCAAGCAAAGTGAAACGAAGGGGAAATTCGTAACCCTGCCCTTATGCTAGTGGGAAAGATAGAAGACATTGAAACGGACTTGCTTCGGCTTAATTGGGAAATGTGATCTTGATAAGCCAGGTCAACTAACTATTGAAAAAAAAACATCACTTGATAAAATAAAATAATTATTGCAAGGTGGCACAGAAACTTTAAAAATCGTCATTATAAAGACAACCTGGGAAGCCCTTGGCCCCGGCATAGTGCGTGCTCCGGAAACCTCAATTACCGGCAAAAATTTCACTTCATTTATTCACAACGGACATTCCTCTCAACAAGGTCTTCAATTAAAAACTCGTTACATCGTGGAGGGTAATTTTGTATAGTTCAGAAACGTTTCGGCAAATATATTCTTGAATATTTTTGTTTTGGTTGTGTGTAATTTTCATTATCACTTCGATGCTACAGCGTGTGAATTTCATCACCTTATCAATTGATGAAAATAGAATTAGATACTTATTAAAACACGCAACCTATCTCAATGTTAAGACTTCACCTAGAATTAAGAGTGTTCTTCTTATGATTTTACCTTTCTCAGTTGTTCCACTTCAAATATATTTCTTGACCTCTGTAATATCTACTTCTACAGTCCTTCTGGTAGGCCGCATGGAGAGCTTACATTGAGAGGAAACCTAGCGATTGGTCAACCACAAATCACTAAAAATAAAACCGCGTAGTTAGTTTATGACGAAAATGATACTTGAAGATTCCCTTGAACGAGCATTTTAAAACAATTCTCATGGCAGCCATCCAGGCACAAATCCAATGAAACCCGTAAATGACGCAAATGGGGAAAAAAGGCTGCACGTCAGTGGCAAAATCGTGCCCAATGTCTCTTTTTCTTTTTCTTTCGATAATAAACTCACTAGTGAGATCCGTATTAAACGGATGTAGGTTTGTAACGCAAATTGAGACAACTTCTTCGAATTGAAAAATGCATTCACAAATGGCTTGCACGTCAGTCGCAAAATTGTGCGCTATCTTTTCTTTTTTTTCCGACATTAAACTCAAGAAGCCGTTAACATTTTGTTTCCATGGTTGATGTTCGTATCAAGAACTTTTTCTATAATTCCCAAAATCAAATCTTAAAGTCGTGCAATGTTGTTCTTATATATCAGATATTCCCTTTCGATTTCAGAATGGTCAAAATATCTTAGCTTCATTATTTTAATAAACGGACAGCTATATATTGATCAGAACTTTGCTGTGTGTTTCAGTTGTCTTTGTTTCCAAGTGTGATTGTCAAGAAAGAAGGAGTTTTAATGTAAAACGCCACATGATAGTGACTGTCAGAGATATATCCAGAAATGCAGGCAGAGAGAGGTCACGCTACTCCATGACTGGCATCACAAATTGTCCTCATCTAAGTTCACCAAAACACACGAAATTCTGTCACATATGAAATAATGTGAAAACGACAAATAACTCTGTCAGATATGAAGTACTCGTTAAACAATACTTGCCTGCATTTCAGGACATACTGCATGACTGGCATCACAAAGTGTCCTCGCCTATAAAAGTTCACCAAAACACACGAAATTCTGTCACATATGAAATAATGTGAAAACGACAAATAACTCTGTCAGATATGAAGTACTCGTTAAACAATACTTGCCTGCATTTCAGGACAGTACGGCGTAAACAAGAACGGGATTGGCTATGGAGCTTGTTAACAATAAGCCGAACGGCTTCGTAGTATTAGATTTAGCATTCACCGGTTACTCCAGTTTTCTGGGTACCTAACAATAAAGGTACTGAACGGCAAACTGATCCTTACGGCAGGGAGAAGAGATTACGACAGAACTTCTGTTGCAATCTCTTCTCCTTGCCGAAAGGATCAGTTTGCCGTTTTTACCTATCCTATTTCAAGATTTTTACTGATCCAGGTCTACGATAGATCCGGCACTCTTCCTCGGTTTGTCGCTGTGATTTTGCCGTTATTATAGTTTTTGAATACTTAATAATAACCCAGCCAGACAATTGATTTTAGAAATAGAATTTAATCCTTTCTTTTCCAAGTTTAAAGTTTACAAAACGCTTCACGTTGTCACCCTATAAAACAATGAAAAAATAAAAAATCCACAATTCATTTAATGAACTTCGAACGGCCCTGATAGAAACATGCTGATTAACATGAGTGACGGACACTTTATCCCTTCAGATTAATCTAGATTAGCTGCTATATCGGGTCATGTACTCTTAACCTTTGGCCAAAGAATATATCGCCTAGTTAATGGTTTTCCGGGAGCACCTAACAAGGAAGTCTTAGACGAAACGCATGGCTGGAAAAAGGCATTTTAACCATTTCGAGCTGAGAAGATATTTTGCTCCTTACCGAGTTCTTGTTGTGTTCTATTGTCACTGTTATTGTTGAAAAATAAACGGGCCGAGCACCAAAGAAAAAATTGCTCGATAGCTCGGTTATCAAAGTGTCAAAATTAATTTATCGATTGCTTTGGTTTTGCATTGCTACGCTTTGTGATTGGCTAAAACCGTACAAAAGTTTGTCGAGTACTCCCCGACCGGCCGGGACTTGCTCATATACCTTTTCCCGCGCTTGGCTCCGGCTGCATGTATTTGCTTCTAGTTTTGATTGGTTTATTGGATTATCCGCGTCTGCTGTGACTGGCAGAGTCAATTACTGTGGTTTCCGTTTAAAGGGGCCATGTCACCATTTTTAGCGTTACTTTAAAAAGCCAAAATACATCTTTATATCAGTGAAATTCCAAAACTAAGAATCCAGTTTTGTTTACAATTATTCTACTAGTGCTCTAAAAGTAAAAATAAGTGTCTTGGGCTGTAGATGGCCAGGATGGAAATGGATTGTATCTTGAAAAAATTGGGCCAATTTTTTCAAGTTTATCGCTTGTGTTTTAGAAAATTCGCTAAAACTCCGATTATGGTTTATTTTCTCTGCTAAAATTCACTTGATATCTTCCTGTTAGTGTTCTTTAAGCATTTCGTGTACGACAAAGGTGCTTAGTTTTAGTTTGGGGCGGTTTTGACCCGAAAACCTCAAAATCACCATGACATAGCTCCTTTAACGAGATTTTTGCGACACCAAAAAACGATGGCGCTCACGGTAATTTGAATCATCCTAACGGTTCATTTGTTTTCAGCAGCAGAATATTGACATTTTGTTTTCGTGTTTCAGTGACTGTACCAAACCGTTGGTCCCTAGTCGTGTTCGTAGATTTTTTGGCTCTTCACCAAGGAATCCAACATGTCCAAGAACTAAAGATATAGATGACAGTTGGATGTCACGCGTGCATTTCGCGGTTTTTCCCGTATCCACCCTCGGGAATTGGATCCCGCGGGTGTTATCCCAGTGGTACTGTTCCGGACATGGTTGTGGGTTGAATCAAATCGTTGTTGAAAATGACAAAGGTAATAATGAGATATTTTTTTTTACAATGTAATCAGTTTATTCCAAGGGATCGAAACTCTTTCATAATTATCCAGGTTCAAAAATCTTACATTTTCACGTGAAACGGCAAAAATCAGAAACAACTGAAAAGCAAATAAAATAAAATAAAAGTGGAATATAATAGTGCCCAATATTTCGCTTTGCAAAACAAAGCACTATTATATTCCATTTATTTTTTGTTTGCTTCTGTTTCTTTTTTTTTTTCTGCCGTAAAGATTGGTTTGCCACTTAATTTTTGTTTCACTTCAAGTATTAATACTGATCAAGGTCAAGGAGCCCAGATCTGACCGTTTTTTCACGGTTTGTTGTAGTGATCGTATATTTTATGTTTTGTTTGCATTAAAAAAAAATCAGCTCCCAATTATTCCAAAAACAAAACAAACGCAAAACATGCACTGGCCGGGAATCGAACCCGGGCCTCCCGCGTGGCAGGCGAGAATTCTACCACTGAACCACCAGTGCCTTGCACTGTTTTCAGCTACGTTTGCCAGAAGTCGTGTCAAGAGTGGTGCTAATGACAGAAAAGGTCGAGCATACCGTAAATCCTCCTCAACTATGTTGAAGCCCCACGGGGTGCTTATTTATACCAAACGCGTTTGAGGTGAGGCTTATGTACCAGTCAATTCCAAAACCGCCCATACCCCCCCCCCCCCCCCGGGCATACCCCGGGCATTTGACGAGAGGTTAGCTCCGCATAGTGGGGCATTTGACGTGAAACGAGGCCCGACGGGGCGGGCATTTGACTTCAACAAAAACGTTGGTCAGCGGTCGCAAGGTAAAAGATTTCGTAATCCATTCTTTCCGGTTCCACGTGTCTGTTGACTCGGTTGACCTTTGTCGTAAAATGTAAATATTCATTTATATTCTGGAGTTCCTGAGATGCCTTTTTTTTAAGTGTGGAGTGAAAATAAGGACACCCGAAAAGGCGTTTCAGCGGAAAATTATTCCGAGCTAGATAATATACGATTTATATGTTGGTCGAATTCAAAACCACAACTGAAATAGCGGCATGCATCTTACAGCGTACGCGATCTCACCTCGAAAACAATCCGAACAGCACCAGTTTATAGATTTGTCTTGGCAAGTCTACAAAAATAATGTTAAAGAAAACCATCCAGATCGGCTAAAAATTGTTTTGACTTAGCAAATAGCGTTTGTAAAGAACAACTTCAGACTTTACATACAGGCTTCGTTGGCACCGAAGTTGCCAACTTCGTTTCAAAGTTCGCAATTTGGGTGGCAAACTGACAAATGTAACTTCGCAACGTAGTATCAAATTTCCCAACGAACTTGGCAACTGGCGCGGCCAAAGTAAGCTGAAATCCACTGTAACTAGTTACTTTAATCCCTCCTTGCCCGGACGGTGGGGCATTTGACGCTCTGTGAAGCCCTGCCCGGTGGGGCATTTGACCGTATCAACTGCCCACGTAGTGGGGCATTTGACAATTTTTTTTTAAAAAAGTCAAATGCCCGGGGGTTTGCCCGGGGGGGGGGGGGGGGGGGGGGGGGATGGGCGGTCTTGGAATTGACTGGTACATTATTAGAGAGAGAAAGAGAGGGGAGAGGGGAGTTAATAAATTTCTTGCTCCAAAAAAGGTGGTGGGGATTATTTGAGAGCGGGGCTTAATAGAGGATTAACGGTAGTTAGCAGTCATGGGAATTTTAGGTTAAATTGAGTAATCGATATGACTCTGGCCAATCATAGCGGGAACACTGACAAAACAAAACCCTGGCTGTGACCACCCTCAGTGTCATTCACTGTTCATGGGTGGGGTGAGGGAGATGAGATCAACAGTGGACCAATAGCAGCTGCTTGAGGCGCCTTCATAAGCTGACGTCCGACCTCATTCTCATAAGTCTATGTAAAGCGCCATGAGACATGTGATATTTGCGCTATATCGAGTCTCGTCTTTTTTTATTTTATTTTTTATTTTTATATTCCCAACTAACAGACATAAGTGGGTGGCAGCTCGCGTGACTTTCACTCTCAGAGTCAATTCTGAAGACATTATAGTTCTAACGTTCTAACTTTTGAGTCTGTCGACGAAATCCTGTGGTGTGACCATTCAAATGAAACCTCTTCCGTAGTACTTTTGCATGGTACCATTTGTTTTTCAATATTTTACAAAATGAAATTTAAAGTCTTTCTTGAATTTTGATTTTTGGCTCTTTCCCACATGGAATATCTTTGGTTTCAAGAATAGAGGAGGGGCTGATGGTTCATAATTATATTTCAGTATAAAAATTAAGAAAATCCATTTGCGTCAAATAAATTTTAGGAAATGTTCGTGCTTAACCAATCAGAATAGCAGAAGACAATAGCTAATAATTTTGCTTCTTTGATGAAGTTCCCCAAATACAATATCTTTTAAAACTTGCATGTTGTGATTGATTGTAATTTTTATGTGTTTATAGAGGATATTATGATGTATGATAGTGTTTTTTATTATTATTAATCTTATTAGTATTATTTAAACCAGTATAGTGTAACAGTTTTGCCACTATATATATATATATATTATATACTTTTGTTATTATTTAGATTAGATTATATTTAAGTGCACGGCATGTCTGAAAACCAGTTTTACTGAGCCGTTTTACCGTGTTTAAATAAAGTTAATTGAATTGAAAAATTGAAGTGGGTCTCAAATTACTTGAAACCTTAAAAAAATTAGACGAAATGCACCTTGAACCTTAACTTTTTGGCGGTTTCTGAGTCTAGGCCAATGAGATCACTAGTTGTAACAATGAAAAAAGTTGACATTCCATCGTGCATTGCCGTTCAGCGCTATCCTTCTTATGAGGATCATTACTTAATATCTAAACTGTACCTGTCATATATAATACAGAATGTTTTAATAAATCAGCATCTTTTTTGTTTATTTGTAGGTGAACCTCAGTGCGTGGTAAGGCGTTTAGACGCTCGATATGATTGGCTGCCATCCCCAGATACTCTCGCCAAATTTGGTCATCTGTTAGTGGTCTCTGTGGGCGAGGCATGTTCTCCAAATACGTTCAAGAATGATGTCGCTGGTCGACTCGCCCTTGTTTTCAATGAAACCGGGGATTGTTCATACTTTACAAAGGTACGATTCAACACCGTTTACACGATACGGCAAGATGCGATAGGGACCAGATTCAGCTGGTTTCTTTAAACCTTGAAAAACCTCCTTGACGGTAGTGATTTCCTTTGTGTTCTCATCGCGAATTATTAATGAGTTTTAGAATTCATGTTACATCATGTTTTTCTTGCAGATTCAGAACTGTCAGAAAAAAGGCGCCGTTGGTGTTTTAGTATCCACCCGTCGGTTCCAGCGTCTGGAGGATATGAACTGCAAGGGATCAGAGTGTAACACACAGCTCAACATTCCAGCTTCCATGATTCCATACGATACAGCATTTAAAATCAACGGGAGTATTCATTCGTATATCCGCTTTCAGACCACACCCTCGGACGTGTTTGCCTTCGGTATAGACGGACAGGGGAAGGTACAGGAGACAGGCTGGTTTTTGTACCCTTCCATGCGGTTCTTGGGTTATCAGGCGCAATGGTAAGCTGGAAATTAGATAGCCTGCGAGCAAGTCCTCGGGCTCTCTCTTTCCGCCCTCCCTCCTACCCCTCCAATCTCAGAGTTCGAAGCAAAACAAGCACGTTCGATATTAAATCAGAAACTTCTTATAAGATAATGATTGATTTTCATTAATGGAAATTTGAGTTTTGAGTTTGTATGGAAAGAGAACCGGGATTGGAATTATTAATCTGTGAACTAGTGGAGGCACGATGGCCCTAGTGTTTAGCAATGTCTCCTTCCACCCCTGTGTATAAATGGGTGCCGGTGACATAATGCTGGCCGAGGGGGCGGGGGGGGGGGGGGGGGGGGGGGGAGGGGGTGACCTTGCGATGATCCAGCATCCCATCCAGAGGGGGGTAGTATTACTATCAGTCGCTTAATTCATGCTACGGGAACTGGTTTAATCTCCTGCAGTTGTGCGTCACTTGTCTTTTGAAGACGTTTTTACTTTGTAAACTAAATGGTTTTGATTGCGTTTTTACTTCTGCAGGTTCAACTACAAAACAAATCTGTTAAAGAACCTGACAACTGGGGATGTGGATGTTATAAATGTATTCAATCACACAGACATGCAAGGAGAGAAAGGAGTCACCACTACGGTCGATCTGCCTTCTATTTATGGTAGGGAGCTTTCTTCTTCCCATTACCGTATAATTGCACGATAGACGTAAAGACTGACTGACAAGCAAGTCAAGCAAGTTAATTGAAGGACTGACTGACTGCCTGAGTGACTGACTGAATGAATGAATGAATGAATAACAGACAGACAGACAGACAGACTGACTGACTGACTGACTAAATGAATGAACGAATTAATAAATGACAGACTGACTGACTAAATAAATTAATTAATGAAAGAATGAAAGAATGAAAGAATGAAAAAATGAAAGAATGAAAGAATAAAAGAATGAAGGAATGAAAGAATGGAAGAATGAAAGAATAAAGGACTAAATTTTAGAGTGACTCTTTAGATAGACTGAGCGGCTCAGGGGCGTAGCCAGGAAATTTTCAGAGGTACGCACGATCGCTGTTTTCAAACACTCCCCCTACCTTCTACCCCACCCTCAAGTCCCAAATCTTTCTTTTTTTCCCACTTTTTCAGGTACGCACGTGCGTACGTGCGTACAGGTAGCTACATGTACGCTCCTGCCGGGATGACCGACTTACTTACATATTATAATGTTCTTTACGATAAGCTAAGAACGTTTAATATCCGTATTCTGTACCTTTCTTCTTCCCGCTTCTTATTTGTGTTATTCAAAAAGTTATATGTTGCAAGTACTAAATGAAATCAAGTGATGTTCTTTTGCTGTCTTTGTTTGCTTAAAACTTTTAACTGTTTCTTTTATCCAACTTTTTCGTTGCATTAGGTATGACGATTTTCTTTCTTCTCCCCAGATCTCCAGCGTTATGAACACGTGGAACTGGACTTTTCTTTGTCATGTCCAGGCAATACAGATGACGCATGCCCTCACTGGGATCACACGGTACAACTGTACGTTTGTTGCAACCCGACCAGTGAGCTGTGTGGCATGGAATTGGGGAGGTGGATAACACCTTTTAGACGGTGAATATCACAGTAAATACATGTTATTATATTAGTTAACTTGATCATACTGCCGTCGTGCTGTTTCCTTGGACAAGAAATTTTGTTCCACGTTGTCTTTCTCCGCCCAGCTGTATAAATGGGTACCGGCGACATAATGCTAAGGTCACCTTGCGATGGACTAGCATCCCATCAAGGGGGGGAGTAGTAATACTCTGTCGGCTTCATGCTTCATTCACACAAAGCGGGTTAAGCTCCGGCAGTTGTGAGGCATTAGGCTTGTGAAGGCTTACCTTTACCTACTTATATTAGTCAACTGGTGTGAGATCCGTACTTGGAATTCTTTCTCTGCATGGACCAGACCAGTTGTTATTATGACTCTTTGACAATAGAGTACCAAAATGTGACGTCACAAAAACTTAAATTTAAATTTCTCGCCTCCAAATAGCCATTATGTATGTTTACGTAACACTAGCTAATTTCACCCCCAACCCTCGCTTTCGAAGTGTAAACCTGTGACAATCTCATCATTGTTTTCTCAAAGGAGCAAAGTTGAAAATAATACCTACTCAAACACAACGTGAGCTTGTCAAAGGTTTGCAAGGAATTTCGTACAAACGAGGCTTGGTGGTGAATTTTGAACTAGTGACGTAACATGCATAAGGCCTATTGCAAGAGGACGCTGATTTTTCGCCATGGTTCTTTCGAACATATCATCAAATCGCATAATTTCACAAATTTAGTATTTATCACGTCATTACTTTGTTACTCTATTTCGCGACAGCCGTATTACACCCATATCGGCAATTTCGCGCTTGAAGATAAAAGTTAAGTACAACATGATACTACAGACGTTTTGATATAACTGTCGTATGTCAGACACCAAGAACATTGTAACTTCTAATAGGTATAACTAGCGCGAGAGAGCGTAGAGCTGGAAGGGAGGGAAAGCTTCCTTCATTCTCCTTTTGCACTTCTTGCGTTTGGCGAGCATGCATTAATCACCACTCAAATCTCTCTCTCCTTTTCCTTGCGCCTGCTACACATGCCCCTCCAGAAGCGTTGGGATACTGAGAACCAGCTTTCAGCACCGTCTGAGATTTCTGGGATCGTTTGGTTGCCTAATATGAGCTATGATTGGTTAATGGTTGCCTTTGGAAACCATCACAATTCAGCCGCTTTTACAATTTAATAAATAATTTGTACTCAAACTCTACATGTCCCGTAAAAATTGGAAAAAGCCAAACACAACCCTTTCGATACGCAAAAGGTGTACGCCAAGGTTGTATTTTAAGCCGCCCATTGCTATTTAACCTCTACGTTAACAACATACCACATTCGTTCGAAAATATTTTATCGGATCCTTTTGTTCTACCGAATGGCACAAAATTAAACTCACTTTTATATGCGGATGATTTAGTTATACTTTCAAGATCCAAAACAGGACTGCAAACTTGTCTTGATAAGTTATCTTCCTATTGCAACTCGTGGATGTTAAGTATCAATCCAAAAAAGACCAAAGTTATGATCTTTCAGAAACGTGCTAAGAAATGTACTGAGTCTAGTTTTCACATAGGCAATAAAATGATTGAAATCGTCCAAAACTACACTTATCTAGGGTCTGTAATCTCTTCAACGGGTAACTTTTCAATGGCACTTGACCAGCTAAAAGAGAAGGCCCTTCACGCTCTTTTCAGTCTAAGAAAACATACAAATTTCAGTAAATTGTCCCCATCCCTGGCAAGTAAAATCTTTGACACGATGATCTCCCCAATTTTAACATATAATAGCGAAGTTTGGGGTGTGTACACAAAACCGGATTTTAAGTCTTGGGACAGCTCGCAGATTGAAAAAATCCATTTACAATTCTGCAAACGTTATCTAGAAGTAAGCAATAAAGCATCAAATGTGGCATGTAGAGCTGAACTAGGAAGGTTTCCTCTTATTATAGCTATTAATCAGAAAATAATTAATTATACCTTATATCTTCAAAGTAAGGACAATAACTCTATTGTTAAACAGATCTTTTTAATGTCCGCAGATCTTCACTCTTCTGGTAAAAATAGCTTCTACTCTAATCTTATAAGGATATCCGAATTCTATAATTTGCCTGATTTTGACCCTATTTTCTTAACTGAAACTAAAATCGAACATTATGTAAACTTAATGCAACAAAAATATATCCTATATTGGCGAAATATCATTCAACACTCTAAGAAACTCGAATTTTATAATATCTTTAAGAACGAATATACGCCTTCTCATTACTTAGACCTTACAAGGAAATCAAATGACAGAAAACAATTAGTAAAATGTCGTATAAGTAATCATAAATTTATGATTGAAATTGGTAGATATGAAAAAATCACGAGAGATGATAGATTGTGCCCTACTTGTGGATCTAATGAAATTGACCCGGCGTATCCAATCGAACAAAATCGAACCAAAAATCAATCGAACCCAATGGAACACCAATCGTTCGATTGGGTTCGGTACTCGAACAAAATCGAACATCTATTTTGCTGTGAGTTCGATTTTCGAACCAATCGAACACAATCGAACCAATCGAACACAATCAAACTCAATCGGATTCGATTTTGTTCGGAATCCATCTCTTGATAAGTAAATCACGCAGGACTAATCATAATCAACTTTTATTGAATGGAATAAATAGAAAAACGTCCAAATATCGAACTGAATGTCAATGTTTAGTAATATATATTTTGTAGCAGAGAACAAAACGACGGTAAAATAATGAAATGCACTTTCGTTTACATTTCTATATTAGAAGGAAGGATATGGTTTCTGCCCTGTTTGTCACGTGGCTGACTAGTGTGCACGTGGCCGATTGTGCAGACAATCGTCCTATCCCGGGGTATGGCGAATCGCCAAAAAAAGGATTAGGGGGACGGTGCACCGTACAATATGTCCGCAGTATAAACAAACAGGAGTTCGGTAATCGAACGTTCGATTGAGTTCGATTGATAGTTGTTCGATAATCGAACGTTCGATTGAGTTCGATGGTTGGTTGTTCGGTAATCGAACGTTCGATTGGGTTCGATTGTTCACTGTTCGGTAATCGAACGTTCGATTTTGTTCGATTGACCAAATTTTATTGTGAGTTCGATTTCGTTCGATTACCGAACCCAATCGAACGATTGGTGTTCGATTGGGTTCGATTACCGAACGTTCGATTGGATACGCCGGGAATTGAAGATGAAATTCACTTCCAGTTTCCACTGTCCTAAATACTCAATTATTAGGGACGGATTTTACAGGAAAATAGGGTATCACCTACCAAATATAAAACAGTTATCTCCTTCAGAAGTTACCAATGAATTATGAACTCTCGTAATTATTTTGTAAATATTAATTTGGTGAAATTCATTATTTCATGCTTAGATCTCCGCAATAATCAAATTATCAAATCAGACTGATTGTACTTTCCCTTTCTTTATTATATTATTGTAATTTCATTTTGTTATGTTGTAAAGCTTTGCAATACTGTAAGGATTTATAGTCATGCAAATAAAGCTACTTGTTGTTGTTGCTTATCGAAACTAACGCTGGTTATCCAAACGATCTCAGAAAGCTAGTGCCAAAAGCTGGTGGACAGTCTCCCGGATGTTTCTGGAGTGGCGAATTGTAAAATATGTATAAATATTTAAATAAAGGAGCTCCTGCAAATATTTTTTTTTAATTTTTTTTATATGGGGCAGTAAAGGGGTTAGGTCATGGCGGTTTTTATGTTTTTGGCTCACACTGTGCTAGAATTAAAACTGAGCATCTTATTTCAGACACGAAATGCTCTCGAAACACTAAAAACAAGAAATGAAATAAATACTTGTGAAAAGAATAAACCGTAATCAGCTTTTAGCAAATTTTCCAAAACACGTTTAACGAACTTGAAAAAATTGGCCAATTTTTTCCGCCAAGTTGCAATCCACTTCCATGGAAAAGCCCTGGGAACGAGGGTAGTCAGAGACATTTGTTTTTAGCTTCATTATACTCGTAAAGCAATTTTAAACAAAACTGGACCATTATTTTTACGTTTTCACTGAGTATAAATAAGTCTTTCAGATTTTTAAAATAACACTTAAAATGGTGAAATAGCCCCTTTTTATAAAAGCTTTATTAGATTGAACAAGTTTTGTTTGACGGTGAATTAACTGATTACCTCTTCTTTGTACTTGATAGGCGCATTGGACGCTGGTTGACTCCAGTGAAGCCGCTGATACCGCTGTTACAATCTGCAGGTCCCAGGTCCAGAAACCGGTGCAACTTTACAATGAAAACAGTTCCTTCGCCCATGGACTGGGTCCCGTCGCTTAACATCAGACTTGTTGGCAAAGTACAAGGTGGATATTATGTACTTATTGACTAAGTTAAGGTCGGGCCGGATGGGACAATATTAGCGACCTTCAGATTGGACTACGAGTACGAGATTGAGTACGAGTACGAGTTTTCAAACCAAATTCGTGTTATTTGCCTGCAATTTCACCAATATGCAAACCAGTAGCAGACTTGTAACAATGTTGTTTTGATCGCTAAAACTTGGCGTTAGAATGGCAGTCTTCCAAAACAACATAGCACGAGGGAGGGTGGGGTGGGTTGAAATAATTTTTAAAATCTATTCAGAAAGGTAACTGAGGAAAGTGTGATTTCCCTTGTCTCGTCTAGTTGTGTCCAAGATACCAATTTTTGTACATAACCTCTGACGTCACATGCAATCAATCTCCATTTCAGTGTCAGACAAATACAAGACATTCTATGCAATGGAGAAATCTCTAGTTCCTTTCAAAATCGTGCCGCTCTTTAGAGGAGGAACATTTGACAACAATTACAACACCAAATACTCACCGCACTGGTTTGTCCGAGCACCAGGAACCGAAAAAGTCAAACTTGTTGCCGTGATAACCGGACATGGTAGCGACAACAACAACTGCACAGAATTCTGTGTCACATCGCATCACTTTGTAGTCAACAAAAAACAAACCTACACGCGGGTTTTCAGCAACGCGGGGACGGCCATGGGATGTGCGGATCGCGTTCCGGACGGCGTGGTCCCAAACGAGCACAGCACGTGGCTGTATGGGCGGGAAGGTTGGTGTGACGGACAGGAAGTGATTCCTTGGGTGGTGGACATAACTGACGCTCTTCGTCAGTCACCATACAGTAACAACACCATGGCCATAGAGTATTTTGGTTGGTTCAACAACACCGATCCTAACCCCACACGGGATCCTGGGCAAATCATCATGCACTCTTACTTGGTTTATTACAAATATCTCAAATATCCTTCACCGTGAACTGATGCAGGACTCTTCATGCAAGTCGCCAGTAAAAAGAACGACGTGAACCTCACCGCGGTTATCTGTAGGTATTGATAGATTGTACCAGAACGAGTTTTGACACTTAAATTGCATCAGCTCGCACTATCGGTGTCTTGACATGATGTAGTAAATAAAGCTTTTGTTAATTATGCTAGCATATCTGATTTGGCATAATTTTGGATAACGATAGTCTTTTTTTTTAAATTCTTCCAAAAGTGGAAAAAAAGGCAATTCTCTGCAGTAAAGTAGTGGGTATAAGGACGAAGCCGTAATGGAAGCCTGGCAAGCGCCGTGGTTAATACGTCACCCCGGCAAAAGCACGCATGCGCACCTCTTTACAGTAGATCAAGATGGAGTCTTCCAGAGCTCTTAGTGAACTCAGCAATGTAGATTTGTCTATTTGACAGCTTTTAGGATTTTTGTTTCATGTTATTACTATTAAAAATATAGCATAAAAATAAGTTTGGAATAGTTTTAGAAAAACTGAAGCACTGTTACAGACATAAAAATCACAAAATGCCACGCTTCACTTTTATGAGCACAATCTATCAATACCTAGTTATAAAACTTAGCGGTTTGAAACTTAGGAGCAGGCGCACTTGCTTGGTTTAACCTAATGGTAGAAGTAATAAGACACTGCAAAATGATTTCCATGTAGCATGGTGTTATTTATCACCTACAAACTGTAGTTAAGTAAGTTTCGTTCGTCATTAGTATGACGCATTATCTAATACAGTTGAACCTCCGGTAGGCGACCACCCTCCGTGCAAGAAAAAGTGGTCTTCTACGGGAGGTGGTCTCTCATGGGAGGTACTCCACGGGAAGCCCAAATTTAAGCAATGTTTAATTTAACTTTCACGGTAATCGTAATACAATCAATAAAACAACTGATTTCTAAAACTACAATGATAAACAAGTAAATATGTTTGTGGCGATCGACTCGCGAAATCTCGTGTACGGCTTCTAATAACCATGAAAAATATAAACGATGACTCGTACTTCAGTGTTCAATGTTCAACAGTTGAAGGCTTGAAAAACGATCAATTGTGGACTTTTTCGCTGACTTTAGCTGAGCATCCGACAGTTTCTCCCGTACTCGGAAGACTGTAGACGACACTCCTTCCATTCTATGCCAGTAAGCAAATTCTGACGCAGTAAGCACGAAATAAGCGCAAGAGTCGCTCAAGCGCTTTATTTTAGTTATGTTATAAATTAGTCTAGACTGCTAGTGGACCTTTTCATTTTCTGGATAGTCGAGCGAGCAAGCTAATCGCATGCGCGAGCGAAGGCCACGTGAGGGAGCGAGGAGGGCATCTCGCGTGAACTGGGATGAATGAATGAAAACTTTATTTTACAAAGAACATAAAATTTTTATATCTCCGAGGAGCTCGGAGACTCGACTAGCCAGAAATGAACTGCTAGTCATAGTAGGAGACATGTGGGACCGGCAGTCTCTCCTTCTCCTCTACGAGGAGACGGGGACGGTGTCCGGAGGGAGACGAAACCACAAGCTCGCGTACGTGATATCCGTCCTAGTACACGCGCAGAAAGAAGAAAGTAAAAGGGCAGAACAAATGAATAGAATGTATTTTTTTATAGCAGTTGTCGAAAGCTACTTATTAAAATATGAAAACGAACTTGCCTGAATTGAAGTAAGTAATGGCGTTACAATAAAGAAACTGTGATGCTGCGCAGGGCTGTCAATAAGGGCCGGTAGCCGGCCGAAACAGCCGGCTACTGACCAACCTTTGGCCGGCTACTTTCGTCTCATTTTACTGTTAATTTTGGTAAGAAACTTAAAATAAGAAAAAGAGACATCCACCTCAAACGTCTGAGTCAAAATAAAGTCTCATTTTAACGAGTTTGTTTACCTTGGAAGTTGATCGAAGGGTCGTTGAATGCCTGGAACATTTTTACAGAACAGAATCCAGCAAGAAACCAGCTTAAAATAATAAAAAGATCCCGCAAAAGTAATTGCAAAACGTCTGAGCCAAAGTAAAGGCCACATTTCCAGAGTTTTAACGTGTTAACCTTTCGGTAGAAGTAAAAACGTAGAAGAAGATCGAAGGGTTGTGGAACGCGAACCGTATGGAACGCCTGGGACATTTTCACAAGACTAGAACCCAGGCTTTCGCATGTGCCAAGATGGCGTCCGCGCCAAAGAAACCGAGGCAGACATTGCTGAGCACATTTTTTCATTCATCGAGTGAACAAAGCAAAGGTAAGGACGTTTTTATTCATTTTCGCGTGTATTACAAGCATTTTGAAAAAACCTTGGTATTTCTGTGATTTTAACACTGAAATTCGATTGAAATCATGATATGCTTAGAGCACACTTACAGATTTCTTTGAACCGGGTTATTAGTCACTACAGCAATCAACATTAAGCTTTGTACCACCTTGAATTAAACTTTGTTGGCTCCTTTTACTGGAAATATTGAAACAATATCAAATGCCAAGCAGCTTAGTTCGTCAATTCGAGAGACAACTTTTAGACTTGTAGTATTTGCTTTTTCTTCTGACAGAAAGCGAGGGTTCTGTTGATAATACAAGTCTTCCTGTTGGATCGTTGGCGTCTGAACTGGAAGGTACTGACAGTAGTTAGTTTTTTTTTTGGTGTGAGAGAGAGTTTCAGTCACAGTTAAACAAAATCCTATCTATTATAATTCCTTTGTGTGTTTTTTTTCGAAATACTACAGGTAATGGAGGTGGATGTAATGAAAGTACACTTCAAACTGGTAAAGCTCATGTTGAAGTTGGTATGAATCATTTGTAAATATTTGCCCCAGCACATAAGGCGGTAAAAAATATAACAAGAATAACTAT